>JAWNLV010000109.1:2357500-2768174 GCA_035042125.1 Drosophila longiperda | reverse complement strand
AATAATGGAGATATCGACGTTTTTCGCTTTTTTTTTGTTTAAATTTTTAAAACGGTCATATCTTCGGAAATAATGGAGATATCGACGTTTTTCGCTTTTTTTTGTTTAAATTTTTAAAACGGTCATATCTTCGGAAATAATGGAGATATCGACGTTTTTCGCTTTTTTTTTGTTTAAATTTTTAAAACGGTCATATCTTCGGAAATAATGGAGATATCGACGTTTTTCGCTTTTTTTTTGTTTAAATTTTTAAAACGGTCATATCTTCGGAAATAATGGAGATATCGACGTTTTTCGCTTTTTTTTTGTTTAAATTTTTAAAACGGTCATATCTTCGGAAATAATGGAGATATCGACGTTTTTCGCTTTTTTTTTGTTTAAATTTTTAAAACGGTCATATCTTCGGAAATAATGGAGATATCGACGTTTTTCGCTTTTTTTTTGTTTAAATTTTTAAAACGGTCATATCTTCGGAAATAATGGAGATATCGACGTTTTTCGCTTTTTTTTTGTTTAAATTTTTAAAACGGTCATATCTTCGGAAATAATGGAGATATCGACGTTTTTCGCTTTTTTTTTGTTTAAATTTTTAAAACGGTCATATCTTCGGAAATAATGGAGATATCGACGTTTTTCGCTTTTTTTTTGTTTAAATTTTTAAAACGGTCATATCTTCGGAAATAATGGAGATATCGACGTTTTTCGCTTTTTTTTGTTTAAATTTTTAAAACGGTCATATCTTCGGAAATAATGGAGATATCGACGTTTTTCGCTTTTTTTTTGTTTAAATTTTTAAAACGGTCATATCTTCGGAAATAATGGAGATATCGACGTTTTTCGCTTTTTTTTTGTTTAAATTTTTAAAACGGTCATATCTTCGGAAATAATGGAGATATCGACGTTTTTCGCTTTTTTTTTGTTTAAATTTTTAAAACGGTCATATCTTCGGAAATAATGGAGATATCGACGTTTTTCGCTTTTTTTTGTTTAAATTTTTAAAACGGTCATATCTTCGGAAATAATGGAGATATCGACGTTTTTCGCTTTTTTTTTGTTTAAATTTTTAAAACGGTCATATCTTCGGAAATAATGGAGATATCGACGTTTTTCGCTTTTTTTTTGTTTAAATTTTTAAAACGGTCATATCTTCGGAAATAATGGAGATATCGACGTTTTTCGCTTTTTTTTTGTTTAAATTTTTAAAACGGTCATATCTTCGGAAATAATGGAGATATCGACGTTTTTCGCTTTTTTTTTGTTTAAATTTTTAAAACGGTCATATCTTCGGAAATAATGGAGATATCGACGTTTTTCGCTTTTTTTTTGTTTAAATTTTTAAAACGGTCATATCTTCGGAAATAATGGAGATATCGACGTTTTTCGCTTTTTTTTTGTTTAAATTTTTAAAACGGTCATATCTTCGGAAATAATGGAGATATCGACGTTTTTCGCTTTTTTTTTGTTTAAATTTTTAAAACGGTCATATCTTCGGAAATAATGGAGATATCGACGTTTTTCGCTTTTTTTTTGTTTAAATTTTTAAAACGGTCATATCTTCGGAAATAATGGAGATATCGACGTTTTTCGCTTTTTTTTTGTTTAAATTTTTAAAACGGTCATATCTTCGGAAATAATGGAGATATCGACGTTTTTCGCTTTTTTTTTGTTTAAATTTTTAAAACGGTCATATCTTCGGAAATAATGGAGATATCGACGTTTTTCGCTTTTTTTTTGTTTAAATTTTTAAAACGGTCATATCTTCGGAAATAATGGAGATATCGACGTTTTTCGCTTTTTTTTTGTTTAAATTTTTAAAACGGTCATATCTTCGGAAATAATGGAGATATCGACGTTTTTCGCTTTTTTTTTGTTTAAATTTTTAAAACGGTCATATCTTCGGAAATAATGGAGATATCGACGTTTTTCGCTTTTTTTTGTTCGGAAATAATAAAGATATCGACGTTTTCGCTTTTTTTTGTTTAAATTTTTAAAACGGTCATATCTTCGGAAATAATGGAGATATCGACGTTTTTCGCTTTTTTTTTGTTTAAATTTTTAAAACGGTCATATCTTCGGAAATAATGGAGATATCGACGTTTTTCGCTTTTTTTTTGTTTAAATTTTTAAAACGGTCATATCTTCGGAAATAATGGAGATATCGACGTTTTTCGCTTTTTTTTTGTTTAAATTTTTAAAACGGTCATATCTTCGGAAATAATGGAGATATCGACGTTTTTCGCTTTTTTTTGTTTAAATTTTTAAAACGGTCATATCTTCGGAAATAATGGAGATATCGACGTTTTTCGCTTTTTTTTTGTTTAAATTTTTAAAACGGTCATATCTTCGGAAATAATGGAGATATCGACGTTTTTCGCTTTTTTTTTGTTTAAATTTTTAAAACGGTCATATCTTCGGAAATAATGGAGATATCGACGTTTTTCGCTTTTTTTTTGTTTAAATTTTTAAAACGGTCATATCTTCGGAAATAATGGAGATATCGACGTTTTTCGCTTTTTTTTGTTTAAATTTTTAAAACGGTCATATCTTCGGAAATAATGGAGATATCGACGTTTTTCGCTTTTTTTTGTTTAAATTTTTAAAACGGTCATATCTTCGGAAATAATGGAGATATCGACGTTTTTCGCTTTTTTTTTGTTTAAATTTTTAAAACGGTCATATCTTCGGAAATAATGGAGATATCGACGTTTTTCGCTTTTTTTTTGTTTAAATTTTTAAAACGGTCATATCTTCGGAAATAATGGAGATATCGACGTTTTTCGCTTTTTTTTGTTTAAATTTTTAAAACGGTCATATCTTCGGAAATAATGGAGATATCGACGTTTTTCGCTTTTTTTTGTTTAAATTTTTAAAACGGTCATATCTTCGGAAATAATGGAGATATCGACGTTTTTCGCTTTTTTTTTGTTTAAATTTTTAAAACGGTCATATCTTCGGAAATAATGGAGATATCGACGTTTTTCGCTTTTTTTTGTTTAAATTTTTAAAACGGTCATATCTTCGGAAATAATGGAGATATCGACGTTTTTCGCTTTTTTTTGTTTAAATTTTTAAAACGGTCATATCTTCGGAAATAATGGAGATATCGACGTTTTTCGCTTTTTTTTGTTTAAATTTTTAAAACGGTCATATCTTCGGAAATAATGGAGATATCGACGTTTTTCGCTTTTTTTTGTTTAAATTTTTAAAACGGTCATATCTTCGGAAATAATGGAGATATCGACGTTTTTCGCTTTTTTTTTGTTTAAATTTTTAAAACGGTCATATCTTCGGAAATAATGGAGATATCGACGTTTTTCGCTTTTTTTTTGTTTAAATTTTTAAAACGGTCATATCTTCGGAAATAATGGAGATATCGACGTTTTTCGCTTTTTTTTTGTTTAAATTTTTAAAACGGTCATATCTTCGGAAATAATGGAGATATCGACGTTTTTCGCTTTTTTTTTGTTTAAATTTTTAAAACGGTCATATCTTCGGAAATAATGGAGATATCGACGTTTTTCGCTTTTTTTTTGTTTAAATTTTTAAAACGGTCATATCTTCGGAAATAATGGAGATATCGACGTTTTTCGCTTTTTTTTTGTTTAAATTTTTAAAACGGTCATATCTTCGGAAATAATGGAGATATCGACGTTTTTCGCTTTTTTTTGTTTAAATTTTTAAAACGGTCATATCTTCGGAAATAATGGAGATATCGACGTTTTTCGCTTTTTTTTGTTTAAATTTTTAAAACGGTCATATCTTCGGAAATAATGGAGATATCGACGTTTTTCGCTTTTTTTTTGTTTAAATTTTTAAAACGGTCATATCTTCGGAAATAATGGAGATATCGACGTTTTTCGCTTTTTTTTGTTTAAATTTTTAAAACGGTCATATCTTCGGAAATAATGGAGATATCGACGTTTTTCGCTTTTTTTTTGTTTAAATTTTTAAAACGGTCATATCTTCGGAAATAATGGAGATATCGACGTTTTTCGCTTTTTTTTTGTTTAAATTTTTAAAACGGTCATATCTTCGGAAATAATGGAGATATCGACGTTTTTCGCTTTTTTTTTGTTTAAATTTTTAAAACGGTCATATCTTCGGAAATAATGGAGATATCGACGTTTTACGCTTTTTTTTGTTTAAATTTTTAAAACGGTCATATCTTCGGAAATAATGGAGATATCGACGTTTTTCGCTTTTTTTTGTTTAAATTTTTAAAACGGTCATATCTTCGGAAATAATGGAGATATCGACGTTTTTCGCTTTTTTTTGTTTAAATTTTTAAAACGGTCATATCTTCGGAAATAATGGAGATATCGACGTTTTTCGCTTTTTTTTTGTTTAAATTTTTAAAACGGTCATATCTTCGGAAATAATGGAGATATCGACGTTTTTCGCTTTTTTTTTGTTTAAATTTTTAAAACGGTCATATCTTCGGAAATAATGGAGATATCGACGTTTTTCGCTTTTTTTTTGTTTAAATTTTTAAAACGGTCATATCTTCGGAAATAATGGAGATATCGACGTTTTTCGCTTTTTTTTTTGTTTAAATTTTTAAAACGGTCATATCTTCGGAAATAATGGAGATATCGACGTTTTTCGCTTTTTTTTTGTTTAAATTTTTAAAACGGTCATATCTTCGGAAATAATGGAGATATCGACGTTTTTCGCTTTTTTTTTGTTTAAATTTTTAAAACGGTCATATCTTCGGAAATAATGGAGATATCGACGTTTTTCGCTTTTTTTTGTTTAAATTTTTAAAACGGTCATATCTTCGGAAATAATGGAGATATCGACGTTTTTCGCTTTTTTTTTGTTTAAATTTTTAAAACGGTCATATCTTCGGAAATAATGGAGATATCGACGTTTTTCGCTTTTTTTTTGTTTAAATTTTTAAAACGGTCATATCTTCGGAAATAATGGAGATATCGACGTTTTTCGCTTTTTTTTGTTTAAATTTTTAAAACGGTCATATCTTCGGAAATAATGGAGATATCGACGTTTTTCGCTTTTTTTTTGTTTAAATTTTTAAAACGGTCATATCTTCGGAAATAATGGAGATATCGACGTTTTTCGCTTTTTTTTTGTTTAAATTTTTAAAACGGTCATATCTTCGGAAATAATGGAGATATCGACGTTTTACGCTTTTTTTTTGTTTAAATTTTTAAAACGGTCATATCTTCGGAAATAATGGAGATATCGACGTTTTTCGCTTTTTTTTGTTTCAATTTTTAAAACGGTCATATCTTCGGAAATAATGGAGATATCGACGTTTTTCGCTTTTTTTTGTTTAAATTTTTAAAACGGTCATATCTTCGGAAATAATGGAGATATCGACATTTTTCGCTTTTTTTTGTTTAAATTTTTAAAACGGTCATATCTTCGGAAATAATGGAGATATCGACGTTTTTCGCTTTTTTTTTGTTTAAATTTTTAAAACGGTCATATCTTCGGAAATAATGGAGATATCGATTCGTAAATAATAGATATCGACGTTTTCGCTTTTTTTGTTTAAATTTTTAAAACGGTCATATCTTCGGAAATAATGGAGATATCGACGTTTTTCGCTTTTTTTTTGTTTAAATTTTTAAAACGGTCATATCTTCGGAAATAATGGAGATATCGACGTTTTTCGCTTTTTTTTTGTTTAAATTTTTAAAACGGTCATATCTTCGGAAATAATGGAGATATCGACGTTTTTCGCTTTTTTTTGTTTAAATTTTTAAAACGGTCATATCTTCGGAAATAATGGAGATATCGACGTTTTTCGCTTTTTTTTTGTTTAAATTTTTAAAACGGTCATATCTTCGGAAATAATGGAGATATCGACGTTTTTCGCTTTTTTTTTGTTTAAATTTTTAAAACGGTCATATCTTCGGAAATAATGGAGATATCGACGTTTTTCGCTTTTTTTTGTTTAAATTTTTAAAACGGTCATATCTTCGGAAATAATGGAGATATCGACGTTTTTCGCTTTTTTTTTGTTTAAATTTTTAAAACGGTCATATCTTCGGAAATAATGGAGATATCGACGTTTTTCGCTTTTTTTTGTTTAAATTTTTAAAACGGTCATATCTTCGGAAATAATGGAGATATCGACGTTTTTCGCTTTTTTTTTGTTTAAATTTTTAAAACGGTCATATCTTCGGAAATAATGGAGATATCGACGTTTTTCGCTTTTTTTTTGTTTAAATTTTTAAAACGGTCATATCTTCGGAAATAATGGAGATATCGACGTTTTTCGCTTTTTTTTTGTTTAAATTTTTAAAACGGTCATATCTTCGGAAATAATGGAGATATCGACGTTTTTCGCTTTTTTTTGTTTAAATTTTTAAAACGGTCATATCTTCGGAAATAATGGAGATATCGACGTTTTTCGCTTTTTTTTGTTTAAATTTTTAAAAAGGTCATATCTTCGGAAATAATGGAGATATCGACGTTTTTCGCTTTTTTTTTGTTTAAATTTTTAAAACGGTCATATCTTCGGAAATAATGGAGATATCGACGTTTTTCGCTTTTTTTTTGTTTAAATTTTTAAAACGGTCATATCTTCGGAAATAATGGAGATATCGACGTTTTTCGCTTTTTTTTGTTTAAATTTTTAAAACGGTCATATCTTCGGAAATAATGGAGATATCGACGTTTTTCGCTTTTTTTTGTTTAAATTTTTAAAACGGTCATATCTTCGGAAATAATGGAGATATCGACGTTTTTCGCTTTTATTTTTGTTTAAATTTTTAAAACGGTCATATCTTCGGAAATAATGGAGATATCGACGTTTTTCGCTTTTTTTTTGTTTAAATTTTTAAAACGGTCATATCTTCGGAAATAATGGAGATATCGACGTTTTTCGCTTTTTTTTTGTTTAAATTTTTAAAACGGTCATATCTTCGGAAATAATGGAGATATCGACGTTTTTCGCTTTTTTTTGTTCGGAAATAATAAAGATATCGACGTTGTTCGCTTTTTTTTGTTTAAATTTTTAAAACGGTCATATCTTCGGAAATAATGGAGATATCGACGTTTTTCGCTTTTTTTTTGTTTAAATTTTTAAAACGGTCATATCTTCGGAAATAATGGAGATATCGACGTTTTTCGCTTTTTTTTTGTTTAAATTTTTAAAACGGTCATATCTTCGGAAATAATGGAGATATCGACGTTTTTCGCTTTTTTTTGTTTCAATTTTTAAAACGGTCATATCTTCGGAAATAATGGAGATATCGACGTTTTTCGCTTTTTTTTGTTTAAATTTTTAAAACGGTCATATCTTCGGAAATAATGGAGATATCGACGTTTTTCGCTTTTTTTTTGTTTAAATTTTTAAAACGGTCATATCTTCGGAAATAATGGAGATATCGACGTTTTTCGCTTTTTTTTGTTTAAATTTTTAAAACGGTCATATCTTCGGAAATAATGGAGATATCGACGTTTTTCGCTTTTTTTTGTTTAAATTTTTAAAACGGTCATATCTTCGGAAATAATGGAGATATCGACGTTTTTCGCTTTTTTTTTGTTTAAATTTTTAAAACGGTCATATCTTCGGAAATAATGGAGATATCGACGTTTTTCGCTTTTTTTTGTTCAATTTTTAAAACGGTCATATCTTGGAAATAATGGAGATATCGACGTTTTTCGCTTTTTTGTTTAAATTTTTAAAACGGTCATATCTTCGGAAATAATGGAGATATCGACGTTTTTCGCTTTTTTGTTTCAATTTTTAAAACGGTCATATCTTCGGAAATAATGGAGATATCGACGTTTTTCGCTTTTTTTTGTTTAAATTTTTAAAAGGTCATATCTTCGGAAATAATGGAGATATCGACATTTTTCGCTTCAATTTTTTTAATTTTTAAAACGGTCATATCTTCGGAAATAATGGAGATATCGACGTTTTTCGCTTTTTTTTTTGTATTAAATTTTTAAAACGGTCATATCTTCGGAAATAATGGAAATATCGACGTTTTTCGCTTTTTTTTTGTTTAAATTTTAAAACGGTCATATCTTCGGAAATAATGGAGATATCGACATTTTTCGCTTTTTTTGTTTCAATTTTTAAAACGGTCATATCTTCGGAAATAATGAGATATCGACGTTTTTCGCTTTTTTTTTGTTCGGAAATAATAAAGATATCGACGTTTTTCGCTTTTTTTGTTTCAATTTTTAAAACGGTCATATCTTCGGAAATAATGGAAATATCGACGTTTTTCGCTTTTTTTTGTTTAAATTCTTAAAAAGGTCATATCTTCGGAAATAATGGAGATATCGACATTTTTCGCTTCATTTTTTTAATTTTTGAAACGGTCATATCTTCGGAAATAATGGAAATATCGACGTTTTTCGCTTTTTTTTGATTAAACTTTTAAAACGGTCATATCTTTGGAAATAATGCACATATAGACGTTTTTCGCTTTTTCTTTGTTTAAATTTTTAAAACGGTCATATCTTCGGAAATAATGGAAATATCGACGTTTTTCGCTTTTTTTTGTTTAAATTTTTAAAACGGTCATATCTTCGGAAATAATGGAGATATCGACGTTTTTCGCTTATTTTTTGTTTAAATTTTTAAAACGGTCATATCTTCGGAAATAATGGAGATATCGACGTTTTTCGCTTTTTTTTGTTTAAATTTTTAAAACGGTCATATCTTCGGAAATAATGGAGATATCGACGTTTTTCGCTTTTTTTTGTTCGGAAATAATAAAGATATCGACGTTGTTCGCTTTTTTTTGTTTAAATTTTTAAAACGGTCATATCTTCGGAAATAATGGAGATATCGACGTTTTTCGCTTTTTTTTGTTTAAATTTTTAAAACGGTCATATCTTCGGAAATAATGGAGATATAGACGTTTTTCGCTTTTTTTTTGTTTAAATTTTTAAAACGGTCATATCTTCGGAAATAATGGAGATATCGACGTTTTTCGCTTTTTTTTGTTTAAATTTTTAAAACGGTCATATCTTCGGAAATAATGGAGATATCGACGTTTTTCGCTTTTTTTTGTTTAAATTTTTAAAACTGTCACGATCTTGAATGGTTTAGTTTTATGGTGTCGCTGATATCTCCTCGATTATGTGTTACTTCGGTAAATAGCTTGGCCAATCCTTTGCATTACCGTAGAATTGAGGTATATCCAACTTCTTGCCTAAACAAGAGTATATCTTGTCTCGATGAAGATTGTGGATACGGTAGAGCATTATTGATCTTTCCCAACAAAATCTCAGCTTCCCATTTTAGATGCTCCATTTCCTCCTTATTTATTGCCTATGATTCGTATTTGTCTTTGACCTCTGCTAGCGTTTCTAGCTCTTTAAGTGATGGATTAGTCAAGCAGCATTTGGCTAGATCCATTTCATATTTTAGTTTGGTTTCGTATCTATCTAGTTTTGACAAAAGGATGTCCGTTTTACTCACTGAATGGTCCCTTTGATAAGCATTGTCTTTGGATGGCTTAATCTCTTCCTCTGACTGTTTAACAACAGTTTTCTGCCATGTTGACGGTTGTAATGGTTGGTGCTCGGAAGTTTTTGTGATGTTTACTTTGCAGACTTTTGGGCGATGGAAAAGTAGATCTAGGATAGGCAATGATTTTTGCCTAATTCTGGCACTCGTCGACCATGTAGGAAAAAATCGTTGCATACTTGACGCAACTATCAAAACATTTGTTCCTAAAAGCAAGAGCTTAGCCCACGGACGTATATAAGCCCAGATCAGCTCTGAAAAGCCCTCTTTTTCCTATTGTTTCGGGTCTCAAAGTGAAAAGATTTAATAAATTATAAGCCCGAAGGGGGCACTACAAGTAAAGACCCGCGGACGTTTTTCTGCAGAAAAATCGGAATGAGAAAAATGAGCTCCCGGTTTCCGCTCGCACAGTTAACACACAATTCGTTTGTGTGTTGAATTGACCATAGTTTTGGTTTTAATTGTGCGAGTAAATAGTTTCAGATATTTTTTTGGCATCCAACATCGGGCCCGTATCTGTATCTGGTTTTACGTTGCACGGTCCCGTCGTAGCAAGATCCATTTTCTTCTTCTTGTACGACGTAATTTCAGCCATAGTTGTATCGAATCGTGTCTTACTATAACATTCGTGATCGATACTGCCGATTTTTATTAGCATCGAGTTGTTCAGCGTAAACTCGGCTATAATATTTTCAAACAAAAGTGCAGTCCTGCATCATTATTGATTAATTTTCTTAACTCCTTTATTAGTTTCGATTGAACTTTCAGTAGCTCAATTTGCTTCGATCTGTCTGTTTTCAACATTTTGTTTTTATTTATGATTTTCATTGTTCAAACTATTTTCAGATTAGACGACTATTTTCGAACTCTGAATCCGGCTCGAAGGACCAAAAAATGTGTAAGACACGTATAGTCAACACCAAACAAACTTGTTTTATGAGCAGCAGTGCCCGTATTTGGAATTAACAGACAAAAATTATTATTTTGTTTTTGATATATTATATTCCTATTATTTTCTTTATTATGCCAGCTTAAAACAAAACTATATTTTCAGAAATCTTATACATTCAGTAGAAAAATTAGAACATAAATGAATGAACAATAAAATAAATAAATTTAATAAAGAATATATTCAAGTTCGAGTGCAATAATATAAATTAATGTAGGAGGATTTTATGTTTACTAATTTGTTTATAAACAAATAATAAAATAACCTTCTATTAAACTTAAATTTACACCTTTTTCTACGAGCTGAATAAACCTACCAGCTGGTTGAATTTCAAATTAAATTTGGCAGTTTCAAAAGCAGTTGTATGATAAAATACACACAACAGAGAAAAAAAAAAAACAATTCTAAACAAAAGTAATTGCAGATCGATATCTACATTAAAACCGTCTATATATACCTTAAAATACCTTTAATTTATTTTGTGTTATTTATTGTAAATGATCTAAAAATAATATTTTAAATAAATCAATCAAGAAATTTATTAAGAAATCGAATCGATTATTTTCCAGTCTTGGCAAATTTATTGATTATGGACCAGTCTAAATGAAGCTATTTGGCTTTGGCACGGTCAACATTTGAATTTGCAGTCGCTGCAGAGTTGGCATTGCAGTGGCTGCAGAGTTGGCATTGCCACTGGAACTGCCACCACTCGTAACCACCATTACCTGTGGACATGGGACTACCGTCCCCAAAATCATTTAACTTATCTCTCATTTAAAATGACACATTGAAGGCCCGAGACAGCCAGACAACCAAAAGTCAAACGAGTGATGACTACATCAATTAACATATAGATGTATATATATATATATATATATATATATATATATAGACAATGGAGACAACACAGTAAAGCCGCTGCATTATTAGAAATATTAATTGTAAATTGAATGCAAGAAAAATTCCCTCTATTCAAGAAAAAAACATTATCCATCAGCGTTTTAGTTCATGCATTTATTTTGAAATAATATGCAAATTGAATTTCTCAAAAAATCATTCCGAAATCCTGTCATTTATTTTCCAGCTGCGCGAACTAGCCAACTGGGCAGATGACGACCACCACCGTTTGCTTCGGCGGTGGAACTAGCATCGGCACTGGCACTGCCGCCTCCGATTCCACCGTGGCCTCCACCGCTTCCCTCAGCATGGGCAGCGGCACCAGCATTGGCAAGAGCATTGTTAGTCAGTGGTGCAGCCGCAGCTATAGCCAACATAATGCTGAGTACAACAATGACACAAATGAATTTCATGATTTTTGCTTCTGCTTCTGATTGTCCGAACTATGTGAAATCAACTAACAAACTATTTGATCTGAGCAAAACATCTCGCTTTTTATAAGACTAAACGTTGTCTGGAGTTACCCATACTGCAACACGTCAAACGACAAGAATTAGCATATAGATATTTATATGTACACAATTAGACAAAAATCAAAAAGACAGCCAAAATTATAATAATGGCACAGGCTAATTAATTGACATTATGGTGGGACTAAGAAAAGTTGGTAAATCATACGACTTATATCCAAGCTAAATTTCTATTAAACCGGTTAAACGGCTACAAACAAATTTATACTTTTCTGAAATTTCGCTCATAATAATAATAATAATAATAATAATAATAATACTGCACATAAAAAAAAGGTGATTAGGAATTGTTTGTTCTGTATATTTAGCTGGTACTTCTCATGGGTAATTTTTATATATTTATTTCTGTATAATATTAACAGTTCTGCCAAGGTGATAAAATATTTAAGTATGTGCATTTGCGTTTTGATCATAACTTCTTACTATCCTATCTATAATATTGCTATGAAGAGATAAGCATTTTATTGTTTGCTTAATAAATTAGCCGTATCACCGGGTTTTCACGTAATTTGGTTAATACAGGGAACAACACAAAACCAACAAAAAATAATTAAGTTTTAATTCACTTGCGACACAAAAACTCTTCCGTAATTTTTTACAAAAATATATTTAAATTTGTAAATTCCTCCAAAAATAGGAAATGTATAAAACGTTGCAGCTATTTATATTTGTGTATTTGTATATTAGTCTAAGTTATGTAATATCTCATTCAGTCCATTCTCAATATATCAAAATATCGAAAAAATATTTTTCGAGTTCTCGTTAAATTTGTCTCATCTCGTTTTAAATCTATCTAAATTATAGCTCTCAATCAAACAGCATTTTAAAATTATTGTATTCACATATTTATAATGTAGAAAAATGGCAGGGACAATTACACAAACTGGTTGGGTTCGAGGTCTAAAAAATCAAAACTCTAATTAAATAAGTACTATAATCGTGTTTTTTAAATTTGTTTAACATTCAAACATTTGTATTTTTCAAGCGCTATAAAATTTATGGTATATAGAAAGCAAATCCATTATTTTATTTTATATTAATAATTATTTCAAATTAAAACTTATTTTGAATAAATATTGTCGCTTTTCGATGTGCTCTTTTGAGCTCCTGCAGGAATATTAGAATTTTTTGGGTTGAAGGTATCTATTTCCTAGAAGCTCATAGGGATTCCCACTAGAGTTAGATGGCTTCTTATTCAAAAATGTCCTGTCAGTAGATCGGTGAGTATCCTATGCCTGTTCTTTCCCATGGATATTGCATGGATATAAGTCACCTAACTTGTCGGAGTCCTGGTGTCTCTGCCCAGCTCCATTGTTGTCTCTGTCTTCTTCGTTTCTACGTTGCAGTCGTATTGTGTGTCTTCCTATGCAACAAAACTGCTCTAATCCTTTTAGGGGCTTCTCTGCTAAGGGTCTAAGGGTAAGACTATGGTGTGTCCCGAGTTGGTCAACATTTGATCGTACCTCATGGACTACTTTTGATGTTATTATTGTCCCCCTTATAGCGTGTTTTGCTGACTGATTCCCAGATAGGCTGGATATATTCGTATTCCGCAAGCTACTTTTTAAACTAAGCTCCGCAAATCTCCCTATCACACACCTTGAATTACACTGAAGTGCATTCCCAGGGATTCAAAGTGGGATATTCGAGGGTCCAGAACCCCAAGAACAGTGCCCTGATTGGTGAGTGATCCATCGGTGTTCTCCATTTTGCTACTCATCTGAAATTAGCTCGAATATATATTCAGCTATCATTTAATCCCCAGGATGCAACAGTAGGGGAGTTCATCAGAAAGAAGTTGGGACATCATTAGGAGCGTAGCCTCTTAGGCTTGGTGGAGTTACGTGTGCTCCATTAAAGCTTACAATATCATTGTTTGGCAGGTGCGCATTGCTCCTGTCATATTTTTGCAGTTGTTTCTCACGGTGATTAACCGAGACCTATCCCCAATCCTACCACTCAACAGATTATCATGGGTTTTACTACCATTAGGTATAGCCATCTTACCATCTTCTGTGATGTAACCCATGACTTCCCGGCTATGCTTTGACATCTATAAAGCGCCCAGAAGCAGTTTAATATTGATTTTATACATATGTGCCAAGTTTTAGCCTACTGTCAAAAGAGAACGATGACCGTTTTTGTAGGGTTTGATTGAGTTCAACATCCGAACACATGTCACTCGTTATTTTCAATCCTAACTGGATTAAGTCATAGAGTGTCAATTTCCCTATATTTATATCTTTAATTTTTATTCATTATCCATAGATTTTCAGTTATTTCACAAGCTTAAATTTAATCTTTGCAGGCTTATCCGCGGAAGTTGGCATTGGCGTTTGAGTTAGCGTTGGCGTTGGCATTACCACCTCCGCGGCCACCACCGCTGGCACTCGCGCTGGATGACGCTGAAGCACTGGCAGAGCCGCCACCCTCTCCATATCCGCCTTGGTTACCGTAGTCACCGCCACCGTATTGTCCACCAGGACCGCCGTATCCGCCGTATCCGCCGTCGAATCCACCACCACCACCACCGCCGCCATGGTGTCCATGGTGACCATGGTGGCCACGGTGACCACCGCCAAATCCGCCGCCGCCACCTTGAGCTTGTGCGTTGGCATTAGCGTTGGCGTTGGAGTTACCGCCATATTGAGGCAAGGCCGAGGCAACAGCCAACAGCACGGACAGAGCAAGAAACAGTTTCATCGCGAGGCTTCAAGTAGTCTTCACAAACTTAACTAGGTAATCGACACGCAGCGGCTTTTATACAGCTCAGAGTCGGCAACCCCGTCTATCAGTTAACAGAATAAAATAATCTCTCAAAAGAGAGATCATGATCGCATTTTAAGTTTTGAGAGCTTATTATTCTCAGATTTGATTCCATATTCGCCACTAACAACAAAAACTTAAAACACTAAATGATCGTCACAACGATTTTGTAAACTCAATTAAATATGCGCAACCCCCTCAGGTCAGACACAATAACCGGTTAGTTATCAGCTTTTTTGTCTATCTATCCATTCTTTTTTATTTTCATCCTCATCATCATCGATGCCTTAACTTGGAGACGTCCACAAATCCCTGGTTTTTTTTCCGCATTTCGAACGAAACGTATCAAATTTGGATACCAAGTGTCGCATTATCAAGAAACTTTAGTAAAACGCAATAGAAGCTGTATAAAATTATGTTGAAGTCGGGCATAGCCGACCGCGAAATACGTTGATACCATAAGTGGGCAAGTACCAAGTATCAAGACCCGTGGTGGGTGTTGCCAAGAAATTATGTACAACTATTCAAATTGTTGCTATTATTTAACGAGAGATTGGGAATTATTTGGAGGCGGGAGTGTGTGTTGCCGAAAAAAATTATTAGAGAAGGTTCATACTACTTCCAAGTTTGGTAAGTATAGCTCTTAAACTGCGGTATTATCATTTTTGGGGTCGGTAATGGGCGTGGTGCTAAATTATTTTACCGGATTTTTTAAAGGTGTTACTAGCAAATACCGTTTGCTGACTCTAACTTTCAGATTCTGTGAGACATATGATCTTATTGACTTACACTAATAGGTGTATCGGTTCAGTGAGTCAAAGTGGGCGTGGTCTTATATATTTGATAACCTTGTTCGAAGTCTTAGATTTCCTATTACAAAAATAAATAAATAAAAATACCCCAAGTGAAGTGCTTTCTTAATATACCAAAAGACATCAATTACAGAACAAACAAATCCCCCTCATAAGCAACATTATATGTATGTTATATGAGTAGAGCGAGAGTATCAGAAGAATATAAATATGTATGTATCCATTAACCGGTTTAAGAGAAATTCAGCTTGAATCTACATCGTCTGGTATACAGACTTTCCTGAGTTCCAACACAATATCAATTTATTAGCCGGTGGCTTTAATCGGGCCCCTAATTTTGTCATAATATAGCTTCTCAAATGTTTTTGCGTATTTATGCAAATTTATATTCATGTGATTATTGATGATGTCGTCGCTCGTTTGACGTGTTATTGTCTGGCTGCCTCCATTTTAAATTCGTAAAGTCTTATAAAAGCCAATTTAATGTAAACAGCTTATTCCTGAACAGTTATCGAACATACGTTTTCGATTATTGCTCTACTCGACATATTATTTTTTTCTATTTAAATAAAGTGAAAATCATAAAGTGAATATTTCAAAAACTTCACAAAAGCGATCAAAAACTTAACAAAAGCGACCAACACGTGCCGGCTTTAACCAGGTCACATTTGCGATGCTAAAATAAAATAGATAAAAAGTATAATGCTGTTTGGGGAAGTACCAAACTAAAGACTCACAAGTAAATTTCAGATCTTATTAATTCAATGCAATATCATAACTCAGATGTGTTCGATCATGTTTGCAAGTCACTCAATAAGCGTCACAGCGAATTAATTATGTCACAAAAAAATCCCCTACTCCCGTCTTGTGAGGCATATTACGCAATTAGTTCTCATCTTTGTGTTTGTCTATTTTTTATTTTTAGAACTAACTCTACCAAAATCATAACATGAACTGCTTCCAGCTTTATTTCAGCATTACAAACAAATCAAATAATAATAATATACTGAATAGCTTAAAATTTGTTTTTTTTTCAATAATGTCTTTAACATTTTGAATACTTTATAGGATATCTTAATAGCTTGGGTACTGATTAAATATTTTGGAAATTCAATTGATGTAATAATGATATAACAAATGATATGTTCATATTTACAAGCTCACCTATTGGAACGGCTCAACTGTTTTGATTTAGATATATATATATATATAAAAAAAAAATATATATATATATATATATACAATGGAATTGATGTCATCGTCGCTCGTTTGACTTGTTGCTGTATTAGAATTTAATTCAACTTAGACTTATCAAATTCAAGTTAAATATTAACCGTACTTTCTTCAAACATATATTTTCAATATATTTTTTTAAATTATATTCAGTGAATTGTGAGTTTAAGCAAATGTAATTAGTATAAAAAGAAATAAAAAAAATATTCAATAACAATTTTCAGAAACTGACAGCGATAAAAAGTTAGATGGCTCTTTTCGAAACTTACTGTATCAAAAATGTATATAACCTTTTGAAATACTTTATATAATTCTTCACATATATATTAACTATTATTTTTGAACGTACTTAATTTCATCCTGGCACTTATGAATGGACATAATCATGTTTCAATTCGTTTCCATTAAGTCAATACAAGTTGTAAAACGGAGAACTTTCCATTTCAAAATAAATAAACTCTTTTTCTAGTAAGTTTCACTTGGGATTTTATTTGTCATATTTGACGAATGTTAATAATTGTAAAAGACTGAGTTTCACCTTTGCAGGCTTAATAATATCCACCAACCACCACCACCACCAGAGGCAGCGGCGTTGGCACTAGCGCCGGCATATCCTTGACCGCCACCGCCACCGTTTCCTGGACCGCCACCGTATCCACCGAGATGTCCGCGATGATGTCCACCGCCGTGTCGGTGACCACCACCGCCATATCCTGGACCTCCACCGTATCCACCGCCGTATCCTGGATTGAATCCACCGCCGTATCCAGGATTGAATCCACCGCCGTACCCACCGCCGCTACTTTGAGCTGATGCTGCAGCGTTGGCGTTGGCGTTGCCGCCACCGCCGCCATAATATTGAGGAATCGCCGAGGCAACAGCCACCAGCACAGACAGAGCAATAATCAGTTTCATCATGAGGCTTCCAGATTGCTTCACAAACTTGACTAAGTGCTCGACATGCAGCGGCTTTTATACAGCTCTGAGTCGGGATGCAAAGCCAAAAAAAATAAATTAAGATCAAAAGCGCAATATTGAAATGTACATAATAAGCAATTTGAGAGTTTATGAGTTCTACTTCAAGTTCAGGTATTCAATTCAATATTTGTCAGTAAGTAAATCGAATTGAAATATTAAATGATTTTTAAAACAAATTAGTAATGACACATTTATATATCCTAATCAGACTTAATAACCAGTTAGTAATCAGCTTTGTATTAATCTATTGCCCTTATTATCATTTTCAGCCCCATCCCCCCTGCTTGAACCACTTACCCAGTTTCAAAAACAAATCCAATAATAATCTGAATAACGTAATTCGGCCTTATATCAAGTTATTAAATATCAAATGTCTTAAAAATATACACGTATAATTAGAAGTATGTAAACAGAGGATAACCTCACACAGCAGCTTAAAATGTATAATTAAATGCTTAAATTATAAGAAACAATTATTCAAAATATTAATTACAATTTAGGATAGCTTAAAAACTTAGGCGTATTAAGTAAAATCAAACGAAGCCAGAACAACAGCAATAGTCATAAAATAACAAATATTATTGTTATTTTTTTAGGTAAATAAACAAAATAGCGCAGCGATATCTTGAATTGTTTTTTTTTAACCATATTGAAACTGTGTAGCCGCGGAAATCTCTTAACAACTGGCCCCATGTTGGGCGCCAACAATTATGTAGACGACGAAGCAGCAGAACTCAGATACAGATTGAGGCCAGATATTGGAGGCCAAAGAAACCTGTAACGAATAACTCGCATAATTTAAACCAAAACTATGGTCAATTCCTTGTGCGAGCGGAAACCGGGATATGTAGCGGGGTGGGACCCTACTGGTGGTAGCTCATGCCGGGAGGTGGGGGTGGGTTGTTGCTACCATCCTGATATTCCTTCCGATCATAATTTTATTTATTTAGAGTCCCTTTAATTGGAGTTTGACTCCGAAACAAGCAATAAATCTTAATTAAAATGCGAGAAGCGCGACAGCTTCGTTGGTGTTGGTTAGGGGTATCGGGGTGCTAGCTGTTGTTTGCCCCGATAAAGCGCTCTATACCCTCCCAACCAATTGGACTTCCTGCGCTACCGAGTGAAATCGGAAAGTCCCCAAACAAAGTCCGTTGTTCAACTTAAGCCATCATTTCGGCCAGTAGGAAATAATACCTCAAATTAAATATCCATGTTTCTTAAGTAAACTAATTATTCATAAGGTTAAATTTTTTTGTACATTCATTTTCACAATCAAGTTTTATAAACAAAAAAAATTCTGTATGTATTCTACATTAACCTGGTAAATTTTACAATGGGTTTTTTTTATTTTTTTTTTTATTTTTTTATTTTTTTTTTTTTTGGATTTAAGGCTTCGTTGATTTTTCTGGTGTATTTGTTGGTAGGCTTTCAAGTGCCCTTATCTGGTAAACGTAGTATACTTGTATCAATACATAGCTAATTATTTTTTTCTATTGCATACTTTTAGGCAGCATTTAATATAACAGGTGCAAGTGGGTACAGTCCATTAAATTAGATAGATTGGCGAATGCTTTATGAAATTTATCTGTTTTAAATTTAATTCTTCGTTAGAAGTTTAAGGGCGGATCAAAAGGTATGAAACAAAATTTGATACTTCATATATATTTACATCAGAATGTTACTAAGGGATTTATTTATTTAATTTTTTTTTTTTTTTATTTATTCCTTTTTTTATTCTTTTGTTTTTTTCTTACTTGTTGATCTTAGCTTCCTGCATAACTAAAGAAAATCGATAAATTACAACTTACATGGACATCCAGCGAAGAAAGGCCTTTCGTCGTCGAGGGCTTGCATTTCTTTTTATGCAACACATGAACATATGTAATATTTTTGTTCTTTTATTGATGAGCTTCATTTAACTTTCAATACTTATGCACAGCAACAATTTTCAACAACAAAAAATTATTAACAAAAAAAATAATCTAACATACTTTAAGGAACTTCTTTAAACCCAAATTTTTTGTTGATGTGGTACGGACATCAAATGTTATTCATTTTCCTTATAATAAATTTCCTTTTTTTGTTGTTTCTATTTTTTTTTTTTTTACTTTTTTTTTCTGTTTATATCACTATACCACACTTGCCACCTTTTCATGTATATTTGTTTAACTAATTTATATAAAAAAATATAAAAAAAACTTAAATGCAGATCACTTATATATATATATAAGTAACTATAACAATTAGATTTATCCAAACGACGAGATGTCTGCGCTGCGCCGGTACACGTTGTTGATGGGGGGGGGGGGGGATGATGGTGTTCCATTGGCCACGTGCGGATCCTCTCACAAATGTGGTCCTGGGTTGCTCCTTTTTTTTTTTTTTTTAATTATGTGTCTTCGCTTTCCGGTGGTGGTTATTTTACAATTGTTAGGTTATTTTAACAGAATATTGTTTTTTTGGCTGTGTTTTTTTTTTCCATGTGCTTTAGCTGGGACTTCTTCTATGCCGAATTTACTACCATCCAAGATGGGGTTTATTATTTTTTCTGGTTAGCAAAAACCAAGTGTAATTTCGTTGTTCCAGTTGTTCAATGTTATTGAGTTTTTTTTTTTCAATTGTTAACTCGCGTGATTTAACACGTTCGCGATGGGTTGAAGGGTTTTTTTCTTTGGTAGCCGCAATGGGGCTTATAGGTTATTGTTACGTTTTACTTTCGACACACGTGGTTTTTTTTTTTAGCAAGTTATTCACCGGCGATCTGCACTGATGCGTTGACGTGCATCATGCACCGAGCGAATCGAAAAGAAGAGCGCTTCTCAGAGCGGATCTGGGCTTTTATACGTCTGTGGCGGCAAGCTTCGGGAATTATTTACCGCTTATCCGCCGTAAAGCTTTCACCTCGAGCAGGGCTTGGTTCCCACAGCGTCTTGATAGTTGACAAAAGTATGCAACGATTTTTTCCTTCGTGTACGACAAAAAAAAATCATTGCCTACCCAGATCCACTTTTACATCGCGCCCAAAAGTCTGCGATGTAAACATACTCAAAGCTTTGGAGCACCGACCATTACAACTGATAAATAAAACAGATATAAAATCAAATTGATCTATTATTTTTTGTTCTTCATCAATTTTTTTTTAAACTATTGTAGAGGCACATTTGTCATGAGATTTAGGTATTTTCCCTTATGTCTTGTTTATATTTTTATTTGTATGTTTTGATTTAGTTAATTCAGCTTCTGATTGGTTTGCATTGACATTACAAAGGTCTACACATTTTTTCATATCTATCAACATTTTCAAATCTATTGGTCTTCCTAATTTAGACTCTTAAAAAGTAAGCCTTTTTAATTACCTCATTGGCAAATCAAACCTTCAAGTATACTTTTAGGGTCCCACAAAAATGATATTTAGTAAATGCTCCGAAAAATATACAACACTTAATTCAGCAATACAGGTTTTTAAAAATACTAAAATGTTGCACATAATAATATTATACCCAGAACCCATTGGCAATGGGTCAAAAATTGCAAGAGAGCATCTCCGTCTCCATACATCTTGATCACGATGAATATCATATCGACTCGGCTAATATAGCCATGTCCGTATGTCTGTCCGTTCGTCTGTCTGTATCAACTCGCGGACCTCAGAGACTATAAGACTATATCCGGCGCAGATTAAGTTTTCTTGTTTTATCCGTTTCTCATTTATTGACACATTTTTGTTTTACATTTTTTAAAAATTATCTTTTTTTTAGCAAGTTTATTTAAATATTGTTCCAAAATGTTAAAGTGTGTAACAGGCACATAAAACTCATTCATTTATTGTTAGATATTAATGAAAAAATTATATATCTTTCTTTACGAACACAAAGAATATTTTTAATCTTTAAGATTGAGTATTATGGTAATTTGTAGGTTTTTCTTTTAATTTTTTTTAAAATTTAACTTTAGAACAAAGCAATAAGCGCTTGGGTATTTTCATTTTTTATCCACGATAACGATTGCCACCTGAAGCAGAAGAAGACGCAGAGGCAGCAGCTGAAGAAGATCCTTTGCCAGATGATGAAGAACTGGCCGCGGCTGAGGCAGCGGAGGAACCACCGCCACCGCCGATTTTGCCACCGCCGAATCCGCCCTTGCGGAATCCACCTCGGGAACGTCCATGTCCATACTGAGGCACTGCAGAGACGACAGCAATCAGCAAGATAAACAGAAGAAAGAACTTCATTTTGCTGGAATCGATAAGTAGAACTTGTGTTGACGCTAAACGGCTAAAAAGTAAACTGAATGATTATTACTGAACGTCCCCAACTATTTATACGGTTAGCGTTAGATAATCGAGGCGAACAATTGGCAATGATTAATAAAAACCCGTGTTCCCTGTTCCAACATCTTAAGTTATTCACCTGCTTTCCATGCTATAATTATAGGAAATAGCATCTCATGCATCAGCATCATCAGAATTATCAACTAAAACAAGTAAGAATGCACTTTTAGATAAACAATGATCGAATTACCGATTCCCTTCTTTAGTGTCATCCATGTATATATTACAATAAGAATTCAAATGATTGATTTTAAAACAATTCTCTATAATATTTTATTACGTTGAAAAAGCTCTGATAAGTCGACTTTGAGTATAGTATACAAATAATAATAAATATTAGTTATATATAATATCTGAATTACCAACTACTTGACATATCATAATAGTTGCAGAGTATAAAAAATGTTTACCGGTTTCAAGCTAGGCGCCGCCTTTCCTCAGCTGTTGTTTCTAAAGATCTCAAGAGAATGAAACAAATTAATTGACTAATTGAGTATTTTTTTAATGATACGTATCAATTCGATATTTATTAATATAGCCCGAGAGTGCATTCGAGTGACATTAACACTAACCAGATCCGCTTTGGAAAAAAAGGCCCTTATTGATTAGCTTCAGACCAGATCAGCAAAATTAGTTTTCTCTAATGAAGAACTAAAAACAAATTTCAACGAGTCGTGAAATAAAACAATAATAAGAATTAGTTTTTGTTTTTTTATTTTTAATTTTCAGACTTTTTAAAATAACTTATGGATAACTAACGAAACATTTTGTAATCTCCTGTCGGTGCACTTGGCACGAACACTGGCACTTTAGCCGCGGAAACGTCCGCCACCTGAAGCAGAGGCAGACGACGAAGCAGAAGCTGAGGAAGCACCATTGCCACCACCTGATGCACTGGATGAGGCTGAGGCAGAGGAGGATCCACCGCCACCACCACCGCCACCACCGCGGAAGCCGCCGCCACCTGGATAGTAGCCACCACCTCCGAAACCAGGGCGTCCAAAGCCACCGCCTCCGAAACCAGGACCACCGCCAAAACCGCCGCCGCCAAATCCAGGACGACCCCCAAAGCCAGGGTTAAATCCGCCGCCAAATCCAGGGCCACCACCAAATCCAGGCCCACCGCCAAAGCCAGGGTTAAATCCACCTCCAAAACCAGGCCGTCCACCGCCAAAACCAAATTGTGGCAGTGCCGCCGCGGCACAAATCAACAGAGCGAACACAATCAGCGTCTTCATATTGCTCGATTCGCTAAAAATATATAGTGTTTTCTCTAAGCAGGTAGAAGTCCAACTGATGAACCAATGCCGAAATTCGCAAATATTTATAGTACATGGTGCGTGAACGTATTTCTATCGAAATGTATGTGTTAAATGGAACACAGAGCTGGGAGTTCGCTCAGCTCCGCCAAATCATTTACCGGTTTTCTTTGCTTTTATTTCTAATTATCGTCTTTGGCTACATTATGAGCATCAAGATCATCATCATATCAGCTTTATTTTGTGAACGGCCTCTTGTCTGTCACTTGACCGGGTGAATCCCAGCTAAATAACAACTACAGCAACATTCAATTTAAATACATAATTATGTATGATCATTGATTCTATCCAAAGTGTCCAGTCAGGGACTTTAGCTTATATAATTGTTTACACTTGGCTAATTGATTGCTTGCAGTCAATAATGATTTGATCTTCCTGGTCTCTGGAATTCCCCCCCCCCCCCACCTCCTACACATATATAATATATGCGATATTCTAGTCAAGTGACAAGTTCATCTTGAAGAGTTTATTCGCCTTTTACTACCAAAGCGGTTTTTATGGCGTCTTTACAAAAGCAAAACACAAAAATAAAAACACGAATTTAGTTTTGATAATGTCGTTTTATAGTCAGCTCGCTTCGATTGTAAGATTATTATTAAACATGTTTGCCAAATACTTACTATATGTTATGACGCACTAAACATATAAAATTGTAAATGATAATTAAATTATAATTATTATAATTATATTAATGACGACTTCCATAAATAGTTTGGCGCATCTGATATTTTAATTGTATCAATATCAATTAATCTTTTGTTTGATATTTCAATCATTATCATTTTGTGTACTAATAACTTGATTCGTGATTGTTTTGAGTAAGGTTCACTCATTCATGGACGACTATCGGATACAGTATTAATCAACCATATATAGTATTACTTTCAGTAGTATGTAAATAGAGATATCGGATACAATATTAATCAACAATATATAGTATATATAGTATTAATCTCAGTAGTATGCAAATATAATTGTGTTCATTATCGTTCTCAACGATTTGTATTTTTATTACATCAACCATCAATAATAGATGTTAATGGACATAGATAAGCCATAATTCAAACTTGAAGCGAATATTGTAAGGCGTATTGTTGAGTATAAACCCAGTGATTTGTATGCCAATTTAATTATGAATTATTATTAGAGGGGAAACACTTTGAAATACGTTGAAGAAACCGTAAATGTCATGTAAAATAAACATAAGAAGTTGGTCTGTCGAAGCTGCTAGAATATCTAATATAATCAATATGTATTCTATTATTTCATACATCACAATTTACACTTCTTTTTAGAGGGTATGCATGAATAGTAACGTCTTTTGTTTATTTCCTACATTACTATCGAGACGTACAGACTTAAAGGGGCTAAAAAAAAAAACATTTGCTTGAAAAGTGTTTAATACTCGATTGTTAATTAACAAATAGCAACATGTGCAAGCAATAATATATTTTAGTATAGAATCAGTTGGTTACTCAGCTAATCCCAGGGTTTTCCATTTGATGAAAATAGTTTACAATTTTGTGATTTTTTTTTTTTCATCTAATGCGATATAAATTAATATACATGTATTCATATAATTAGCACTTAAGTTTAGGGGAAGTCCGGAGAAAAGCATATAATATCGACCTTTCCAAAACTTGGTTTAAAAAGTTTTTTGATAAATGCACTCAATTTATATACGATGTATATTTAAATAGATATCAATAGAAAATGTAATCAAAAGTTTGGCTAATTTCTCTCCTTTCAAATGTATCATTAAATATTTATGTAAAACTGGAGCCAAAACATGTTGAAGTCTCGCACAAACTATTCATACAACAATCCGGTTTGCCAATCTTTCTTTATTTTGCATTTTGCTCAAATGATGATGTTTTTTATTTTATTTTTATTTATTTTTTATATAAGCGTGTGTAAATTTTTTTTATTTTCGTTTTATTTTTGTAGACTTGTTAGTTCTACACATGATTAATTATATCATCGGCTCAAAAATTACGATGTTACAATATTTTTAATAGAATCAAATGATTATCAATATAATTAGACAAATTTTATTTAAAAAAAAATAAGATATTGAGTAAACATATTGAATTTCGTAAATTAATGTATAGGAGTATCTACGCATTGCATATAACCATGACATATGAGATTAAAAATGGCTATGTGATTTAAGCGTCGTTCATAAACGTAAGGTGCTTAGATAAAAATATTATTTTGAAATGAAAACTTTCAAGAATTATTAGTGAGTGACACATTTTGTATTAGAAGTAGTAATTCAATCCAATTAAATGTAATTTAATCTGCGGTCATAATAAATATACTGATTAGGTATGCCACTGTGTTAAATGGAAAATTACATATAAAAAGCAATCAAATTCAAATAATTTATGATAGTAATTTTATCACATTACCAGCCAAGGCAACCGGCGTGCCAAATGAGAGGACCATGTACCCAAATGCCAACTAAATAGCGTCGAGTTAATTATGTAAACTCAACAATAGGAATTAGAATTTTGTGCATATGTATAATGTATGTATATTGTATGTATAATGTATGTATAATGTATGTATAATGTATATTTTATTTGCGTATATTGTTATTGGCTTTTTGTGCATCTCTCTGGTTGCCTAATTGAATTTCCCGCCTATTTAGCAGCGGTGCAAACTTTTAATTATGCTACCCTTTGATTATTAACAAAGCAACGTCAACCGACATATGCTATATGCCATAAATTTTGAATTATTTAATTTTAATTAAAATTACGATATTGCTTGCAGGCAAATAACTAAAAATAAGTGCCTACTTTGAGGCAGCTCAAAATAATAATGAATTTTCATTACAGAAGCAACAACACTGAAAATCAGTATAAGGCTTTAAATTATATTATATTAAGAGTATATTATTTTTAAATAAATAATCATTATACGTATATCTCTTTGAAAAATTGTATATATTAACTAATTTAAATGAATATAGATCTTTCAATTCTTCTCTGCTCCTCATTTCTTATTAACTTAGTGCCAGAACAAAAGCTTTTACCTTAAATTTCTTAAATGACAGCTTAAATAGACAACGAATCCGAAAGTTGCTTAAAACTAAACTCATATATTTTTGTAAACTTATCCCATGCTCTTGCTAACTTTGGACAGGATACATCAGTAGAGAAACACAGTTAAAACTAAAAAAATAAACTTTACCGAAAAAAAACGATTTGCAAATGTCCGTATTTACATTTATTTTATTGCCTAACATAAATTGCGGCAAACAGAGAATGGCAATATTGTCAATTCGACAACGATGTAATGTCGAACAGCGGCAACAGCAACTGTTGCCATCACAGTGCAACAGCAACAAGCAACAACACAAAGGGACCAGCCGCCAGGAACTGCCAGAGGAACAGGAACAGCAGGAGCCGCAGTTGTTGCACTATCCATGGGTGAGCTCATGGCTGCCGCTGTCATTGTCCCTCCGGCTTCCGACCCCTCAATCAGCGCGTGCTCTTTCGCTTTATGCTGCATAAAGTGCACCACAGGGGTTCAATGTCCTTGTGCAAATTGGTCTGAGTTTATTGCCAATGGCTGTTTGCAACAGACGTTGTTCGACCAACAGCTGCTCAAACTCAGCTACTCTTGTCTCTTGCTCACTCTATCTCTCTGTCCCTACCTCCCTCTTTCCCACTCTCTCTTTCTCTCAGTCGCTGCAGCTGTATGAGATGCGGTCTGGAGCCATAAAACTGCTCTTTGAGGCTGCACAAAGTTTGCTTAAGATTTCAATTTGTTGCTGGAAGCTGCCGCCGCATTGTGTGCAACAATTTGCAATAGTAAAATTGCCCCTGCGTGGCAACTTTGCCTCCTAATGATAAATGTTTTCTAAATGCCACAGACGGCAATGAAATCGTGGTTTTACTCTGCGCCATTCTTTGAAATTATTTGTCCAACAATGTTATCAATTTCTTAAGTCCTTTAAACAACGCACTCGGTATTTTTCAATGATCACAAAATTTATAAATTTATATATGCATGTCAAATTTTTATTAGCTGAATACCAAAACTATTAATGTTATTTGAATGTCATAATCATAACCAGCAATAAATTTAAATATTTTCAACAAAAAATTAAAGCTTAATTACATGAGAAATTTACTACACTGAAATGTATAATCATCAACTCTTAACTTAAATCCAAAATTTTTATAAATGTTTTTGAAGTAAATTTGATAAATAAATTATTTTGAAGTGAAAACTTTTCAAGTGTAAATTGTTAATGACACATGGATTCTGTAAAAAATTTAATTAAATGAAATTGAAATAGCGATAATAGCTCTATTAAATAGATCAGGCAAGCCACTAAATTTAATAGAAAATATTTGCATATTAAAAGCAATCAAACTCAAATAATTTATGGTAGTAATTTTATCACATTACCAGCCAAGGCAACCGCCGTGCCAAATGAGAGGACCATTTACCCAAAACCCATAATGCCAAATTCCGTCGTGTTAATTATGTAAACTCAACAACGGGATTTATAAATCTGGAAAATCAATTGTTGCCTCGCCTACATACATACGAAAATGTATATTTCATTTGCGAATATTGTTATTGGCATTTACTAAATATATCCGGTGGTCCAATTGAATTACCCGCCTAGTTGGCAAAACGCACATTTTTCAATTATGCGGGGCTTGGCTAATGAACAAAGCAACGTCAACCGATATGCGATAAATTTTGAATTATTTAATTTTAATTAAAATTCTGATTTTGCTTGCGGGCATTCTAAAAATGAACGCATACTTTTAGGCATACTTTTCCCAGCGAATTTGTTGTTGCATGAAAATAGCAGCAACACTGAAAATCAATAAAATACTTTGAAATCTAATAAATATCATCAATTGTTGTGGGCAAATTATTAATTATTATTTTCAATGCAGTCGTAATCCATAATTAATGTGTATTTCTCTATATAAGATTTTGAATGTTTTTATTTAAAAACTATTTTTTTTAACTGAATGAGTAATTGAAATTATACGTGTTTTACGACTTATATGATTTACTAATAGATAAATTAGACACATGCTGATAAATCTTTTTTAAAAAGTTAATAAATTAAAAAACTAAAAACTTTTGGAGTTGTCATTTCGACTTAACGAAATGTTTAATGAATTACTGAAGAATCATCAATATTTCTAATTCTACAATCATCTTAAAGCTGCTTTGCTGGAGCAGATCTAATCTAATAGAATATTAGATTCATAAATGCAACATTATCTACATTTTATATATGCATCCATGATCTGTTCTATATATATATCCCATGTACAACTATAAAATCGCCGTTCCCTCTCTTAATTGAATGTGTTCAGTTATACAACTTTAAATTACCTTAAGTACTAACCATTATTATTGATCCCCTAAGGGGTTTTTAGAATATGAAATACCCATTTCATAGAATGCAATTAACCCAACTAATTGTTGGCCCAAGCAAAGATATTGAAAAACACTTTTGAACAAATTGTTTTAATAGAAAAATTTATTGAATTGATCAATATCGCATGGGAAATACTCTTTCGATGTGTAGTTGGTACAAATTGGGAAGCTGACAGCTTAAAATTAACGACCATAGCTTCCTGCAGAGGAAGAGGCTGAGGCGGAAGCTGAGGCGGAAGCTGAGGAGCTGCCACCACCTTTGCCGTAGCCGCCACCGCCGCCGCCGCCGCCGCCGCCGCCGCCGCCGCCGCCACCACCGTGTTTGCCACCACCACCGTAGCCGCCGCCTTTGTGCTTGCCGCCGATTAAACCACCAATAAACGGTCCGCCAGGACCTCCAAATCCGGGACCGAAGCCGCCACCTGGCTTACCTCCGCCTCCTGCAGATGCACTGGAACTCGCTGAAGCATCTGCTTTGCCTCCTCCAATACCGCCACCAAGTCCGCCGCCCCCACCGCCTAAGTGACCGGCCCCATGACCACCGCCGATTCCTCCGCCTCCATGACCACCACCAGCTGATCCTCCAGCAAAACCACCGCCTCCATGTCCACCGCCTAGTGATCCACCACCTCCATGGCCACCACCGCCTCCATGGCCACCACCGCCTCCATGGCCACCACCGCCTCCATGGCCACCGCCAGCTGATCCTCCGCCTCCATAGCCACCACCCAGTGATCCACCACCCAGTGATCCACCACCCAGTGATCCACCACCCAGTGATCCACCACCTGCTCCATGGCCACCGCCAGCCGATCCTCCAGCAAAGCCACCGCCAGCTGATCCTCCAGCAAAGCCACCGCCAGCTGATCCTCCAGCAAAACCTCCGCCTCCATGGCCACCGCCAAGTGATCCACCACCTCCATGGCCACCTCCTGCACCATGGCCACCACCGCCTCCATGGCCACCGCCAGCCGATCCTCCCGCAAAGCCACTACCAGCTGATCCTCCAGCAAAACCTCCGCCTCCATGACCACCGCCAAGTGATCCACCACCTCCTTGGCCACCACCGCCTCCTCCATGGCCACCACCGGCTCCATGGCCACCGCCAGCCGATCCTCCAGCAAAGCCACCACCAGCTGATCCTCCAGCGAAACCTCCGCCTCCATGGCCACCGCCAAGTGATCCACCACCTCCTTGGCCACCACCGCCTCCTCCATGGCCACCACCGGCTCCATGGCCACCGCCAGCCGATCCTCCAGCAAAGCCACCGCCAGCTGATCCTCCAGCAAAACCTCCGCCTCCATGGCCACCGCCAAGTGATCCACCACCTCCATGGCCACCACCGCCTCCATGGCCACCGCCAGGTAATCCGCCAGTATAACCTCCGCCTCCTAGGACACCGCCTCCATGGCCACCGCCTCCAAGGCCACCACCGAATCCACCGCCTCCATAGCCACCGCCTCCATGACCACCGCCTCCAAATCCAGGGCCACCTCCACCGTAGCTACCACCGCCACCGGGAGGCTTGCCGCCTAGTCCCAATCCGAGGCTAGAGCTGGCCGAAGCGGAGGCCGATGCTGAAGCAGAGGCACCACTATCACCACCATAGCCAGCGGAGACTAACGCAACGCAAACACTTAAAACAATTAACAATCTCATCGGATCTTTTGACTGGAACCAACTGAGTGTGCTGGGTAGAGATCGCTCAGCTTTTATAAGAAGCCGAACTGCGATGCGAAAAAATACAAATTACAATAAATGGCAAAAACAAAATAAATAAAAAGAACCTTAAACTAAAAACAGAAAACAGAAAACAAAACCAAACAAAATAAATAAAAAAGTGTAACTAGAAAACAAAATACGATCATGACAAAACTGGGAACCTGGGCTACGATTAATAAGCAAATACAAAACTCAAGTCACGTTCTGAAAACCGGGATCGATGCCGGGTCAGTCGGAGCAAGACAATGATTATTAGCCCATGGAAAGAGGAGAGGGAAGAGTAACACGATACTAGCCAGATAAACAATTAGGCATTTATCATCATTTAAATATTATACATTATCTACAATTCTGGCTTATTATTGTCTAACCAATAAATTTGAATACAAATAATTACAAAAAAAATACAAATAAAACACAAATTAGATGCCAAATGTGGGAGAAAATACATATGTATATTAATGGGTTTCCCTAATAATAAATGTGGTCATTAAAAATGTTTTTGCAATCAAGATATTTTTTGCGAATAATTTAAATTATACCAATAAAAAGACAACGAAAATAATAATTATTCATCTTAGGAATATAAATTTACACACATATTCATATTTTTTCATTGCTATCCAAAAAGAAGTTTTGATTGTAAATTTAAAAACAATATTTATCATTTGCAAAAAAATAAAAATGAAATCGAATAAATAAAAAGGGGAATTCCAATAGAAAAAACTCAATAATTGAAATTCAGTTATTGGCAGAGCATTTAAGATTCGTTGATTTTCTTAGCATTTTTTCTTTTTCTCACATAACTGGTTTATATAAATCAAAGGTTCGACGTCATTTAGATCGGAAATAGCAGCGCTGTCTTCACATTACGAGACTAAAATTGTAATTTAATATTGCTTAGCATCAGGAATACTTGATGATTATGAAACTAAGTGACCCCATTGGGTATTCCACTCTATTAGAAGAGATTAAAAAGCGATTAAAATTAATACTGAAATTCGAGGAAACATTTTTAATTTTTTTTTATAGTGTTTTAACAATATCAACTATTTTAATCTTGTCGATTTAATCTGCTGCTTTTAGTGTAATTTTAAATGCGTTTTTAGCTCAAGTTCGAGTGTTGACATTTATGATGAGACTGCGATGCAGCCAATTTCAGCATATAAATAAATATATATTTATAAAACATTCGGCATTCTGTATTGTTTTTAATACAAGTGTTATATTCTAATGGAAAACAAAAACTTTTTATTTATTCTAAACTTAATGTTGGGTTCATTTCGCGTGCAGTATTTGTAGTGCTTGTGAAAGCATAGTTTTCACACGCCATGTACACAGCTTTTCACTTAGTTGGATGGCCGGGTAAAGTGAGATGCAAATGTCAGGATCTGGTAGCCTGAAAGCATAAGCAGCTCAAGGAAGTCAGTCACAAAACAACAACCACAATGCCAGCAGACACAACAATAACAACCACAATAACAAAGGGAACAGCAACAGCAACAGGAACAGCATCCGCAGCAGCTGTTGAGAAAATGGCATGTGCATAAGAAAATAGAAAATACAAATTTTCCTCAAGGAAATCTGCTTAGAAATGCATGTAGTAGCTGCTGCTGCTTCTGCTTCTGGTGTCTAAGCAAATCTGCTACAATTTCTGGGCCAAGACATTGTTAGCCTCAAAAAAAGAAACAAAAAGAAACAACGAGTCGACTTCCGTTTCCGGTCGAAGAAAAACACGGCTTCTACATATTTAAAATCGCCCAGCTTTATGCAAATATCAATTCCATATCTAAAGCGACGCAACAATGAAGGCAAACAAATAAATAATAAATATTAAATACTAATCTTAATAATATATATATACTACATGCGTCCAGGCAGTCGCCCTCGCATCCTGAGTCCTGCTTTGCCCTCGCCAACAGCATCCTTGGCCAGCGGCTGCTTGCCGAGCACTTGGAGCATGCGATTGTAGAGCAGCTTTCGCACATCGAGAGCCCAAAGGAAGTCCATGTGATTGAAATCCTTGAGCGGCACCAGATACTTGCCAGCCACATTGCCCAAGTCATCGCACATGGACTCCACATCGTGCGGATGACACAGCAGATCGTTGGTCGAGTAATAAACAAAGGTCGGCACAGTCACTAGACTGAGATTATATCGTGGCGGAACATGTTCCCTGTATAGCAACATATTCTTGTTCGAACTGTAGCTGTACGGAGCAAATCTGCCATTCTTGATTATCTGTATGAAGTGCTTGACCTGCTTGGCCGCAACACCAGCGGGATAATGGCCCAAAACAACGGGAAACATTTTCTACGAAAATAAATAATTCTCATTCATTCTTGCAACATTTTGATGAGTTTCGTTTTGTGGCATACCCTGTTGAACTCATTCCAATTGCGTCCCACAATGCCAAAGACTGCCTCAATGCAGAGTCGTTCCGTCTCCTCGGTCATGCGGCACAGAAAACGAAATTCCCCGTTAAACATTTCAGTTATCGAACTGCCAACTATGGTCTAGAATTAAAAAAAAGTGGTTAATTATAGGAGTTAAATATTGGTTATTAAATTAACGATAGGTTTGTAAATTGCAATAAAAATCTGACATTAATTACAAAATTTTTTCACATTAAATTAAAACTTTATTCATTTTAAGTTTAAGCCAGAGTTTTTTACTATTTTTTACAGTAAAAAACGCCTTAATAAACCCATTTTTATTTCTTCTACTTACATTAAAGTATATACTGATGGCTCGTATATAAGGATGATTCTCGGTTTCTTTGGCATAGACAGCTGGTGCCATGGCCTGCATGGAGATGAGCTTCTCATTGTAAGCCGGTCGCATTGAGCACATCACAAAGAACGCAGTGCAGCCTTGGGAATGGCCACCATAGTGGAGTTTCTTGTAGCCGGTGATCTTGAGCACATGATCGATCATAGCTGGCAGATCATACATGCCAATTTCGTGCCAACTGAAATCCCAAAATTTGGATTCATCCGGATCAAGGGATGTGTGATTTCTCGAGTAACGATTGCCCCGAGCATTACCCAGCCAGACGTCATAGTTGTGGTCGGACAGCAAATAGCCTGCACAAGGGGAACAGATGAAATTATGCCATGGTAATCACTTGGCCAACTTGGCTGCACATTAATCACGCTGGACATGGAACATACACTCACCCAGACTTACATTGGGGCCCATGACAACGAAGCCCGCTGAGCTATCAACGAGTCCATGCTGGAGCAGGAAGGGTTGGGCGCCCTTTTTACGGATGCGATGCATTGTTAGAATGTAGCCATCGTCTGTGGTCACATGATGCACTTCCGCCTGGTAGCCATATTTTGCAATTAATTTATCCTGTTGATGAAATGTATAAATGGTTGCAGTTGCAGTTGATGATGGAAGCACATGGATTGCAATTTTGGTCATTTATCTTCGTACTACTGTTAGGTTGGAGTCCTGCTTGATGTTCTTGCGTTGCAGCTTCTCCTCGAGCGTCTCATCTTCGATGCTTTCCTCCTCCTCCTCCTCATCTTCCTCTTCTTCCTCCTCATCCTCCTCGCCGCCAATGAGCTGCGCCTGCGTCCTGCTGATAAGCAGACACAAAACCAATGCTAAAATCAAACGACATTGCATTATAATTTAATTGCAGGCAGCGCTTTAATTGAATCACTTTAATTCAATGCAAAAGTGAAATTCGGTTTTATTTTCGTTTATTTAATGTTTCGTTTGTGGTTGGGTTTGTTGGACTCTTCACTTGTTAGTCAACTTGAACACTTCGCGACGCGGCCTCAACTGAAACTGAAACCAAAAACCCGGCGACGCATTTCGAACTTCCGCGCTTACAAAGAATGCCGAAAACTTTCGATCAGCAACAGCGACAACAACAACAACAACAATCATTATAACAATATGCGTTGTGACGTGTTTTTGTTTATGTTGTTTCTGGTGTAACTTCTTGTAACCGCCTCGTACATACCCTGTATCCGAAAAAGTGTGCCGCGATGCATAAAGATATCTTAAATTATGTACAAACTTAGCTTTCAATTTTGAAATTATTAAAAAAAAAAATTTTATAAAATGTTTGTTGTTGTTTAGGTATCCGCTTAATTATATTAATACAATTAAAATTTTATAAGCAATTTTACAGATTATAATTAGAATATCGTTAAAACACTTGCCACTTTTCGTATACTATATCAATTTATATTTATATATTTTATACAATTTTGTTTATACTTCGTTGGCCATCAGCTTGTAAAAGTCTTCAAATAAAAATAACAAAGGGTATTTTTTAGTCGCACACTTATCTCGATCTTATCTGTTTTCTGCTTGTTATATTTTGTGACAGGTAATAAAATTGACAGAGAGAGAAAGGCTAATTAAAACAATGTAAAAAGGCAGACAAATTTGGATGCGTTGTGCATTGCTATCAATTAAGAATTTCATGTGAAATTAAAGAACGTGTGGTTTTTTTCAATTGAAGTTGTGCTACATTTTATTTGGGTCAAATTGTTCCGATTATCTTTTTTATTTTGTAATTTTCTTGCCATCAAAAATTGTGTCACATTTCTTTCGAAATAAATCAAAAAATTTCATATAAAAAATGCCTTTAGCAGAGTTATCAAAATTGTATCAAACACTGCGCTAAAAAATGAGTTTCACATTTTTCATACAAAACATAAGAAATATTTGCCAAAACATATTTACGTATATAATTATCAAAATCCAAATTTGATAAATGTATACAAAATGCTTTTCAAAAAATTTATTAGGGAACCAAAATTAATCTGTTTTTTTTTAAAGAATAAATATGCATTTCTTATAAACTTTAATGTGCTGATCGATATTGCAAAAATAAGGTATTCAAAAGTTTTGGTAATACAACACCCTTAAAATTAATTTATTTAGTATCATATTTATCAATTCATGCACACAAATATTTAAAATTAAAATATATACAATTATTTAAAAAGATGCCATTAAAATCAATCGAATTTTGTTAAATTGTTAGAGCAAACATTTTGGCGACCAAATTTCCATTTTGATTTTTGTTTGCTCATGCTTTTGGCCAAGTTACAAGCGAAATGGCTTAATAACCTTTTTGGCTAAGCTATCGTTGCCACAGTTGGTTTTTTTAGCGCTGCGACGGCATCTATTGTGGGTCAAATACAAAAAAAGATAGCAAAAACAATACGAAAAAGAAACAAATAATATTTTTGTCCGTTTGCCTTTTGAGTGGGCAATCAAAAGAAAGTAAAAGTGTTCAGCCCATGGCAATTTGTCACATTTTGTTTTGTTGTTTTATTTTTTAGTGTTTCGTTTTTTTCGCTTCTTTGATTTTTTTTATGCTTTGGACAACGGCCAACCGATTACATAATTGCCACTTGGCCATTTGGCCGGTTGCCGTGGCAAATAAAACACATTTTGTTTGGCTAGCGCTTTTAATGAGCCTCAATTGGCGCCTTTGATGACAGCTTTTGGGCAGACAATTACTTAGCTCGACCACCTCAAGACTCATTCAATAATGTAGGGTAATTTGCCGTCGAGAAACTTTTCCATTGACTCGATCAGTTTATCGTTAACAAGAGTTTTGACCTCTCCCGAGACGAGGAAATCGAAATGATTAAATTTCGCTGATGCAATGCGTCTCACACTGCGCACGGAATTCAGCATTTTGGCATAGATAGCATGGACTCCCTCAGGTGTGGCAATTGCATCCGTTTGTCCAAAGTACAGTACAATGGGCACACTAATTCCACTCAAATTATAGTTGATGGCCTCCACGCTGTGATAAATCTGCAAATTCTTAATGTGTCCATAGTCATATGAGATGAAATCCCCGGATTTCCAAATCTGCTGCAGATGCCGCAGCTCACGCGTGGAGCCTCCCTGCAGAAGATGATCATAATTGAAGATCTCAAGTAACTGGAATGAATAGTTTTTTAGTTGTTCACTAGATTTGTATTTAAAACAAATTTACCTTTTTATTACTTTGAGAACTGCCTGCTAAATGCTTGGTATAAAATTCACATTGTTCGGGCTTTTTGTCGCACATTTTACGCTGCTCGCCAGATGAAAATATTTCAAGGTTTTTTGCCTTTTCGCGTTTCTGTTAGAAATTAGTCAAAATAATTTTTAAAATTTAAGCAGAGATTTTAGTGAAATATAAGTGTAAAATAAATGCGCTAATATAAGCAGTTTTTAAGGTAGACTGTTAAAATTTATATAATTTAATTAATTTTCTTACTTAATTTTTTTAACTAATATAGAATCGAAATGCACATAAAGTGACAATCCCATTTCCCACTGAAACTCAACCAAATAAATAAATTTAAATATATATTTAACTACATTTTGGCTCTCATTGTTATTAAATAGAGATAAGCTAAATAAAATAAAAATTTTATTTGTAATACTCTCGAAATCTTCTAAGTTTCGCTGAGGAAATGAATTTATTTAACGAGTTTTTTATTATTTATAATCATCAAATTGATGTATTAAAATGTCTGACAAGTTTAAAAACCTACCTCATGTAATTGTTGAGTGTAATTTAAATAGAGATATTTAGTTTTTTTAATACTTTCTCTTGTTTAATAATATAATTGTGATTTTACAAAATGCATTATTTAGCTTGTTCACTCAAGAAAACTATTCAGAATGCTCTCCGGAACTGGGCACAGCTGATTCAGCTCTCGATCCATGCTAATCATATTTGGAGTGCGCTCTGCGGGAGGTTATCAGTTATGTTTGAACTTGGTCGCGATTAGAGCTGAAATCCACATTTAACAGGTCTACTCAGAGGCGCTCCCTCACCATGTCAGGCGATGTCATGCGGCTTATCATCAGCTGGTAGTCGGAGATGGTCTTCAGTCTAGCAATGATGTTCAAGCTAAGCAGCCGCCTGCAATCGCATAATCGCCTACTGTCACTGGGCTGGCTGGGATTACGGCACGCCTCCTCCTCTTGCTCGGGCGGAGAAGGGGAGCGTACAGCACTCTATGACTTCCATGTGCGTAAGAGCGGCAAAATTGTGAACTTTGGCGGATATGCGCTGCCCGTGCAGTATGCGGATCAGAGCATCATTGCCTCACACAACTACACACGCCGCGTGGGTTCCATATTCGATGTGTCGCACATGCTGCAGACTTATGTGCGTGGCAAAGATGCCGCTGCCTGTCTCGAATCCATTTGCACCGTTGACATTCTCGGCATGCTGCCGGGTGCCGGCAGCCTGACAGTTTTCACCAATGAGCAAGGTGGCATTTTGGATGATTTGATTGTGAACAAAGTTAGCGACAAAGAGCTCTATGTGGTCTCCAATGCAGCCATGAAGCAACAGGATGCTGACATCATGAGCTCCGCTGTGGTGAGTAAATTAGTATAATCAATGGAATCATCAGTTAAGGCAGCAATGCGAGTTCGTTCCTCCATTTATATGTCAACTTTCAGGTCCAATTTTCCACAACTGTTCCTATTATTCCACTAACAATCATATTTAATCTGCAGTCCCGCTTCAAATCCCAAGGCAAGGATGTCTCCATTGAGTTCTTGAGCCCCGCCGATCAATCATTGATTGCTGTTCAGGGGCCACAGGTGGCCCAGGAACTCTCCGAACTGCTGCCAGAGCCAAAATCATTGGATCAATTGTATTTCATGCATTCCGGCATCTTCGAGCTGGCGGGGATTAAAGATGTGCGCATTACGCGCTGCGGTTACACGGGCGAGGATGGCGTTGAAATCTCCGTGCCCTCCACAAAAGTGGAGTCTTTGACTGAGGCACTGCTCGCTGCTGGTCAACTGAAGCTGGCTGGCCTCGGCGCAAGAGACTCACTGCGTCTGGAGGCTGGCTTGTGTCTTTATGGCAGCGACATCGATGCAAAGACCACACCCGTGGAGGCAGCACTCGCCTGGCTGGTGGCCAAGCGTCGGCGCAGCACCTGCGACTTCCCAGGTGCTCAGCTGATACTCCAGCAATTGAAGGAGGGCGTGCAGCGTCGCCGCATTGGATTACAGATGCTGGGCGCCAAACCGCCACCGGCACGTGCTGGCGTAGCCATCTACAGTGCTGGCAAGCAAGTGGGTCAGCTGACAAGTGGTTGCCCCAGTCCCACCACTGGACGCAACATAGCCATGGGCTACGTTGCCGAGCAGCTGAAGGTGCCCGGCACCCAACTGGAGCTCAAAGTGCGCGACAAATTCTACGAGGCCGAAGTGACCAAAATGCCCTTCGTTAAAGCCAACTACTACAATAAACCCAAACAATAAAATACGTTGGAAGAGTTTAAGCCTAATGAAATTAATTGTCTTTGAATTTTGGTAATGGGATTTCAGTGTGAGAAGGTTGTAATTTTAGAATCTTCGCTGCAGAATTGAGAAATAATGATATTAATTGCAAAAATGCAGCTAAGATGAGATTGAAATATATAGTTTCTTTGCTTTTCTTTATATAATATCTGTTATATGGATTATAAAAATAATTCTTAGGAGTGACGTGAGTAAAAGAGTGAAGATATGATGTGTAGAGCGAACCATTAATAATTCTACCTTTTACTTATTGTAATATTATAAATATTTTCTTAATTCGGAAATCATATTTTGGGATGGCGAATAATTTTATAGTAAATATATATTAATATATATATATTTGTATATTTAAAAATTGCTAAATTGTAGTCTTTAAATCCATGCTCAAATGTATCACATATAGCCAGTGATTAGCTTGTTCTCGAAAATAGTAATTACCTTGACAAACTTCATTATGGCCCGCACCATTTTGGCATCGAAGCTGACCTGTCGATGCAGTCGGGCCAAAGGGGCCAACGCTTGCATGAGCAGAATCTGCTCATTGAAACGTGGATGCTGTGCGCAGAGCACGAGGAACGCATTAAAAGCCTAAAGTAAGCCATGAATCAACATCGTTTTGGGGTATTCAGTGACCCGTTCCAAGGATTCCCTTGTCGCTCACCTGCGAATGTCCAATTAGCAGTACTTGATGTGCTTGCTGCAACTGTGTCGCCGCATCTGTCCCAGCATCAACAGCTGCCCCGCCCTTCTCCTCATCCACTGGCTGCGCCTCCTGCTTTGTGAACTCCACAATGTGGTCAATTATGGCGGCCAAATCGTATGCGCCATGCTCGTGAAAACTATAGCGCCAAAACTCCGGCATGACATCAGTTAGCTTCATGTGATGTCTGCCATAGGGAGACGAGCCGCGCAAATTCGCCAACCAAACATCGTAGTTGCGCTGATATAGCTGGAAGCCTGCATCAATACACAGTAAAAAAAAAGATGTATTATGATATGAATAAAAAAATTAATTGAAACATGCAGAAAACAGATTTATGTTAAATGCAATTTTAATTTTAATGCATTTTAAAACTATCATTAAATAGAATATTATATATGTCATTTTATAAAAAAAAAAGGATATTTTCATACATAATTAGATTTTTTTTAGGAAAATAATAATAAGATTATTTTTTTATATTTTGCCTAAATATAAAAGGAATTTACTTGAATTCATTACAAAAATAGTATTGAAAAATTGAGTTCTACATCAAATTTTGGACAGTTCACACATTAAGACAATGAGTTCTAATGCTTACCCAAACTCTTGCCGGGCCCCAGGCACAGCCAGCCCAGCGAGGAGCCCAGCAGACCATGCACCAGCAGCACGGGACGTGCCCCAACCCGGGGCAGTCGCTGCAGCTGCAGCTGATAGCCATCGGCGCTGGTCACATTGTGCACCTCGTGGCTGTAGTTCAGCTGTTGCAGCCAGTCCAGCTGCAAGCAGACAAGACTCAATCGCCACTTGATCCCCAAACCATCATCCATCACCTTACCGTCGTCCATTTGTAACGCTTCTCCGACTGGCCACCGGTCAGTCCAATGACAACGACAATGATGCAGCTCGTCAACCTGCCAAATTCACACATTTCACCAGGCAGACTGCTGGACTGACTGGTCTACACTGGCAAACACTTATGACATTGGTGCTACCTAATTGCCACACCAGCTGATAATCTTTTCGCTTTGTTGCCGCACACACAGTTCAACAAAACATTCGATATGCTTAGCAAACAGCAACATTTAAATATAACTCCGCGAAGTTAATTAGAATAAATACAAAAAAATTTAATGCCATTTCTAAATTTAATATTTAATATTGTATAATTTAATTTGCTGATTTGATTTAAAATTGTCTATAAAATATTGATTTATTTAAACATATTTTAGTACCACATTGTTTTTAGACCACATTAAATTAATAAAATAAATTAATTCTAGATTTTTAACACTGCGTCAAAATTAAGCCAATATTATTTTAATTTTGCTTCTAGATGAATACTTTAAACGCTTTTTACTGTTCTAAATTAGCAAATGTGGTCAGAACATATTTCAATTAAAATTCTGACCGCACAGTGTAAATTTTTAATTTAATATTTTGATTTTGGCTTCGCTTCAAAAAGTTTGCATTAAAACTGCTGTTTTCCAATGCCAATTCTGTTCATCTACACTTCTCTGAACAGAACTTCATAAATTTACAATTTACATACTCTGCTCTCAACGAAACATAGTTTTTCTGTCTGTGTAGGCTTGTCTCTGAATTTAACAAAATTAAAGTAGGATTATCCCAATTGACATATATATATAAATAGTAATTATAATTCTACATAACTGAAATAATTGGAATATAAATATAAGTTTTATACAGTACCAAACCGTCGAGTATATTTTGCCACAAAAATGTATTTTTTTTTTTTGCACGTCTCGTTGGGCTGTAACCACAATGAAATTAATTTCAGATTTCGTTTGGCGCGACAAATGCAACAAACGTAAATTGTTTAATTGCAGCTTTATTAAATTTAATAAAAATGCACATGCCAGTAGACACACCACGCCCACTCACGTCGTTGCAGCTTGGAGTCAGTCACAGATGCAGAGAAAGGAGTCGCTTTCGGGGCGGGATCCGTTAATCGACTGCACACTTTTGCATCCTGTTGGCTGCACATGAGCCAGTTGCTCCTGCTCCAGCTGATCTGACCAGCATATGCCACAGCAAGGACCATTTTTTTTTTTTTTTTTTTTGTGTGGCCGCCAATGCATGTCCTTTGTTGCCACAGTCAGGCTGTTGGCTTTTACCTACACCCATCCACACACACTTTTGTGTTTCCCATTTAATTTGGCGATTGCTTTTGGCTTCTTTCACATTTATTTTTATTTTATTTTCTCTTCTTCTTTTTTCATAATTTTAATAAAGTTCACAGGGATTTTTTTCAGACAGTCAATTGTTATCTCCCTGACGATAAGTAAATATGCAATTGCAATTGCCGACTGCATCTGAGTGCTTCGTTTATGTTTGTGTTGGAATTCATAATTCTCTACATTGCAGCAGACGGAATTTTTTTCTCTTTTTCACATAACGTGTATCCAGTCAAAGGAATAAAATTGCTGTAATAAAAACACTGCAGACAAATTCTGAATACAGCAAAAGATTATCTTATTTTTTCGATAATAAACCAATTAAAGGTGAGCAAAGAAGAGCAAATATTGCCGGGAGCTGATTACAAAGTATTCCACAGTCGGGCTTCAGAACAATTTAAATTAAATAATTATAACAGTATTACTCACTATCTGATAGGCCCAACACCCAGTGATTAATTTGTGGACTTTGGCATAATGTAATTTATTTTATTAAAGCTTAACTTTAAGCTTTATTGCATTTTGAACACAGTTTTATCATTCAGCTTATAAATAAAAATAATTCAAATATTTTAAGAACCACTGAAAATTTTTGCTTAATAACAATTCGAAGTCTTTAAATTTCTAGTTCGTATGTAGATTATGACATCATGCAACATTATTTATCTATTTCTGATCTCTGTGTACTAAAATGACGTTTTTTACGCTTCATTAAACATGTGGAAAATAAAATTCGCCAAATCTGTGCTGTGTTTTTGTTTGACATTTAATGGAAGCACAGGCGAAATGTCAATAACTCTGCAAAGGTGAAACGAGTGGGAATAACAATAATTTCGATGTCAAGCGCCTGATAGCAAAAAACATTACGTCAAAGTCAATAGAATAGAATAAACAACGAAAGCAAGGAATTCACCACAACAAACCACATGAACTAAAAAAATAATAATGGAAATTGTGCACAGTCAAAGTCAATCAGTGGCATTTGTTGTTGTTATTGTTGCTGAGGCGGCGGAAACAGTCGAAAATAATAATATAAAAAACACAGGTAGGACGAGATAGAAAACGAGTATCAAATGAAAAGAAAAGAAATGAGAAAGAGATACACTTTGTATTATTAAATAAGAGACAGACAGAGAAATCAAAATTTTCCAAGCTGCTGTCTGTCGAACTTGTCACTGCTGACAATGGCGATGGCGACGGCGACGTTTCCTTTTCCGCAGCCGGGTGACAAAAATAACAAGCAAATAGGAAACGTGAGTGTGAACGACAATATAGCTACCCTAGATACATAAAAAAAATATTAATTTAATTAAGATTGCAGTTCGATTTTACTTGTGGTACAAAAGGATAATGCCAAAAGGGTACATTTTTAAACAAATTGTTTACCAATTAATATGCTATCAACAATCTATGTCATGAACTTTAAAAAGAAAAAAATAGTATTTAGTATAATATATTTTATGACTACAAAAAGCCTTCAATCAAAAATACTTGAATATGCCTTTTTCCATCAGATCAAGCGCTTTTCATTCAGGTATAGTCTGTGGTGAATAAAATGGGATACTTGACTGGCAAAAATGCAAACAAACCGCGCACCAAATGCACGGAATCAATGTAACTGACGAACTGACAGAATGAATAGCGGCGTTTATTCTGGCCACCCAACAGAGCGACTCCCACCTACAAACACACATACACCCAGAACAGACAAAAACCACAACCCCTCAGTACCCCCAACTCACCATCGAAAGGTAGGCATGCAAAGCTCGCTCTCGCTTTGTTTGTCTTTCAACTCAATTGCACGGCAAGTCGACAACTTGTTGGGGAGTTTGTATTTTTTTTTTTTGCTATATATATGAGAGGTGGTTTTTCGCCTATATGATTTTTTATTATTTCCTATGGTTTGATGTGATTGCTTTTGAAATGTTTGCGTGCCATTTGTTGACAGTAAACGCCGCTTAATGATTTCATTTTGTTATAAATAGGATTTTTGTGGCAATAATACTAAGTTAAGATAGAACTTGAGGGTTTCCTACACTTGTAGACTTGTCCTGTCCGCAATAAAAGTCAAAATAATCATTGCATGATTAGTGGTTGCTATTTGTACAATTTGTTAATTTATGAGACATAAATTTAATGAGGCTTAGGAGAATTTTTAACAGCTGCAATTAATAACTCAATTCTATGATGTCATATAAAAACAAGTTCGACTTTCATTATCGTGGTTAAGATTAACGTTTCTTTTTTGTACTTTCATAAAAATGGTAATTAAATAATTATCAGAAGGCACATTTGAAACTTGAAGTGTAAGTGAACATCATCGGGCTATACGACTACTCCCATCAACAAGAGTAGTCATCAAGAAAAGTACTTTAATTAACAATTACCAACATTTCTCACATTATTTAATACCAAAATTAAAACACCGTTGCCTTAGCATTTTCCCATAAGGGACAATCATTAAACATTTGAAAAGGTATTTCGAAATTTTATATGTACGGCAATTATATGTCTAAAAAAGAAGCTTACAATTTTACTAAAATTCTGCTAATATTGGCATAAAACTTAAGGCCTCCCTTATGGTACATATTTTAGTAGACTAAGTCCCTGTCAGTCTTGTGACAGGCAATCAACAAAGCACTCAACTCTCTCACCATCGATTAGGTCGCTATTTGACATTCATCACTTGAGCCGATGGTAAACAGGCGTCCCAAATGTTGATTCTGGTGCTAATGGGCATCAGCGATGGCCCCAATACTGGTCACGAGGTGTCCCATTGAACTAAGTGCGCCTTTTAAATAAACATATGCGGAAATTTTCATGTAAAGTTAAAGACTTAAAAGCCAAGTTTTTAGCATCAGAAACAAGGGCAAAGTTTTCGCATTTTTGTTAAACAATTTCCAAATTTCAATTCTGTTTTTTTTTTTTCATTGTTCCTTTATTCCTGTAGTTCTTCTTCAGCTTCTTGTGTACATAATGGAATTAGTTAAATTTTGTCTTGCTGAAAAACTTTCGCTGAACTTGCGCCAAAAACTTTTTATGCTGTTTTCCACAGCAGCTTCCATTTCGATGCTTTTTTGAATGTTATGCGTTTCTGATGACGTTGTCGACCGGTTTCCGCATTGCTGTTAATGACAGAGAAGTTGCAACTTTGGAAAAAACTTTTTACTTAGAACAATGTTGTCGACAATCACTCGATTTTAATTAAAATATTTATGAATTTGTCTTTCAGCGGAGAGCAAAAGAAAACAGCAAGCTAGACGAGACTAGGAGATGCCCAATAATTGAGCATTAAGTACACTGAACTATATTAATTATCTGAATTTAAAGAAATAAATTAATCTGATGTTTAATAAATTATCTCTGAGACGTTGACTTAAATGTTAAGGCAAACAACTTTAAAAATGCTGACGGGCTGTTACATAATCGACACAACTTTCTGGTATAAAAACAGAAAACACAGAAATCAAAACAGTACAACAAAAAAAATGTGGCAAATTTATCTTGATCAAAGTCATGACAGTGAATGCAAACAATGATGAGTCATCGTTGCTGAAGGCACTGATTGCTTCAATCAGAACTCACAACTGGAATTATTCTGTTTTGTTCCTCAGTTGGCGTTCTAATTAAAAACCCATAAAGCCTCACACGCAAAGCCCAAAGAATAACAATATTTAATTGCATTTTTTAATTACATTTGTGGTGTGAATTTCGGCATTAACAGATAATATGTGAGATGGGTTTTAAGTAAAATAATAGATATCATTTGTGAAACGTGCTGAGTTTACAGATGAATTAGCAATTCATTTTGCCGCATTTGGGCTTGTCTTACTATAAGGCATTTTTTTCTATCCTAAACCAATTTATCATTTTTTTCACAAACAGTTAAAAAATGTTTTGTTCGCTGCAATAATTTATGTGAGCTCATATTAAGCGCAAGTTTTCAATTACCAGAACTACTCACATTTCTAGAAACAAAAATTTACATATTTCGCCAGCGGGTTGTACAATTAATTCTAGCCGGTTTTGATTACTGCCAATTGTTGCCAATCCGGGTTTTTTACCTAGAAACATATAAATTTAAATTAACTTTGAAGAAATTGTTATTATACTGGTAGTAATAATATGTCTGTGCTGGTAGTTAGTGGGTTCTAAGGTGTATCGGAAAACTAGTTCCGAGAACTTAATAATAATTCACAGTTTGTTGAGCTCTACCAAAATTTGTAATTGTACTTGTATTAGAATTTATAATATATTAAAAATTGTATCATAACAATTTATTTGCCTAATCAATATTAATAACAGTTCCGACTAAATTTGAATTCCACTATTATTATGAGTCGCATTTAATAGCAAGCAGAATAAATAAATAAATGTTTGACAAGATTCTTTTATTTATATTGTTTAACTTTATATTTTATATTGTTTAACATATCGAAACCATCGACGCCATATGCCTCTCTTGATGTCCCTTAAACGTGTTTAATATTTTTTTATTTTGTTATTTTTTTTTTTTGTATTTTTAGTTCAGCTCAATTGAGTTTCAGCTTGCACTCTGTTGACTGCCTTATGTTTTTTTATTATTGATGACTTAATTCCGGTTGATTTATGGGGGCCACAAACAACTGGTCGGCCAGAGAGTCAGCCGGATCAGTTAGTCGTGTCCAGCACGAGAAATTGACTTCACCCGCCAGCCATTTAATATGCACAAGTAGAGTTTCGGCTTTTATGTTCTATGTGTAAAACATAGACACAAAATTCGAACAAGTTCGAGCAAATAAATGTAGGATATGTTTGCAATTTTGCCAACTGTGTGCTATGGCTGTGAAGTACGTGTTTAATAAATAAGGCAAGTTAATATTGTGTAATACATGGCAGCAAAAGCTAATAGAAAAGCTCAACTAAACATTTGTAAATTTTGCTACTAACTGGGGCAACGACCTGAAACGCAAATGGAAGCAATCTGAAATAGCAATTATCCTTACATTTTATACTTAAGACTTGTACTCTATATCTAATTTTGATGTCTTGGTTATCTTAATTTTATTAAGTAATTGAAAATTTATTAACTATTTCTATTAGATCAAATAAGTACCATGTAATATGTAGTATATCTAAATTTCAGCATATCGTGGAATTTTGTACTTTTATTTAATTTTTAATTTCAAAAAAATACCATTTATTAGATATCTATAGCTTCTTTCAAATAAATCAAAATTCAGCTGCGGTTTATATTTGTATTTGTAGTATTTGTTAATATTATAATTTATTCGAGATTTTCATTTCAGCACACAACTGAGAAGATTATTATGCTATTATTAAACGCTAATATTTCTGCGGTTTTAGGAATTAAAAACACAAATTAATTGCATGTGTTTACCGCAAATCCGATGAAAACGAAACTCAAAACACAAAACCACAAACGCTTAACCCACCAGAATGCGAGGGCAAGCCCCAAAAACAAATGTCAAAACATTTATGTTTAGTGAAATAAACGAGTTTACATGCCACGTAGATAACTGTTTGTTGTCTGGCAACATAGTCCGTGGCCAAAATATGCAGCCAAGTGCACAAAACGAGCCAAAAGCCTGCCAGCTTATTTACCATCCCACCCACAATCGAGTGCCCTTTCATTACACAAAGCTCCACAACGATATCGATGCCACCATTCGTATTGAGCCACAAAAACTCATCACTCATTGCAACCTGAATGGGTATCTGAATGTGTGTGTGTGTGTGTGTGTTTGAGCGTAAGTATGTGTGCATGTATGTGTGAATACTAATGTCCAATGATTAAATTTTAATTACCGTGCAAAAATCGAGTGTGTGTTTGTTGGCATTGCCGTTGTTGCTGTTGTTGTTGCTGCTGTTGCTGCCTCTGCTCTTGCTGCATTTTTCAAGTTGCTGCCACTTTGCCGGGAATGTAGTATCTCTCACTGTATCCGTATCTGTGTATAGATAGCCTGATGCATGCTGCTCCTCCTTTTTCATGCTGTCTATTGATCAATGCTGGACATTGCCGCTGGTTACCTGACTCAAGCTTTCCTAACTTCATTAACAATTTCAATATTATTTTGCAGCTTGTGAAGGGCCATTCCAATGGACCTTTTGCTGCCAATGTGTGTGTGTAGCTAAATACCTGTCGATGAATGTGAGTATGCCAATGTGTGTGTGTGCGAGTGTGTGTTGGCTAAGAGCTTAAATCAACGGAATTGCAACCAAGAGCATATTAAGCATGGCAACCCCTGTGGCTGATGAAAACTTTTGCAAGCGCAATAATATTCAACAACTCACAAAATTTAAAGTTGAGATTGAATTTTAAGGGTTTCAAGTTTTATAACAGAAAGATGAACCATTTCCGTGCGAATGGCTTCGTTACGTAATCAATCGTAAAATTTTACTTATTTTTAAAGATTCTTTTGTAATGTATTTTTAAGACTAATTAAGAAATGACTTGGATTATTAATATTAAAGGGATGTTAATAGATTTTACTCAAAATTGTCTTACAGAAAAAATGCCATTTATTTTTGAATCACTTTTATGAGCAGCTTTAATGCAACTTTTCCCCAACCGACAGTAAAAAAATCTCAATCAGACAATTTTTTAGTATCTTGAATATCTCAAACAACAATAAACATTGCTGACCCTTCGATTCCTGATGCTTCTGTTCCCCATACATGTACATAAATATGCATGTATTCTGATGCAGTCATTGCCAGGAGGAACAGTAAAATAGATGGCAATTAACTTTATAACATTTACCAGGCTCAGGTGCATTGGCATTGTTGTTGTCCCTGTGGGAAATTATGTTGTTGCTGTTGTGGGTAATGCCCGCCAGTTGATTAATTGGAAATTGCGGTTAATGGGGGCAGATCATCTGAGCTGACAATCGACAATGAGTTTCCATATGTGAGCCACAACACACACACACACACACACTGACACAAGTTCGAACTGTGTCTAGACTTTTAATTGGAATAGGCACTGAGCCTACTAGTATGCAAAGTTTTTTTGCGCAAAGTTTGCCACTTGTTATTGAATTTTTCTGTTCTCACAAAGTTGACAGATTTGCAGCGGAAAATTAACAAGTTCCGTAAAAATATACATAAAAATAAAATAAGTTGAAAAAAAATTGGTAAACTTTATCCTGCGGCAAATCGAGTTAAGAAGACGTAAACTATGAAATGCTAAAAATGTGCTAAAAACTATGTACACCAACTGTTTATTGCCCAAACGGATGGGGGGGGGGGCTGCGGGTGCGGGTGTATGTACCCGGATGTGGCAGCAACTAAAGTTCAAAACTCGTAGACGTCGTCAACATTTTTATGCCTTTTTGGACGACAGCCCAAGAAATGCGAACTGCAAGCAGTTGCCGGACGAGTTGCCTGAAATTAAGTTTCTCTTGGCAACTTTCAGTTGTTTGCACTGCAGACGCATATTTTTCTTGCAGGCTAAGCAAAGCTTAATGTGCCCAACATTTTTAACAATCAGTGAGTTAAGTTTTAAGTGTGTAATTAATTTGATTAAAATATTTTCTCTATGCTTGAATGCAGCATTTAAAATTTAAGTCTAATCAAATTTAATTTCCTTCTATTTAAAAAGAATGATTTAGTTTTTTAAAAATAAATTGTAATTTTATACAAATATATTTCTCAGTCTTATCACATTTAATTTTACAATATTAATTGTGCTTTTGCTAAATATGCATAATGATTTTATAAAGAATATTTTTTTATTATTTGTTCAATATGCATGGCTTTTCTGAAATTCCAATCAAATATTCATTTATATTTTCCAATTTTCACCACATTTGTAAGTGCCTGAAATACTCGCATTCGACCAGCTAATCAACCATTTAAATTCAATTCACGCGCCAAGCTCAGCTGCCGTTTTAGTCCAGGCCAATTATCAGTTGTGATTTTGAGCCGAGCCGAGCATTAGATGAAATTTGTATTCGGCCCAACCCACATTTTGGACCAGACTCTAACACCTCCGACACAGACACCATCGTCGGGCTGACCCCAATAAATTCAACAGGCCATTGAAAAGCGGCGTAGACAGCAAATGTGGGCAAAATACTTTGTATGTGGTTGTCGGAAGGGGGTTGAGAGGGAGAGAGGTAGAGGGAGTTCAGATATAAAACGCCTGTTGATTTATTCAAAGGGATTGTGGCCACATAATGTTAGTTATTTGCGATCTGCTTCTCGTTAGCATTTTAAAGCCAGCAAGCTTTGAGCCACATTCTTTGTTGGCCGCATAAGGCCAAGACAAACGAGCTAATTTTCAGCCAGAAAGGATAAGGTCCTTGACAGCGTCGCCATTCTGTCCGTAATAAATTGCACAAATGTGAAATTTATATGCATTTTTATACAGACATAAGCGCAAACAAGCGATACTCGGCCATTTCCATGGCTTAGCCATTGCTCTCAATGCCATTTACCATAAATTTCCTGGCGCATTATTACTCATACGCACTGTGCGCAATCCCCCAGAACCTGTAATATATATTTATGCATATATCAAGGCATTAAGCTTTGCCAGCATATTTGTTGTACACTTTTATGCGCATAAGTCCACATTTATCAATTTATAAGAAATTTCAAAAAAAAAAAACAGTGGCAAGGGTTACTTTTAAATTTAAAATTTGTATGAAGTGAATTTTGTGGAATGATTGCTATTTTGCATATAAGACAACATTACTGACATATAAAAATACAATTTAATTTAACTAGTAACTCCGTATAATTCTGATAATTGAAATTTGTTGGTTCATAAACAAAATTAAACTACTTTACTAACTCAAATAACACTTGGCTAATTGGAATTGTACGCCACACAGAAAGTGGCTCTAAAATTTGCCAACTATTTCATATGGTAACTGTCGCTGTGGCATCTGTTTACCTGTAGATGTGGCCCATAATTTGCCTCAGATATCCAGAACTCCAGGCTAATTTAAACTTTGTTGGTCCACACTCGAAGCACAACAAGCGTTGCAGGAGTGAAACTCGCTCCACGCCATTTTTGCCTTGTGTGGCAAGCGTCACTTGAAATTTATGAACTCCATCTCGCATGTATGGCATTGTAAAGATTAATTGCCACTGCTATCCCCTTTTCCCCTCCCTTATATCCACTACTCTTTCTCGCATTTTGCTATGTTTTTCATTGAGGCGGACTGTTATCATTCAACGGCAGGCCATGTTAGGTTCGTTAGTACTCGCAGTGCATGTTTGTGATGGGTTTTTTGTCCTAGAACTGGAATACAACGGTAGAAAGGCAGTTCCAAAGAAATTACATCGACATGCGGCAAAGATATGAGCTCAAAACACGCTACGCTTAGAGTTTAACGGGTTTTTACTTTTCAGTGTAGTTAAAAATATATTTAAATTTAAGTAAAACATGTAAAAAACATTAATCTATAAAATGCCCAATCTGATCTCAATGAAGTTTCCTACATGTTTTTGTTATAAAAATCAACTTTCAATCACATAATTCAATTTGCAGAGCATTAAACGAGCAGCTTCTGTTAAATAAAATTAATTTTAAATATCTCGTATTTTTTTAAAATCCCATTAATATTGCTGTTGTTGCACAGAATCGAAAGTTTTTTGATTGCTGTTATCCTGGACCAGATTAAGTACGATTACAGCGCAATAGATTAAACTATTATCCATGGCCAGCATGGCAGTCACACAACTCAACTTATTGCCATGGTTGCAGCTGCTTTTCAGTATTTTTTAATTGGCATTTCAATAATTTGAATGGCAGGTTCTGCCCTGCAGTGTGGAAGGCGCTGTACATTCCGGTTGCCAGTCAAGGACTACACTTGTAATCCCGTAATGCCGTAATGCGGTCTACTGCATTTGAGAATTGTGCCAACTTTGCCAATAGTTGCACAAAAGTCAATGAACGTTGTTTGGTATAATAACACACTTATTATTTTTTCTCCCTTTTAATTCCATTTGTTTCCGACTTTTCAGAGTTCAATCGCACAAAACGATGTTCGCATTCAAAAAGAGCATTTGAAAAGAAAATTAATACCCAGAACGAGACGTTATTTTATTAATAAGTACTACAAAAAAAAAAAAAAAAATTATAAAAGTTTTGCATTAAAATACATATTGAATTTTATTCAATGTTCTGAATTCTGCTAGTCTCCCAGCTGGGTTGCAGTTGAAAAACATATTTCTTCCTTATTTTAAATTGACCTAGAGAGTTTGCATCGTATTTGCAGTCTGCTAAGTTTATTTCGTTATTATTTTATCATTAAAAAACTTATTGATGATTTTATTCCCGAAATTTCTTTTCAACATAAACGTCTCATTTTACAAATTGGGATCCTAATGCCATATATGATCGAAAAATTCCATGCCGATATGGAACGTGTTACCCATGCAATAAATAAAATAAAATAAAAATACTTTTGAGGAAATAACCATTTTTTATGAATATTATTGTAACTGTAAAAAATTTAAGCAAAATTAATAATTTATATTTTAAGTGCAAAAGTTTTATATCTTCAGATTTATGAACTATTTTTTAACAGGGTATTTTTAGTCCAATTCTGTTCATGTTTATTGTGTATCGATTCATTTTTTACTCTTTGGAGTACTATTTACGCCTCAAACGATTTTCGGATTTTGCCATAAAAAATTGTGTTGACATTGAGAAAAAAAAAAGGGTAGACAATGCAGAGATATCATAAGTCATGTTTCGCAATTTATGGCATTTATCGAATTTTCTAACAGTCAACGAACGTTGCCAAAGGCCAACAAAAATATTAATAACTTGGTCTTCATTTAAAACAGAGTCTAAGGCAAAGGCACTGTAAAAAGAGTAAGAATTAGAGCTGCAGCAAATATATATTGTTATATAGAAAAATAGTCATGTCATATAAATGATGGCAATTGTTACTGAATTTCATATCCGCAAATAAAATGAAAATGCCTTGTTGACAATATTTTGATTTCCTCTGGGGGCTTGCATTTGGCCACGTTTCTTTCATTTGTCAGCGTAATGAAAAATTCATGCAGAAAAATTGCCAGCGTTGACCAATTACAATTAAAATAAAGCAACACCTGTGTCAACAGTCACAAAAGACCCATCCTGAGCAGCCCCAAAGTGCTCCAAAGGGGGTTGCTTGGTGTGCAATAATGGAATGGTGACAGCCAGAATAAGGCAGGATGAGGCAAGACTATCAATCATGCAGCTTGGCTCCCGATTTCAATCTAAATGCTAAAGTCATGCTCAAGTCTTGATAAATCTACTCGCCGCAAGGGATTTCTAGGCCACCGAGTGCAATGCCTTTACACACACACACACACACACAAACAAACACACACACACACACACACTCACACACACACACACACACACAAACACACACACACACACACAGGCAACACACAGAGGCGACATAGCAATTAATGAAGTGCGCTTAATTAATAAAAATAGCAACATTTCCCTACAGCATGTTAATAAAGCAAAAATACTGCCCTAGAAAAGTTTTTTCGACTAAAAAATACCTTATTTTCGTGGTGTGTAATACAAATTATTTATTATATAATTTAAAAATACAATAAATACAAATACAAATTATTTATATGTAAAGATAAATCAAAGATATGTAAAGGCAATCCTAAAACCCATCCAATAAGATATATCTAGACAGGGACTTACCCATAGAAAAAAAAATTCAAAAAGTCTTTTGGTTTATTACAGAATAACTAATTTTCTTTCTTCCATTCGAATCGCTTTCGTAACACTCCAAAATGTATTTAATTTTGTATTCTATTTGGTAAAAACAAAAATAAATTTAAATATTAATAATATTATTCTTTCTAGGAATAGTTTGTTATTAAATTTGCATGTAATTAACCAACTTGCTGGCAATGCAAATAATTTAATGCGTTTAACTACGAATCAGCCCAAATGTTGCTGCAACAAATGAGTGGCATAAATGTTGAAAATTGTTTTTCCATCACAGACTTGCACACACGCATACACACACAGACACACAAAGAGAGAGGCACACATACAAATTGGGTGCTAATTAAATAAGGAAGCAAACGAAATAGTTTTGCACTTGCCTTAAAAGTCAGCTCTGGAAACTTTCAACTTTTGCTTCGTCTTTTTCTTTGCTCACTGTTTCTGTTCTTTGCGTGTAAATGAGCTGAAATTTGTTGTGCAAATAGTGTGTGTGCTTTAAGGCAGACGAAGGAATGCTGAGAGGGGGGAGCTGCAGCCACAGGCTTTTAGTATGTGCGCCCAACACTATGGCATGTATGATATCAGTGTGCACTGCAAAAAATGTTCATGTGAACTTCAATGAAGTTGAAAAAATTTAGAAAGTGGATATGCATTGGCTGAATGAGGTCGACTTAAAGACTGTACTCAGCTGTTAAATATTTAATTATCATTATAATTATTATTGCCAATTCTCCATTTGCACACTTCATTAAGTTCTTAAATGAAATTTAGTTTAAATCGACTAAAATGATAGTTGGACTGAGACATTCAAGTTATATCAAGAATATATATATATATTTTTGTGGGGTTACATTTTATTGCCTGCTACTTTTGCACATATACATAAATCCGTTTTTCACACATTTTTTATAAGTTTTGTTTATAAAAAGTATTCTCTTATAACTAAAATATTTTGTTTTTACATAAATATATAATACTAATAATTTATATGATATTGTAGTTCAAGAAATATCTCGCTTATAAGTATTACGCTTAAGACGACAACATATTAAATGCCAAAAAATTATGTTTTCAGTAAATAAATATCTAACTTGTGAAGCCAAAATGACTCCGATTACTTGCGGTGTATTTAAAGAATGCAAATCTGTAGCCACGAAAAACAATTGCATATTATATATGCGCATATGTTAGGGCAATGCCAAACAGCTTAAAAAACAAGCAACACTTAATGCAGCAAAACCACACACAAAAAAATGAAGGAGAATCCAACTGCATCTTCAGCTGCATCTGGTGCGACTGCTTTCCATCTGGCTCTGGTTCTGGAGGAGTAGCTTAGGGTCTGAGTCACCGCAAGGACGACCACGGAACTGGAGTGATTGCGAACAGGGCGCAAAATGCAACGCATAAAACTAAAACCAACAAACGGGACGAATACTTAACCTAGGATTGGGCTGGAGTGTAGTTGCTGCTGCCGGAATCGGAAGTGCCAGGCAGCACCAAGACAAGGCTCAAGGATGCTGGAATAGCTCGGATAGCCTCGCTGTGGAATCGGGCTAATGCTGCCGGCTGCAGCAGGCGAAAGGCTCAAGCATGCTTGAGATGCAAAGTAAATGCAAAACCACAGCAAATTATGTTGAGAGCTGGATGCGAAGGCCACAAATGCAGTTCAAGCAAATGGCTTCGTTGTGTCCTATACGATAAGAGCACAGCGGCGCTCAAGTGATTTTCCTTGAGTGTGTGTGTGTGTGTGTGTGTGCCTTGAGCAGGTGTCTGTGTAACCATTATGTTTTGTTGCAGGCAATTTGTTTTTACCATGTTCCCCAGAATGCGAACTAACAAGAAAACCGAAACGGGCATTTTTAATGCATGAGATGCTACACTGGACGACTCTGTCCTGGTTACAGTCAAACTGAAACACAATATCAAAAAACCATTGAATGAAATAAAATATTTAAAAGCGAGCAAAAGGAGTTATAAAAGATATGGGTTACTAAGTAATGTAAAGAATATTTTTAAGTTAAAATTTGAAATAAAATTGTGGTAAAATAAAATATTTTTTAATCCTTTTTACCCAGTTTAGATGAGTTGAGAGAATAGAAAGAACTCAAACCAAAAGTGAATAAATTCATTGTTGGAAATATTAACATTTTTTTAAGTTGAGTTGGTATTTTATTTTAACCATATATTAATTATCCCAAATTATTTCACTATTATATTTTGACTTCAACTACGCATCGTCAAACCCAAACCTTGCTGCGCAGTGTTAAACTTTAAGTTACCATCAAAGTGCAGAGAGAAACAGCTTATTAAGTTGCCAGCAATGAAAAGTATTTTATTTACCAAAAGTAGAGAAAGAAACCATCGCTCAGAGCTCATCGTGTCCAACCAGAGTATAGCGGTGCTTCGAGGGTCCCAGTTCCTTAAATGTGGATATTGGCGGCAAGTTTGTACCTGGTTTATTGGCATGAAGCAATTTGTGCTGCAATTGATGAGTGCTAAAGCTTTGAAGGAATTGCTTGAGATGACCCGGTATATACATTTCCTTAGCGTTGGAATAGGGAAACATAAACTTTAGCGAATCGATGGCTATGAGTGGTAAATCCTTGACTGTTTTGCCCATGCGCTGTACCGAATGCTGAAACTGCAAACCGTCGACGGTGACAAAATTGAAACGTACACAATCCGAGCAGCCCACCAATTGCATTTCCACAATAGACTTGAAATCCTTCACGGAGTCCACATCGTTGGGTAGGTGGAAGAGCACCAGCAGCGGCAGTCCTTGCTCGATTATCTCCTCCACATTACTGAAATCCACCTCGCGAACCAGCGGCAGACACTTCTTGAAGAGCCACTCCTCCAGCTCTGTCGGAGATGAGTGATTACCCGTAAAGAGGTCATCCACGGCATGGGTGCGCTCCACATCCGGACGATAGACAATCGTTGGTATATGATGCGTATACGTCATGTTGTCCAGCTTTGCGCCGATTCTCATATAGAAATCACAATCGTTTTTATAATGCTCCGCCAGCAGCTCAAAGATTCCTGCATCCGTTTCCTTGCCGCTCTCAAAGAAGCCAATCACAGTGCGCCTCTTCACATCGATCATATTTAATTGTTTTTCATTGTGGAATGTTTTAATCGACAATCGAAGCTGCTGCTGCACATAGTCGATCAGTGCATCAGCAGAACGCTTTCCACGATACTCCTGACGCAACGGTTGACCACGATAATACAAACGTAGAGTGGGAAACTTGGTAATGCTGCAGAGATTGGCCAACTCCACTTCACGCATGCAATCCACACGTGCCAGACGAACACTTGCCTCCGGCGGCAGATCCTCAGCCAGTCGCACAGCTGCCTCCTCAAAAATTGGTGTCAGCCGACTGCTGAAGTGACACCAATCCGCATAGAAATTTATGAAGACCAACTTATGCGATTGCAATGTAAAATTAAAATTTGACTTTGTGATCTCTGTTAATATTGGTGACGATTGCGGAGTTTGTGGCTCTGTGCTTGCAGCTGCAGGTGACGACAAAATCAGCAAAATAATTATACAAATTGAATACAACATTTTCGAATAAATATTTGAACGAAATTTCCAAGTATTTGCCTAATGAAAATGTCAGTAAAAAAAACTCAAACTTGATAACTTAGAAACCATTGAGAAAAGTTTAAACTTTCAAGAATAACTAAGCAGCTAAATAAGTTTACAAGTTAAATCCAAAATTAAGGGACTAAAATTACTTTAATTGTACCTTTAAATATTTGGCTAAAACTTATTTTAAAGGGAACGTTTAGTTCAAGTATTTGAATTTTAAATTTGTCTAATAAAATGCTATTGATAAGGTTCAGAACTTGAGCAAATATTAATATTAATTATTGGCTAGTTATGACAATTTATTTCTTATGAATTTAACGTAATAATTATTTCTGATCACTATTTGTTCAATAAAATTAATTTTAAATATGTTAAAATTTAATGTTTATTTTAACGCACCTTTTAGCTTAAGTATATTCTTACTGATGACGTTGACATTAAAAGGGTTAAGCACCCCATATCTATAGCTAGACAAAAGTCGAAGTCGAAAATAAACAAATAGCTGAGCCAAACCCATTGCTGCTCGTTGGTAATCGTTGGACGGGTGCAAAAGGGCTGAGCAAATATTTGCAGCTGCAGCTCCCCAATCACAAATCACACAAATGAGACGAAGGCAACTGCCACGCTCCAATACAAAAGTTGTGGATGGAACGTTTAAATCTCGGGATGAGTATAATGGGATTGGCTGGGAAGAAATGTCGTCGCTCGACGGCTGCTGTCGTCGTTGTTGTTGTTGTTGGCTGTCGTCAACATTTCAAAAGGACCTCAACATGACGGAAACGGAAACAACAACTTGCCCGCCCTCCAGCAAGAATCCAATGTTCTGGCTGGCTTTTAATGACATTTTTGCGCCCATTTGAGCTTCCGTCGCTGGCTCTGTCGATTTTTGCAATAATTTACTTAAGAAAAGTCTAAATATGTTTGGCCAGGACCTCCCGCCCTCAACGTTACCCCCTTTCACCTACCCCTTTGTCTTTCGGCACAGGCCTCGACTTTATTGCCAGCAATTTCTGCTACTAGCAGACAATTGTTTATGGCGTTTATCTCAGCGTCTGGCGATAAAATGTTGTGCAAAATCCATGTGACTTTATGCGACAATATCCAATAAATCTACTGTTGGCCCAGGGCCTTAGTTCAGGCCATGGGGGAGGGGGGTTGGGGTGTCTCTGTGTGTGTCTCTGGCTTGACCTTCATAGACTTTCCCCTTATTCGGTATTTGGTATTGTTTGTATTTGCTGCTTTGTCTGCGCCTTTTCAAAGGGTTTAATTGCGCTTTTTGTCTGCCTGTTGACATAGGTAAAGCCATCCGTCCATATGTCTCTCACCCACTCTCCCCGTTGCAGAAGCATCCTATTCTCCATGCAACGTTTGACAACATTGTTTTTTGGCTAAAGAACGTGTTAATTAACATGTATAAATAAAGCGCTAATAAACTGAGAAGAGCTTAAAATTTAAGGGTAAGTTGACTTAACTTGTTGGGCAACAACTCAATATTGAAGTGTTATTAAGTAGTAAAACACGAGTTTATCAAAAAGGTTTATTACTTCTTTATATATATTCATCTTATGTGTAGTTAAAAGTTTTGTTTTTCTATCATATTTGACAAGAAGCTAAATTCCCTCAACATTTAATCCTCATGTCAAGGAAAAGTTCAAACCATAATCGGTTTCTTGCTAAGACCCTCTAAACAAACGACTTAATTTAACACCAGACGAAAGTGTTTTCTGCACTTCTTCAAATTAAATATAAGAATTTCAGTCAGTTAATTTAATATTCGAATTATTACTAGCCATCTTATGGATGTGTCTACTTATGTTTTATGCGAACCAAACCAAAATCAAATGAATATTTGATGCCAATTCAATAGTGATTTTCAAATTGCCATGAATAATTTCCATAATGTAGCTTAAATAGCCATTCAATAAATTGGATCAATGCAACTGGAGCCATTTAAAAGTCAATTCACAAAACGTTGCCAAAGCCCGTCACAGCAGCATCAGCAAAGCTCTTTCCTTAGCCGGAGGAGTAAGGAGCAAGGTTTGGGGTAAGAGTTGCTGCCACACTCAGCTCATAATTCTCGCGGTTCCCTTTAGATTGAATTTCTGCAATGGATGCGTCTTTTTTGATGATAAATGCGCTTACCACAAACGATTTGTTGCGCATACTTTGGCGCGAAATTTATGCGAATTTGTAATGCAATTCATAAGCCACAACGTTGCAAGGGTGCAGCAGCAGCAACAGCAGCAGCAGCAGCAATGCAGAGTTGCAATTTATTGCGCCGCAGAGTTGTCAATGCTCGCAAATAAATGGCAAACACAAAAGGACAAACTTGAATATTGCCTCCTGGCAGTTTGGAAAACGGCTTTATATGTTAATCAGCAGTCATTTGTCATTGACAACAAATTGAAACGGAATGCAATGCTGCAAGTAGTTAATAATAAATATAATTATTCTCCACTTACATATAACTTAAGTTCAAAATGCGTTTTATTTGAAATGCATTAATTTAAAATGTATGATTTCAAAAAAACTATTTATGTGCTGCCTAATCAAAACCTTACTTTCGAGCAATTCATTTATATTTCCTACCATTTTTTTCTACACTTATTTTAATTTATATTGCTTAATTAATTTTTTAAATGGTTCAACTTAAAAATGAATGCTACTAGTAGTCAATTATTTCAGTTTTGCATACTACTATCTACGCAAATTGTGCACAGAAACTGTGTCAAAGAAAATTGAGTCATATGTAAATTACCGAGCATTCTCTCGAGCATGTCCTAATCATCATTCCGCTCCTTCTGATGTAATAAAACTTTCAACTGAACCCCGCGCTACCACTTCACCCACACATCTGCGCCATCTACTGGCGACAAGTTTAATTATTGAGCTGCACTGCCGCCATTTTGATGCTGTTCTCTATACACTCTTCTCCTGTTTGCTTAGTCATTTTGCTAGGTCTGTCTGTCAGTCTGTCAGTGTTGAGGGCGCCACACTTGGCAGCGCCGTTGACGTTGGCAGCGCATTAAAACAATTTTGTTAATTAAGTAGGAAAAATTGTTAGTTTATTTACCCATCAACTTTGTCAGTTTCCCATACCTAATGCACATATTCTCATTGCATACACTCCACCCCCTCTCCCACAGCTACCACTTATTTTCCCTGACTTTACTTTGCACTCCCTTTTGCCAAGTTTTTTTTTTTTGCGTAGCTAGGCAAGTTTGCAGTTTGCTTTGTGCGCGCTGCCGCTCAAAAATTCTCAAGTGCACAATTAATTAGTAAAGTTGGCAACGCCGACAAAGCAAAGAAAAGCTGTCGCAATTCTCAACACTGCAGGAATTTATGGTCATTTTCTGATTAGACGCGTTAAAAAGAGAGTCTTCGAAGTTCAGTCCTTGCTCAAACTAACTAAATAACTTAGCTTTATGACGGATGTGTTCATTGCCACTGCTTGCCGTCAAATTGAAAATTGATTGGAAATTGCATAAGTAATGAAAGTGATTCGTGGACCAATCAATTTGCTTTCAATTTTTGCTTTGTATTTCGCCTAGCGCTTTGATTGCGTATAAAATTCAATTCAATAGAGTTGAAGTTTTTTCTAGTCTTTCAATTGCTAAAGAAATGTTGTACTATAAAAGAGAATTAAATAATTAAATCTAATTTCATTGGCTCAGTAACAAGCAATTGATTTGTAAAGGCGATTTGAAATTGGACATCAATTTAAAGTTGTCTAAATTACCCGATATATTTATTTTTGAAACAATATCAAATTTAGTATTACCATTTAATAACGTTGTACAGACCTTTGAACCAAATTTTGTTTATATATTATATATATTTATTTTTGTATTGTCTATTTTGTAATAAACAATTGGAAATCTAGCTAAATAAATAAATATTAAACCAAAAGCAGCTGCTGTCTAAAAGCTTTCTGTTAGTTAACATTTCACAAGTTTACGCTGGCGCCATCTATTGCCTGATGGCTGAATTATAAAATACATTCAAAATAACAGCTCTGTTCACCCCTTTCGCTGCTTGCGCTTCACTTTTGCTTTCTTTTCAAGGCAACCAAAAAAAAAAACACACTAAACTGAAAATTGATGCACAACATCTATTAATCTAATACTTTAATTAAAAAGCGGTCACGGTATATTAATTTTCTAACAAAGTATGTAATTAGCTGCTGCATATGTTGCTGTATACAGGGAAAAACCAATTGCATAATTTATTTGCTGAATTAATTAAAGTTATGAATCATAGAAAAATAAAAAACTATTTCTTGAAAGTAAGTGAAAATATAATAAGCTTAGTATTCAGACACCATTCCTTGAATTGATAAGAGAATAAGCCAACTGGATAAGAAAAGCTGTTAATTACGCCAATACTAGTTAAATTCAGTCAGTCACAAATACAATAAATTGGCTTAAAAACAAATTACAAGAAAACTAGATCAATTTCAATGAACTTTGACGCAGTATCGAGCAAAGCTTATGCAATCTTCTATTACAATGAAACCAACAGCAAAATGCATAAGCCAAGTGAAAATGTTGAGGTAGTCATGCTGCAACAGATTGGCTGCAATCTGCCACCATAACAAGTTGTAAACAAACCAGAAAAAATACTACACCTCGACAAGGCGAACATTTGCGCACACTAACTGGGTAACCTTAAAACATTAATTTCATTTTAATTTAATTAGGTTTTTTATAATGTCTTTTTTTTTAACTATCTGTGTAATACTTATTCACATTATAAACATTACTATAGGTATAAAATAAGATCATTTATGTAAATAAAATTCTAAAGTAAGTGATTAACATTATTTGAAAGATGCACAAGTTTTACTGCAAAATAGATTTATTATTATAAGCATGTTGCATGTTTATTATAAGCATGTTGCATGCTCAATGACAAAATTAAAGTTCATTTTGCTCTAGAGTAAAACCGCAACAGTTGAATTCATCGGAAAATCGCGCTGTTATTGTGGACACTTTTCTTTTCTTCTTACTAAATTTTAGTTTCGCTGGCATTTCTATTTCCGCAATTTGTATCAAAAACTGAAGCGTTTTATCAGCTCCATTTCAATTAGACCCTGTTTTCTTGGTGTAATGTGCAAACCCATGGCAAAGTGACAGGGGGCGGGGGTACTTATTCATTCAAGCTACATTAGGGGCCCACAGATTATAGGTTTACCTTGTGCGCTCGTCCAACTAGTTGGAAAATTACAATAAAAGTGCTGTTAATTATGTTGCCGGTAGTCGGGTTAACCTTTATTCAGGTCTCTTGAGACACGTTTTGTCTTGCACAGATTTAGTAATTGCAGCCGAGTATTTGCAGATAGTCGAGTATAAAATTGCAGACACATTTAAAGTTTTTTATATAGTTAGTTGAAGTTGTTTTAATAAAATCATATTGTTTCATATTTAATAATTAGTAAGTTTAAATATCGCGTTAGTTGATGTAATTAACAAGTTTTAAGAGAAATGTAAACAACGGCCAACTAGAATACTCAAAAAAAATCACATATGGACTGTCGTTAAAAATTGCACTTATCATATCTTCCTCAATATTATTATCTTGATGATATGCATTTTTAAATTAACATTTGAATCTATAGGAAATATTTATATTCTTACCCAAATATTCAAAATTTTCCATATTCATTCCTATTTATCGTCAGCATTTATCGGCTTGACTAGTTAAAGAACAGAGTCTTTTTCAAATGCGAGGGAGAAGTTGCAACGTGGTCCATGAAAATGATTTGTTTGCAATTTGGCAACAGTCAACGCAGGTGTCTAAGATAATTTTATTTTATTTGTTTTTTTTTTGTCTAAGCTTGTGTTGCATTGTGAAACCTAGCGTAGCCTGAGCAGCCATTTGGAAATGGGGTTTCGTTGACACGCAACAAAGTCTCTGCATAAGCAAAAAAAAATCAAAACTAAACTATGAGTAAATATAAAGATTTGCCTAAGCACTCTGAGCAATGCAATGTCAAGCGGGCCGGGGTTGAGACGACCGGGGACTGAGGTCGGGGGCCATGTTGGTTTGTGTCAAAGCATTAGTCAAGGCAGTTTTTTAGCATTTAGCCATTTACAGCAGCAGCAACTAGCTCATTCAAATAATAACACGCGTTACAAGTGGCTCGTCTTCTATTCATAGTCAGTGCTCGACACGTGATCAAAATGCAAATTCTTTGCACTTTTAACAAAATGTGCAGTGTTTTCATATTGTTGTTGTCGCTGTGGTGTTTACTTTCCCTGGCTAAGCGTGAGAAAGGTTGTGGCTTAGATCTTATCACTGGTAATATCAACATGTGTCTAGTTTTTTATGATTGCATCTTTATTTTAATAGCCACATTCAGCTGGGAGGCATTGCAATTCTTGTTGCGCAACGGCAACTTCGATATCAATCCACTTAATTGCCATCTATTGGTGTGGGATACGTGTCCCAAGGAGTATATTGGATTTCACTTATTCACGAGGTAAGTCAAAAGCAACTTAAGCAGCAAGTTGTTTATATTACTAATATATAAATTTATAATTTTATTTAATATTAAAATGTTGTGAAATTAGTAGAACATATTACTAATAAATACATTTATAAAAAGTTGTCAGTATATTTTTTATTTAATATTAAAACGTTGTGAAATTTGTAGAACATATAGCTAATATTCATGATATAATTGATTAATTTTGAACCTAGAAATATCGAAGGTAGTTAAACTTTAAGGTTTTGGGGCAGAAAAAGTCTCCACCACAGATCCAATTCAGCTTTAATTTGGCTCTGTGTGTTGTCTAATATCTAATTTGTATCGCCTTATTCTATATCCCCAGCAGTATATGTAAATTACTAATTTACAGACACAGTTTTTCACCCCGATGCTTAAATGCACAAAGCCAGTTTTTATTAATTAATTCTGGTAATTCTAATTAGAACGGATCCTTAAAAATATTTAACCTTCTCCTGCTGGGGGTGGGCAGTGTCATAGTCAGTCAAATAATGAAAACACAAGAATCACTATCAAAATTCAATCCATTTAAACTATTTAAAGAGAATAAAAACAGGAAACCCAAATTAAATTTTATCTATTAAAATTTGATTGTTGAATTTTTATAATCTTTGACAGAGTGATAATCATAGATTGACTCATATTTTTATGTTAACAGATCTAGTTTTTGGTTGGTTATGAAATTATTTTAAAATTGGGAATCTTTTGCCATTTTGAAAATTACATGTAATACATGTAATGCTATTACCACTAAGCATTTAATATATACGCAATCGAAAAAACTTTGAATACTGGCTGACAGATTTGTTATGCAGCCAGTTTTTATTCGATTTGACGGAACTATGGATTTATTTTGTATGCTTAGTTTTTACTGCTATACGGGTAAAAACAATAGCCTTTTACTTGCACAACAAATCGACGTTTAGATAATATGTAAATTGTCTTAATCTTTTTGTAGTTTAATCCACTTTCATTTTTTCGAACTTTTCTGCAGTTTACTACTTTTACCAATAAATCACAGTCTAATGTATACAACTTAAACTTAAACTAAGCCAATCTTTCACTTTTTTGTGCCCTCCTTGCTCAGTATAGGGTTTGGTAATATTGTCAAAAACAAATTTTTTCCTATGTTAGAGAGCATTGGGTATGGCAATTCAGCAAATGGGGCCTATGTAAAAGTGAAAAGCCACTTATTTTGTGCACAGCATGAAATGGCTTCAATGCCAAAGATTGGCTTGATAAACATGACTCAAAGTGCACGAATTGGCTTTCAAAATATTTTAATTTTATCAGACAAACTGTGTCCAATAGCTTTAATTAAACGCGAATTAACTAATAGTTGTTGTATTTAAGTGTATTAAATAATCCAATAATGTAAGCAACGAATTTTATATTCGTGCACATATTGTTTAACACTTTCGTTTTGATTTTTTATCGAATAACCACAATGTGAGTGTACGCATTAAAATATATCTATAGCAATTTGAATTTACATAACATTGAGCGAGAAAAATGAAAAATTGCCAAGAAATATAATTTACTGCCCCAACTGAAAATGATAAGATACAAGCGGCGATAGACGGCAATAATGGTGATTATGGAAAAAACGAAACCAAAATCAAAACAAAAAGATAATTGATTTGTCAGAGTGATCAACTCTAAATACTCTGCAAATTCAATTCGCATATATTGGAAGTTTAAATTGGTTCAAATTTACGGTTTAACTTCGACTCAAAATTATAGAAATATTTAAAAGATGCAGTCAAAACTGCAGAACTTTAATGTAAATTAAAAAATAAATAAAAAACTTTATATATGGATAAAAATGATATCAAAATATAATAATAAAATAAAGACAAATTTTAATTGAATTAAATTGTATCTATGAAATCCTAACAATCATATCAAATGACTCTGGCTACATACCCAACTTCTTAATGGTTAAGCAATATCGGTGCAGTGTTGCGTGAACTGGCTATTTTGCAACGAGTTTTCAAACAAAGTCAGCCGAAAGCAAAGTCAAGGCAACAAGTGGCTGGCGCAACTGAGGCAGCAACAACGATAGCAGCAGCAGCGGCAGCGATTGTGGCAGCAAAATTCTTCGCCTATTTGGCAACATTGGCGCGGTTGCATTTTCATTGCACTTACCGCATTCGATGTGCTTTGCGCGAATTGACAAGACGTGATTTTCAAACGGTTAAACGGATTCAAACTCGCTTATGAAAAATTTAATTTTGATTTAAACTTAAAATTACGCATAAATACATAAATAAAATAAATAATTAAAAATCAACAATTCAAAAATAAAATAAATAATTAAAAATTAATAATACATAAATAAAATACATTTTTAAAATTATCAATACATAAATAAAAAATGAAAATCTTTTAAAATGTAAAGAAGTTTTTTGTTAAGTGACGAATTCAACAAAAATAAATCAATATTTTCTCAAACGAAATCATTAAAAGAAATGTTAAATAAACAATTAAATATATCCGAGAAAAAGTCTCATAAATTGATATAAAATGTAATTTCAATTATAGAGAAAATATATGTAAAGCTAAAAGCGCATAATATTTTGGTAAAAAGAAATAGTTAATTAAAATTAATATAAAGTAAAGTAAACCAAATAACAAAAATACTGAACTTAAATCAAAAATAAATGATATATCTACAACAATGCACAAATTATACACGCAGTTAATTTTATCTGAAATTATATCTGAAGTTCAACGAATCAAGAAGTGAAGCATTGTCAAATATAGCAATTAGGAGTAATTTGTGCAATAGTGAAAATGAAATATATAATTGCGATATGCTTGCTAACGCTAATGCCCAAAGGTACAATCAAATGAAAACTCCAATTGGAAATGTTGACAAGAGTTTCGCTCACAATTCGCAATCAACTTTTGCAGATGCGCAGATGCTGCTCAACCAAATGGATTGGAAGAATCTGCTCAAGAGTGGAGCCTTGGATTTGAATGTTATGCGCTGCTTTATGCGGGATAAAAACTTCTGCCCCAGTCCTTATATTCAGCATCGCCTCTATGCACCGTAAGTTCGTGTGTCAGACTCGACTCCATGACAAATGACGACACTTAATTAAAGCTATGCGATTGTCGGGATAAGATGTCTAACTCATGCACTCTGCTCCTCGATCCATTTATCAACCTATTTAATTGCTAGCCATTTCAAGAGAAAGTATGTGGGAAGTAGGCAGATGCAACGGTTTGGTAATGGAATTCACTTGGTCAGTGTGTCAATAACAGAAAAAAATAAATTTTGTACAACCAATGAAATTATTGGAAGAGTAACTTGTTTTTTTTTCAATGCAGCCACATTGACCCAATTAACAAAATAAAATACTATGACGCTTTTAGTCCCGTGGGGCAAGCAGCTTTTCAGCGCGGCCAATAAAAGCGGTCGACGATGACATCAAATCGCAATTGTATATATAACCATTTAAGTTTGCCTCTTTTCCGAGTTATTCAACTTGTCTAGCCGTCAGACCTGTTAACTTAAACATCTCGACCAAGTTCAAGTCACTTTAAGTTTAGATTCAGCGAAATCGTTTTCCTTAAATGGTCAGTCAACTTATTAGATGCCATCTATTACATGACAATCAATACTTATTTAACCAAAGTTTTACTCAAAAAAAAAAAATAATAATAATTAGTATATATTTATTGTTTTATTAATTTTAATGCTCACAAGAAATAAACTATTAAAAAAACTAAAGGATATAAGAGAATATTTTGGTTCGTATGTTTTAATTTTATTCTTATTCATCTCGAAATTCAACTTTCATATGTGATATCAAAAAAACTTGTTATTTCGTGGTAAGAATATTCTAAAAAAAAAAAAAGTACAATCTAGAATATACTCAATTTAAATGGGAGTGCAAATACCTTCTTTTTAATAGTAAAAGTATTTTTTTGTAATTGGCATACTTTTGACGACAACAAATATTTAAAGTTTTAGAGAAAGGATGTCTAATTTCCAAACTGTTTTTTTTTAGGTGTACACAGCAAAAGATAGCAAAGCAGTTGTTACAATACCTTGATTTTCAAAAAAGAAGTTTTTTTTAAATAAAAGCTTACATTTCTACTTTTAAAACCTTTTTTTATCAATTAACACATTTTCTAAAAATAGGAAAACCTCTTTAACATTTTTTTTATATTTATAGAATGAATTAAATTTTTCCATGTCTTTTTGCTGAGTGTAGAAAAGGGTGGAATCTACAGATAAGGTATACCTATATATTAAAACGAATTAGCTTTAGATATAAAATAAGAAATCAAATATGCAGAAGTATATAAATATTTGATAATTAACTACTTCTCGGAGGTATGTTATCAATTATTGTTTTTTTTTAATTGGCATACTTTGACGACAACAAATATTTCAAGATTTAGAGAAAGGATGTCTAATTTCCAAACTGTTTTTTTTTTAAGTGTAATTAGTACGAAGGACTCTAAGATTACCATTTGTGCTGCTTATATTTAATATTAAACATTAGTTTTTTCATAGACAGTGCATATATTATAATTTAATTTAATTTACCAAAAACTAACATTTTATGGTTTATAAAAAGATAGCAAAGCATTCGATACAATATTTTTAATTTCAAATAAGATGTTTTTAAAACAAGAGTTTGAATTTCTACTATTTTTTTATCAATTCAGTCATTTGCTAAAAATATGAAAAACCTCTTTAACTATTTTTTTATATACATATAACATGAGTTAAATTTTCCCAAAGTATTTTTGCTGAGTGTAGAAAAGGGAGAAATCTATAGCTATGCTAACCCAAACATTAAAACGAATTAGCTTTAGATTATATGCTGTAAAATTAGAAATCAAATATGCACAAGCATATAAATATTTGACATTTAACTGCTGCTTAGAGGTTGATTCACTGATGCATGATATCAATTATTGTACACAGTTTTACATAAGTTGAAAACAATTTCAACTTTCTTGCAGCAATGGTCCGCGGAATGGGCTGCCACTGAATATCCATAATCCGTTGACCCTGTACAAGGGCGGTTTCAGCAAGCAGCGCGAGACGGTATTCATAGTGCATGGCTTCAATGGGACTGCCATCGATATCCACCTACAGTTTCTGCGGGATGGTTAGTGAGTATGCACCAGAAAACTCCAACCTCAATCGAATGCCTGGAAGATGAATCCTCCCACATGTGTATAATTTTAGCATATTTGATGCGTGACTTTAATGTGATTACTGTGGACTGGCGACCATTGACACGATATCCTTGCTACCTGCACGCGTTGATCAACACCCGTTTGACGGCACAGTGTTCGGCTCAGATGTACTCCTTTCTGACGCACTATGGTGCCGCAAGGGAGAAGATCACTTGCGTTGGACACTCACTTGGCGCCCATATCTGTGGCATGATTAGCAATCATTTGACTAAGAAACAATATCGCATCATTGGGCTCGATCCGGCGCGTCCGTTGATCGAGCGCAAGAAGAGCAATCGATTCCGTTTGTCCCAGGATGATGCGAGTGTCATACAGGTGCTCCACACAAATGCTGGCTATCTCGGCCAGGAGGATAATACTGGTCATCTCAATTATTGTGTAAATGGCGGTCGCATTCAGCCATATTGTAAAGGAAATCCGATCAGTAAGGGCAGACCTAAAAATGCTTTTATATTTTTTTATATTCTCCACTTGTCGTTTTTTTATAGGACGATATCGCTGTTCACATTTTTTGAGCATTTGTTATTTGGCCATGGCCACCTCGAAGCTCTCCAAATTTGTGGGCATACCCTGCCCAAATGGATGTGTCAACCTGTCAGGACCAAAACGACTGCCAATTAATAGCAAAATAAATCCGTTAACGTTTTTTTCACTGTTGCGAGACTATAAAATTGGTAACGATGCTCCAGACGAGTAAGTTTTGAGAAAATGTCCAACTGAAATGCTGCAAATTTTGAACTGGTGTGTTTTCAGAGCAAGGGGCTGCGTTTGCATAGATGTACCCTACGCTAAGAACTGTCCCTTTACGGATTAGAAGACATAGTCATGTTTTTCAGTTTTACGTTTACTGTTAAGTTTAGTTAGAAATAATAAAATGTAGTGGATTAAAAAAATTATAAACGATTTATTAATTATCAACACAATCAAAAGTATTTTTACCAACTAAATACTGTCACTAAACACTCCTATCCATTTAAATGGGACACCACAAAGAATCAGTTTCATATAGCCCCCTGATCCACAGATCACCGGTCTAATAGTATTTACAAAATAAAAATAAAAAGCTTAATACAATTTAAAAAGCAAATCAATAAAAACTAAACAATTTTTATCAATTTAAAATAAAATAAAACTAAATGTTTCCTTAATTTATTTTATGTTTATCAATTTAAAAATAAAACTTAATATTTAGTTAACTTCCAAAGTTGTTGGCCAACCAAAAATTTACAAACTTGAAGCAATATATCTGTTAATGTTTATATTTATTAGGTAAAAACATGACCTATGTTATTTAATTTAATTGTTAAATGCAAACGCCTCTTTTGGTCTTTTTTTAAGAATAAATTCAACAAAGTTTGTTAATTTTAGCGTGTTCAAAATTAACTACATGTTGCACAATGACAATAATGCATTGGCGGCAGTTAAAAGTTGTTCATTGTTTTTAAATGTTGCCTTAAATGCTTTGGCAACTTCCGACACAACACGCAATCCCTCACAGTAGAGATTTACCTCGTGCTTGTCGAAGACATCTCCATCGTCCTCAGCCTCATCCGATAATTTGGTATTATCGCCAACGAATGGTTCCACAATACTATTAAAGACGCTTATTAGGAAATTGTAATTTTCACTGTACATCTGCATTTTTTGAAGCACAGCCATCAAAAATATCTCCTCAGCTGCCATGGGCAAAAGATTGTGCAGTTTAACTGCTCCGCTATCCGGTAAAATGAGTGCAACGCACTTGGATACAATGTGGGATATAGTGCTCCGCACCATGTCAGATTCGTCAACCAGCAGCTGAAGCACAATTTGTATATAGATGCCTACGATCTCTGCATCATTCGACTGGAGCAGTTGCAACACGTGAACGGTGAGGCAATCAACCAGATGTGCCGCCTTCCAGCGCAAATGTATACTCTGCGTAGGTGAACTAATTTCCACGGCATAGCGCAGCAATCGCAAGCACAGCGGCTGAATTTGCTGCCAGTTGCTTAACTGTTGGATTTGTCGTAATATACAAATGGACACTCCTGGCTCTGCATCAAGGACTACAACGCTGTGGTCCAGGAGCTCCTCGGCGGACGGCTCCAATTTGTCAAGGAAGGCCATAAGAGTGTACAAGCTGCTAAGCATCTCTGGACTCCATTTTGGGCCACGCTCTACCTGCTTGGCGAGAGTCATCACATGTTCCCGCACAACCTCCGATTGACTTAACTGCATCGACAGCGATTCACGTTGAACGGGAGTCAGAGCTTCGTAATAGATAGCCATATTTGGATCGAACTTGAAGTATTTCAATTCGTTGCTGGAAAAAAAGCAACGCGCTGCCGTCGCTTCATTTTCATGATGCATCAGCACATATAGCCACAGATCGATTGTAAACTGATGCAGATCTGCGGGCAATTCATCCTGCATCAGCAGCCTGTTCATGGACGGCAATAGGTTCTCCGGCTCCAGTGTTAGTCGCTGCAAATGCAGCACAAATACTAAATAGAATTTTGATGAAATGCCAGCCTTCTGACAACGTTTGTGAATATCCTTGTGATCTAGCTGATAGATCTTGCCTAGAACTATGGACAGCTCTGCATTCAAGTATTCAGTCTGATGTGTATCCTGTGTAATGGCAACTAGCGTGTTTAGAATAGATCTAAATATGCATATATCATCCACATTGATATTATATATCTTCACAGCGATGGAGGCCAGCAGAAAAACTAAGCTGCGAATCAGCTCAGAGTCCTCCCAGCGTATGATGCGAAACAGCTCCAATGCTTGGTGCATCTGACCATGTAATGCATTTGTATCCCACGCGGAATTATTCTGTAAACAAAATGCGAGAATCAATAAGGTGTTAAGAGATAAACTACAAGGATTAAGAAAATTAAATGCATATTCTAAAGTTCTAAAACTTTGATAATATTGTAATCCGATCTGACTGATTTGGCTAGAATACAGATACCTGTCAATTTCATTACAGAAACCGCATAGAAACTTTTCAGCTGCCAAGAAATAGATATTATCTACTTATCTTATATAATACATCTATAACAAACTCTTATATTTAAATCTAATTTTATCTTACCTGGTTCAAATTATAGTTCAGTGCGCAGAGGGACATGCACAGGTTGCGTAAACGATCTTTCGCTTGGGTGGCACTTAAGAAATTGGCCAAAACATGGCAGGCGCGTCGCCGAGACATCTTGTCGTGAACGTAGCAGATTTTGTCGAGGAATGGCACAAATTTATCGAGCTGTCAATGGGTAAATAAGTAAATTAAATAATAGAAAACAACGAAAGAAAACTGCATTTACTCACATTCAAACTGGATTCGGCACCCTCCAGAGCGGATGGATAGAGACGGCTGAGCAGTAGTAGCATGGCCTCCAGTTGCAACGTTTGGCCACCCTTTGACTGCTCCATATGCACTGCTGCACGTTGCAGTCCATCGTGCAGGTAGTCAAATAGTTTGGGATAGCAGGTGAAGAAGATGCGTCCCGTCATCCGATTGCGCACATGCAGTCGACCATCATTGCTGCGTGCACGCTCCACGCCAAAGATTCGCACCATTAAGGCGGACAGCATTAGGCTGGCCGAATTGCATTCGGCATAGTCGATGGCAACGAGACTGTCCAAGGCGCACTGAATGCCCCGTCCAACGAACTCATCCACCAGATTGCCTAGTTCGCTGCAGCGGAATAGAGCACGCATTATGTTAAACGCATGATTGCGGGCAATGACAGCCTCTGGTCCGGGCGCACGGCGTTCGCACACCTCCAGCAGCCGACTCATGCTATCGCTGAACATTTTGTGGGTGCCCAGTTGGAGTTCGGTGCAGATGAGCGCCTGCACCATGTACGGCATGCCAGCACTGCGTCGTGTCGCACACGGCACATAATCCCCATGGCCGTCAATCATTTTCATGGCGTCTGCCAGCCAAATTGGAGGCTGTGCGTTCAGTTCCGGCACATCGCTATGCCAGAATCGGTGGCAGTACATCGCAAAGCCCACATAGGCCTGTTCGAAGGCACCGCGATGCTTGATCTCGCCCAGCATCTGCACAAAGCGATCGCCAATCACTGCCAGCTGCTGGCGACTGAGCAGATATCGCTCCTCGTTCTCCGGCTTCAGTGGAGCACGCGTAGACAACTCGCCCATTATGAGTGAAATCTCTTTGATGCTTCGCCAAGCACATAACAAAACCACCTGTTCATGCTTCGGTTCCTTACCCGATTTCACTTCCTGTTTCGGCTCCGCTTCAGTTGACGCAGCTGGCAAATGTCCTTCAGGCGATTCGCTGGCCACCACGGGCAACATAATGTTAATGATATCCAAACAGCAATTGAGCAACTGATTGATATAATCACGCCACACTTGCTCCGCAGCCAGTTGCTTTAGGTTTAGCTGCTGCAGCAATAGGCGACTGGCAAACAGCAGACCATACAATGGATTTGATTTGGCTGCTTGTATCAAGTCCTTAAGTGCATCATTGATGCCAGTTTGTAGATGTACCATGCACTCCATTAAGGCGGTAAAGTAGCGTTGACTATTATTGGGCAGCTCGGTGGGTGGTTGCTTGAGTATCAGCGGTGTCTTCACTTCCGCCGCCTGACAATAAACCAGCAGCTGATAGGCACCCGTGGCAGAGTCCGGCGGTCGAGCCGATTGCAAGCGTTGCAATATTTCCATCGGCTTTTGAGTTGTGCATTTTTGCAATTTACCCAGAAGCTGAACAGCTCGTTCCTTGTTATGCTCGTAGCTGTCGTATAGACAGCGATCCAGATCGACATACACTTGCGGATGCAATCTGTGATGCCAGTGCAAAGCCAGACGTTCCATCATATCAATGAGATCGCGCAGCAGGCGCAACGATAGCCAAATACGTCCATAATTGGCGCTCGGGAATAAATTAAGCGACAGCATCTCAAACAATGTGTTCACAAATCTATTTAAAATGTGATTCTCGTTCAGGGGTGTCGTCAATTTCATCTGCTGTGCGATATTAAGTTCCAATCGCTTGCACATCTTTTTTAATTGGCCATAGGTACGTTGTCGAAAATGGGCTTTGGGATTGTTGGCGTTGTGCTTCAAAAAAGCAGAGATTAACTCAATATCAAATTGTGTAAACGGCTCGCTAAGACGCGGTGTATCCACCACAAAGGTGAGCGCGAGAATACGCCAATCATCATTTTCGCTCATGGCGGCCAGACGTAAATCCTCCAAGTTGTTTGCTAAGGCCTTATTCACGACACGCTCCTGGCCAATCCGTCGTGCCACCAGCATTGCCATCAATTTGAAATTAAACGGCACCTTTGGCTTCTCCAGCAACACGCTCAGCACCTGTGTGTCTAGTTTAACGGCCGCACTTATCACATCTTCAATGCCCTTCGTAACACCGCTGAACAAGTTGGCAGCACTCACTAGATGCATGCACCATACGCTGTGCCAGTCCTGGAAGGCTTCTTCCTTGTGCGCAATGGTCATCATACCTTCAGGAGATAATATAATTTATTAATATTCATTAATATAAAAATAAAAAATGATTTAATAACTTATTTAACAATTTAAATATAATTGATGAATAAATCTATTAATGATAATTAAAGTATTGCATTTTTTTGAAGGACGAAAATGTTAATAAATTTATTTAAGCTAAATTTGAACTAAATGGTTAAAATATTTGTAAAAGACTTACACTTAAATAAGGCATTTACACTATCCTCCCGGCCCAGATGCTCAGAAAATAATTTATTGTGGATGCTGGGGCAATTATGGAGTACCTTTTCTGTGCCATATACCTCGACCATCTGTTGCAACATGAGGCACAGTGCGGGAATGGACATGCAGGAGCGATTGTAGTGTTCATATAACTCATTGATAACCGCATTCTCTTCTATTGCATTGGCATGCCATAGAACTTGCCGCAAAATGTTGGCGCACATATGGCGAATTGTGTCAATGCAGCTTGAGATGTGCTCAATGGAAAAGCGCATTAGTTCGATCAGTATCTGGTTGTAGAGGATCAGAGGCTCATCCTCAAGATGTACAGAGGCAAGCGATTTGGAATACGTGTGCAAATGCTTTGACATATACACGAGCAAGTTTGATATATTGCGATTGTCGTTGGTGCAGCACAGAATTTGCTTCAATATATCCAACGCATGTTTTCCATGGACACTATAATCGCTCTTTTTGAGCACCAACAGCGATGCTGCCTTAATTGGCAACTCATCAAACTCGTCCATCTGCTGACATTTGACCAGATATTCACCAAAGTTTTCGTAAAAGCGCGCATTGTGACCGATGGATAAGCCAGCTATGGAGCGCACATCCCAGGGTGTATCCCCGTGTCTGGCCACTGCCACAGCAAATTCATCAACGGCCAACAAATAATGACAATGCTGAGGACCCAGCTCAAGCTTGTACTCGGACATACAATTGACATGGAAGCGCAACAGAATCTGTATATACATATAATAATCATTGCGTCGCGTTGGCGATAAGTCTGACAGTTGTTCGTCACTAAAATATAAAAAATATTTATGCATTCTCAGCATTGGAAAACTTGTGGCGTATTTACCAAATAGTCGACCAGTATAAGTTCAATATCCTTGGCAGCAGTGGTATAAAGACGTGTATCTCATCAGCAAGTGCATCGCGTCCATAGGGAAAATTTTGAAGACAGCCGGAAATGCTAACGATCATTTGGTTCAGCATGTCGCTGGACGCATTGCTAATGACAATCGATACCAAGTCACGTAGCGCAGCACGCAGAACCACGATAAGAAACTCCTTAGAGTGAGTATTCTGGCCACTTCTAATGGATTCATTGCTCGAAAAGAGTCTAGCAAAAAGAATGAAAGGAAATTGTGTTTAAGTTGGTTTTTTTTTTTATTTTAGTCTATATGACTTTCATACCTGGTCAGTAGATTGCGCAGGGGATGTCTCTGGGGGCATGAGAAGAGCAAATCGGCCAGAAAGCCTATGGACTCACTATGATTGAAAATGCCTTTCACAATTACCAGTTGCTCGGCCGAATTCGTCGCTGCGCCAAACTGCTCCACGTAGCTAGCATGTGCTATTTTCAATGAAATATGTTGCTGTTCAAATAATAATATTGCCGGTGGCATCTGGTATACTTACAATTTTTCCATTTTAGTGGCAATTCCACAATTGAATCGCGCATCTCTGCGAAACACTTTGGATGCGCCGACAACTTTATTGCCGCCACGCGCAGACTTAAGTCGTTCATTCCGACAAACAGCAACCAAAACACATGCCGGGCTGAGTGATAGCGCTAGTACTGAATGAAACATCGATACATTTAAGCTATTAAAATAATTGTATATATCGAAATACATAGGTAATTGCTGCTGAAATATCGATTGAGTGGTATTGTAGTCCATCTCTAACGAACAGTCATAAAGTGTTGGAAATCATTAGGAAAAACACTGAGCAAGAAGAAGAACTTAACTTTGGAAAACAATAATAATCAAATTACTTAAATTAAATATTAAAGGAAAATGGGATGCGATGGGGGCACTATTCCTAGGCGTGATGAGCTTGTGCGCGTCAAGCAAAAGCCAGAACAGGTTACTATTTTGCGTGTTATTAGTCCTATTATGAAATCTTATTTCTTCACTGCCTTCACTTGCAGAAAGACAAAGATGCTGAACGCGAATTTCGTTGGCTCCACTGTGCGCTGACCCAAGAGCGTTTGCAGGAGCCAATTGCGATGTGTACAATGGGACGTCTATACTCCAAGCAGAGCGTCATCGAACGTTTGCTCGAGAAGGAGAAAATGCCCGATTTTGTGTCTCACGTGCGCAGCTTGAAGGACATTAAAACATTGCAGCCTACTCCAAATCCCGCATTCACGGAAGAGGATAAAACAGAGGGACTGCTAGACACTCGCCATGCGCCCTACATATGCAAATTAATTGGCCTGGAGATGTCGGGCAAGTTTCGTTTTGTTGCACTCTGGAGCTGCGGCTGCGTCCTCTCGGAGCGCGCCCTAAAACAGATCAAAGGCAACACAGCCAGCACTTGTCCACTCTGCCTGCAGCCGTACAGCGTGGAGGATGTCATTGTGATAAATGGCAACGATGATGACTTGGAGCTGATGAAAGTCAAGTGCGAAATGCGGGCTGCAAAACGTAAGTCTGCCAAAAAGGACAAGAAGGATGCCAAGAAAACGGAAATCTCGGTTAAATCGGAGCCGGCCAATGAAGTGGCTCCCACGCCCAGCAACGAGGAAAAGCCCTCGACCAGCAGCAGTGCCACCAATGGCACTAAATTGAAAATGATAGCGAATCCAAAACGTTTGGGAGCTGTAAACGCCATGCAAGATCCGGAGATGAAGCGGCTTAGAACCGATTTCAGCGTGGCCAAAGATCCCAAGGCAACCGATGTGTACAAATCCTTGTTTACCACCCACAAAACGAACAAGGAACAGGAACGCGCTCACTGGATTACCTACAATCCTTTCTACAATTAGGCTAGTACACTAGAAATTAGAGCTCGCAAGAATAACGATTATAAAATTCTTGCTTTTATCAACAATTAGTTGTTTATTTAAAACAATTGATATATAATTTAAAACAAATCTTTTATAAGCAGAATATTAATGTAACAATTGAACCGATGCCGAATCATTCTAAATTCCACGCATTGGCTTTTATATAGCATGCTGTACATTTGAAATCATGATATTCGTTTAGTTCTACTGCTAGACTTTAGTATCAGATTCTGAATTTTTCAAATATAAACAGATATAAAACACTCAACAGATATTTTAACATGTATCGTGCTTCATATCAGAAGGGATTCCTAACCATACTTTACAGCGTGGGCAGCTCCCCGCTGGACAAATGGTCGACATATGTAAGTAAAATAAAACATTTTGAGCATAGCTATTCAGAATTCTCATGCGCAGACTAAAAATGGTTATATAAAACGTATATACGATGAAGACATCAAGTCATTGGTGTTGGAGATTATGGGCTCCAATGTGTCAACCGCATTCATACACTGCCCCAGCGATTGCAAGGCGGAGCTGGGCATCAAGCTGCCTTTTCTAGTGCTTCTCATTAAGAATATGCACAAATATTTTTGCTTTGAAGTTAAGGTGAGTTTAATTGTTGTGAATTTTGAGTGTTTATCTTAATTTCGATTGGTTTACTTGTCGCAGATTCAAGACGACCAACGCTTCATGCGCCGCTTTCGCGTCTCCAATTTCCAGAAGAAGACATCCGTCAAGCCATTCTGTACGGCTATGCCGATGGGCATGTCACCTGGTTGGAATCAGATTCAATTCAATTTGGCTGATTTTACACGACGCGCCTATGGATCCAATTATTTGGAGACTGTTTCGGTTCAGGTGCATGCGAATGTGCGCATACGTCGCATCTATTTCACTGATAAACTGTACACCGAAGCCGAACTGCCCAATGATTATAAGCTAATGGGCAAGCCGAAGGATCTGAAGAAGGAGAAACAATTTAAGGCTCCGCCCACGGCGCGTCCTCCATCACCATTAAATACGGGCCGTGCCGAAATCACTGTGAGAACCGAAGAGGTTACTCAGATCCAAGAGACGGAAATGGAAGTGGAGGAAAAGCAAGCGTTGCACGAAACCGTTGAAACGCAACCACCGCCGGACGCCTCTGAGGAGCCAGCTACACAAACCGAGGCGTACTATTAAAAATTTATCTTTTTATTTAATATGTTTGAATTCCGTTAAATGTGTGCAGGCAACAGGAGCAGGAGACGTGGCCGAGTAACAACTAAATTAGTAATCAATGTAATTATGTGCATTTCTGTCAATATTATTAAAGCCATTCAATAAAGATGTAGTTAAAGACTAAACATTGAAAAGAATATTCTAGACGCCTGAAGTTAGAGGTTCTTGGAGCGGAGCTAGGACATGTTCACTTTGCTAGCTACGAGCATCATGTACGCATCGACTGGCTTCAACGCATTCTGATATTCAGTGATCTCCAAAGCCCCACATTCTGCATTTATTACCGACTGGGGAAATGTCAGCACGTCGACTGTTATTGCATCTGCCTGTGCTAGTGTATAATTGTTCTCGCCCAGCACCAGGGTGTAAATGGATCGCAAACCAATTTCATTGAGAAAATACCATGATAAGGACGATACCCAGGTGGCGTCTAAAGGGGCCAGTTCCACGCCGTACAGCAGGATCATCTTAAAGCCCAGGGTCAATGGAAATGGAACGATGGTGGTAACAAAACCAGAAAACATCAAATTGATACAGAACATGGGCAGAATGTTCATTAAAAAACGCTTAGCCATGTTCGTCAGCACGGCGGATGGGCTTTGTGCAAATGTAGCATGTTTTTGGGTCTTGAAATAGCCCGTCTCCTCGTTGTTGAAGAAGTTCTTGCGCATGGAGAAGGCCTGGGCATTCAGATACTTGCCGTTCACGCGCAGTAAACGGGCACGAATAATGGCTTGGCTGGGCACAGTATTAATAGTTTTTGAATACATGTTTTATATGAATAACTGACTGACCTGTCAATGATTTCGGTCATCTCTGCCTTCTTCTGTGTGGATTCAAGAATGTACACGTAGTGGCGCACGATACCCAAAAGAAATGTGATAAACACGATGGGCAGGAATACCCAAACGCGTATATCTGGATCGAGAAGCAATTCCTGCATATTTATTTTAATCAAGTTCAACTTTAAATCAAATTTTGATTTCAAGATCTGCTTTGTAAATTAAAACCAAAGGTTGCTTTGTGTTTGAACAAAGTAACAGCTTTACAATCTACTTAGTTGTTTATCGGTATCGATATTTATGGTATTAAATATTTACTTTTATTACAATTACATACACTGTTAAAAACTCTACCCTCGTACACCTAAATAAATGCATTACATTTTTCCAGGCTGGTGTTTATTGGATATGGTCAGATCCTTACCATCATACACAATGGTTTCATAGAAGAACTTTCGATTAGTGCGACACTGTGGACCACATCTGGTTGAGCCACAAATGCGGCACTCATACCAGCATCCACTGCACTCATCGTTCATGCAATCGCACACATCCAAACCGCTGCATCTAATGTTTCCGTACAGGTCGTAGGCGCTATTCTTTGTGTAATAGCAAGCTTTCTTTTTGCCTTTTCGCTTCTTTTCGGCTTCGGTGGCATTGTTGTCGTCAGTTGTTTCTTTTCGTTGTGGACGCTCGCGTAAGCTTCGAGCGCTCATTGTTAAATCCGCTTGTTAACAGAACAATCAAATGATTTTACTGGTGTCCGTGCAAAACTATCGTAAACAAATAGTAGCCAATATGAACAAATAAATATCGTTATATCGACTATCTTTATAATATCGATGCTTTAGCGCAGTAATCACATATCTTGGATATTTGAGCCTGTTGTAATGAGTGAAAATTATCTTGATCTGCTATGTATTGCAACCGAATATTTAGTAATAATTAATTCGGGTTATTTAGATGGCATATCAATAAATTAAATGAAATTTGTTATCGGCACCCTATACTCTGGCGCACTGAATACAGTGTGACCATTTGAATTTACATAATTGGTTCAACATATGACCAAGTCAAATATTCACCTCCTGCGACGCTAGTAAGAATTTCTCGCCGATCAATTAAAGTTTGCAGCAATGGAGGCCAAAATCGATTCGCCGGCAACACCAACGAATCCTCTACCAGCCGCAGAGGCTGCCAAGGAAGCCATCGGCACTGTAACAGCTGCCAACAGCAACACAGCACAGGCAACAACGTCAGCGGGAACCTTAGCAGCTGCCGCCGCTGGAGTAGCAACAGTATCAGTAACAGTAGCATCATCAGCACAGGCGACAGCAACAGCCAGCAATAATTCCAGCAGCTCTAATGTAGGAGTAGCAACAGGCGCAGCAACTGTGTCCACAATAGCAGCTAGCAGCACGCAGCAGCAACCGCCGGCAAAGAAGCCAAATCCGTCGCAATCCACGCGATCCGATCCGAGTGCGCTGCCCACACGTCAATATTTGGATCAGACGGTGGCACCGGTTTTGCTGCACGGCCTGCAGGCACTGGCAAGGGAACGTCCAACGGACCCCATACAATTTCTTGCCTCGTATCTGCTGAAACATAGCAATGGCTGCGAGGAGCCAGTTGCCAATGATGCCGGCACCACTTCGATATAAGATTTCCATCTCCCTTTTCTGCCCACATACAGTCCTTGTCCCAACCTTGCGTGTGTCTAGCTCAATAAGTGAAAAAGTCCTTAATAAATGTTTTAAAAATTACATCAAATAATTCTAATAAATCGCAATTTGCGCACCAGATTCACTTAAAAAATAGTATGTATAAGCGCAAAGCCCGACTTAGGCAGTTATGGGATAACCCCAGGGATCCAGTTTAATATTGAGCAGCTGCAGCGAGGAGTCCGCAATCTTGGACAGAATATCAGCCAGCTTGTGCTTGGTATACACCTTATACAGCTGGCGGCCCTCGTCCGCGATTTCATCGGCCAACCGAACACAGCCGGCAAAATCTTTGGACTTCTTCATCACTTCGTGCAGGAGGAGCACAATCTCGGGCAGGTAAATGGTGCGCAGTTTCTCCATCTGCACCAGGCGCTGCTCCCAGTGCAGCAGCGATGCATTCTCCGGCTCCTTGGCAATGAAGGGATCGTTGAGCCAACCCTTCTCCGGAAACAGTAGCACATTAAAAAGCGCCTCCGTCGTAACTGGAGGAGAATAACATAAAAAATAAATAGGAAGAATTATATAAGACATCTCTTACTCTTTGATTGCTCCTTGAGCTTCTGTTTCCAGCGGGATAGATCGTTGAGATAGATTTTCTCCTTCTGCTGGGCATTCACGCGCTCCGTAAAGTCCTGCGAGTTGTGACTATTAGCTGATTTCGGTGCGCCCGACTGCGGCGGCTGTGGCCGCTGGTGCTGCAACTGTGTCCATTCATTGAAGCAATCGGATGCAGCCAAATATATGCGAAAGCAGAGATATTCCCGCAGACTGCACTCCTCGCGCGGCGGAAAATTGTCGGGTGCACCATAAATCTTAGCCAGTTCAGCGGTAACATCGTCTGGCACCATGGAAAACACCCGACGCACACACTCGATCTTGTTGCTGGCCAGATACTGGCGCATCATCGCATTTGCCTGCCACAGCAGCTCACCTCGCTGTTCCACCAAATGGATTAGATACTCCAGCGATTGAATCTTGCGCTTGTCTGTCGCAGAAATTTCACCCGTATGCGGTTCACCCATGGCGCTGACCAGTGCCCCATCCTCACATAAGCTCTCCACCGTGTGCAGCGTTATTTTCTCTACATCGAGACCCGCCTGAATGGCCGCATCCAGTGCCAGCTCGCGGGGTCGCTTCTCATGGATTTGAGCGAGAAACTTTGCATAGAGCTGCACTTGCAGTTTGTTGGGCAAACCAGCGGAATAGTAGGCAATGGGCTGTGGATCGCCACGTTTGATTAGTGCATCCACATAAGCGGCAATGATGCGATCCGCCTGCTGCTGTTGCGGCTGCGGATCCAGTCGTCCAATTCGCCGCATAAACAGCACAATGTGTGCCATAAAGCGGAGTTGATGTGGGGGCAAGTGCGACTCCTTAGGCGCCGCGTCCAGCCAGCGGCACATGTGCTTCAACAGCTCACCGGCCGTGTCCAGGATGAGATGCTGCTGAATGACACCGAGTTGACTCTGCGCATAATCACGCACCGCCAAATCCTTGGCGACGTTCAGCTCATCGAAGATCTGCTCGAGCGTCATCTTGCCATTCCAATATTCATCAGGCATTGGCTGATACCGTTTCAGGCAACAGCCCCTAATCTCGCTCTCCACCCGTATGTCGATCTGCACCTTGAGATACGCCCAGAGCAAATCCTGCCAACTGTTGTGCAGCAGCGATTTCAGTGCACTCAAATGGCCACAGAAGACACCGGCCGTGGCTCGCGTATATTCATCGTATTTGGTGGAATTGGCCAGCAGCCAGGCGCATAGCTTCCAAATGTCACGACGAGGATTACCCTCAATGGGCAGCTTCTCGTTCGCCTGGCCGCCAACATGTCGCGCACAATTGGGATCCTCGTGCAATCGCCAACCCTCCAATATGGCCGCTCTCCACGTCTGCCCATAATGCTTGCATAGCTTCAGAGCCTCGTCGATGTGCCCGCTACGTATGGAAGCGAAAATGGCGCGACTCAAGCGACCATTGTCCTCCATGTCGAGCGCGTGCAGCGGCTGGCCTTCGCGGACCGGTGCATCCGGATCCAGTTGCCGGCATATCTCGTTTCCCCGACCAAAGGCGGCACCCTGCAGATTCTCCAGCTGAAACAGTGTATTCTCCCAGGCCATCATGCGATCGTGACTCTGTAACGCATTTGACTGCTCGCTCTGCTCATGGCACTTCTCCAGCCAATCGATAACCAACTGATACTCTCGCAACTGGGCATTGATCGAGAACAGCTGCTGGATCACCTGGCGAATGCAGAATAAATATATAATTTTAACTACTACAATGTAGAAGATTGATTGTTTACTCACCTCCTTTTCGCTGGCGCCCAGCATGGGGCCATCTTGCATCATCAGGTCATCCTCCGCATGCGCATCGGCCTGCAGCAACAGGCGATCATGATAGAGTCCGTAGAGCAGACGCCACGTATTGATCTCCTGTTTGAGCCAACTGACGTTTGCCTCGCGCTGCTTGGTGCCCGTATTGCCGCCAACGCCACGTTCAATTTCTAGCTGGAGCTGATCGACAATCTGCTGGCAGGCCTGCACCAACTGCTGCACGACATCCAGCGTATCGTTGGCATTGGTGTGCGTGTGGTGAATCTCGTAGAAGTGCGCAAACAGAATGTCCGCTTTGCCTCGCCCAAAATCCGCATCATCGTTGAAGTCATCCATTGCCCCAGCAAAGGTGCCGCCATCTGTGACGCTAAAGCGGCTTATTTCGTTGGCATTATGTGCTGTTCGATTCTGGTGACGACTCAGGAGTCTCAAAGCTCCGGCGCTGGTGTTTCTCAGCATCTCCTGTTCCTCGGGCAGCAGCGTTATCGATAGGTTATTTTGCGTGCTGCTTAGCGGCGGACGGAGCATGCTGGCGCGTCTGTGTTGGAACGGACTCTCCATTGTGTTTAAACTATCAATATACTCTTAAATTTTTATACCAAGCAATATATAGACTGCTTTCCGCACGCGACAAAAATGCCGGGAGTCTATTTTGTCAGCTTACTGAACACTATTTTGGTGTCATTTTGCAGCACTGTTCGCAGTGTGCACATATTTCCAAGCAAAAAGATTGACATTTTTATAATAAATAACAACTTTTTAAATTATAAGTGATATATATTAAGTGTGGCTTATTTTTAATCTAATTATGAACAATTTAAATATTTAGAAATGAATATATATATACTTATCCACAGAACCATCATACTTGTCTTAAGAATCAACCCGACTGTCATGCAAATGGTGTATTTCAGTTAGGCTTGAACGTGTATGTACCTCTAAATTAAAGTAAGCGTCGCTTTTATTATTTTGTTGCAACAATTAACAGGACTTTTTTCACCGTAATGTGATGCTCTTCATTTACACACTGGCAATGCCCAGATGTATGGTTAATCGAAAATATAAATAAGTAACTGAAAGAAAACTATGGCAAATTACAGGCCATATTGTTAAATACACAGACAATGGAACAATTTGTAAATATAGTTATTACAACTGTAAACCTGATTTTTTACCGTAGTGCATCAGTTGAAGTGTTAAATAATCGCATTAATAGTTTATATGAAAAACAGAGAGTATTTAAATGCAAACCAGCTATAATTGTTAATACATAAAACAACATAATTCAATAATATTTTAACAAGCCACAACCAGTAACAATAAAACAAAAGGTAAGAACCGGAAATTGATTTTTACCCACATACCTTACATACATACATTCTATTTATGTATGCACATAAATACATACATACACACACACATCAGTATAATATGATATATGTAATTATGTATATACGTTTTTACATATACCTATGTATGTATGCATGTTTTTATGTATCTAACAAAAATTAATTTTTTTTATTTAAAATCAATTACCTTCCAGAAATCTCTTAAAGAGCACGTAAATATAGTGCAAAATTTCTTATAATTTTACTTATGAACAGATTTTATTTAATCGTTTATTTTAGTGTTTATTATATATGTTTTTGTGCCAGTTTAAATTATGTATATATATCGTAATCTTCTCTTCTGTGAATTTGGTCCTCACACAGAATTTCGCAGGAAGTTGAATTTCATATAATCTTATTAGTCGGCAAGACTTCCAATGAATTTGTGACACATTAAAGAGATTCGTTGAAATGAATTTGGAATCCAAATGCGAATGAACAGTTTTCTACGAATCCGTTAAAAAGTTAAAATAAAATTTTACAAAATTCCGACTTAGCAATAAGTATTAACAAACACTTAGTATAATTCTATAGTTAATATTTTATAAAATTGTGGTTAGATAAAAACTGTTGAAGGTTTAAAGGTTTATCTCGGAAATATAAATACTGCTCATTTTTCTACATTAACAAACAACATTCAAATAATTTTTCTTAAATCACATTTTAATTTTAATTTCAATTTCATACTTATAGCCTTAAAACCCAATAAGCAATAAACAAGTGACTGCAACAACAAAAACAACAACAACGAAAAGATGGCCGTGCAACTGAAAAATGCGTATCATCATTTGCCGCTGACAATAACTCCTATCCTCTGCCAGCCGCTGCTGACGCCGTCACCGACGCCGATGCCATTGAAGGCGGAGCCGCCAGATTTAACGTTTCATTGCATGTGCTGTGCGGAATACTTTGTGCATCCCCTGGCACTCTACCAGCACATGAACAACAGGCATCCCAATGAGACGACGCCGCAGCAACAAGAACTGCAGCAGCATCAGCAGCTGCTCGAGGAGCAACAATTGGCTGATGATGATAGCACCGATTATAGCTGGATATTTGAGCCGGTGTGTGAGCTGGAAGTAGCTGCCGATGCGATGGCTTCGCGCAGCGATGAGGAGAGCGACTCTAATACGGAAGATGGGGCGGCGGAGGAGGGCAGCGATGCGGATAGCGATAACGATGACAGCGACAGCAGCAGCAGCAACAGCAGCAATAGCAGCAGCAGCAGTTCCAGCAGCAGCACCACCACCAACACCACCTCAAACGGGCACAACAGCAACTCAAACACGCAGCTGAGCTTGGATAATGGCGCCTACGTGGAGGTGACATCAACTCAGCCCATGCGCACTTTGCTGCCCAATGTGTATCAGTTGCCGACAGCCGATCCCCGCGAATCCACATCCATTATACTTCTAAGGCCAACGTTGAGCATAACGCCAGTGACAGCACCAACAGCACCCGCATTCGCACCACTGTCCGTATTACAGCCAACAGCAGCAGCACTCGCCACTCAACTTCTGCCGCCCACACTGCACATGGAGTCGCCGATGATTAAACGACGACGTGGTCGCCGGAGCAAGGCGAATGTGGTGACGGATAGTCATTGTGCGGCGGCGGCAGCTGTCGCCCAGTTGGGCGCAAATGGCCAGAAGTGTTTTCAGTGCACACACTGTGAGGCCTCGTTTCCCAATGCCGGCGATCTGTCCAAGCATGTGCGTTCCCATATCTCCAACAAGCCGTTCCAGTGCTCCATCTGCCAGAAGACCTTCACGCACATCGGCAGTCTCAATACACACATACGCATCCACAGCGGCGAAAAGCCGTACAAATGTGAACTCTGCCCCAAGGCCTTCACCCAGTCCAGCAGCCTGATGGTCCACATGCGATCCCATGCGGTGCGCAAGCCACATCAGTGTCTCCAGTGCGATAAGGGTTTTATCAATTACAGTTCGCTGCTGTTGCACCAGAAATCGCATGCGGCGCCCGTCGAGAGTTTTGTGTGTCCGGAGTGCGAGCGGGAGTTCAAGGCGGAGGCGCTGCTCGACGAACACATGCGCATGCATACCCAGGAGCTGGTGTATCAGTGCGCCATTTGTCGGCAGGCGTTCCGCGCCAGCTCGGAGCTGGTGCAGCACATGAAGTGTCACATGGGCGAGAAGCCATTTACCTGTTCCCTCTGCGATCGCTCGTTCACGCAATCCGGCAGCCTTAACATCCATATGCGCATCCATACTGGCGAGAAGCCCTTTCAGTGCAAGCTGTGCGACAAGTGCTTCACCCAAGCGTCCAGTTTGAGTGTCCACATGAAGATCCATGCGGGCGAGAAGCCATTCCCGTGCTACATCTGCGGCAAGGCCTACAGCCAGCAGGCCTATCTCAACAAACACATTCAGGCGCATGCCATGGATGCGACACCACCACCAGTGCTGCGACAAGCGGCATCCCTTCCAACTCTTCCACCTGCCCCTCCTGCTCCGTGTCCTCCATTTACTACACCCGTCATCAATGCCGCTCAGAAGGAGACGCTCGTGTGCATTGTGTGCGGTGCCCTGCATGCGGATGCCACTGCTTTGGCGTTGCATGTGACGCGGGAGCACACAGCGCTGCTGGACAACATAAAGCAGGCAACAATGCCAGCAGTTCCCAATGCGTCGATGGCGGGCAAATGCAGCGCGGTGGAGCGACAAGCACAGCAGCAGGCGTATATGCAGCGGGTGCAATCGATGCTGCAGCAAATGAATCAACAACAACAGCAAATGCCAGCCATGGACTCTGCCGGCGAGGATGAGGAGGAACTGGACGACGATGAGCTGGACGATGGGGATGATGATGTGGAGCCCAGCGAGCAGATCGAGGCGCAGAAATTGCAAACTGATGGCAATAATGATGATGATGATGACGACGATGATGAGGACGATGAAGATGAAGACGACGACGAAGACGATGACGAAGAGATCGATGATGAGAATGTTGACGACGACATTGAGGAAGACGATGTTGTTGATGAAGATGATGATATTGTTGAAGATGTTGTTGATGATGATGATGATGATGATGATGATGATGAAGACGACGTGGGACAGCAGCTAGTTACAGATGCGGATATGTATTACGATATGCCCGGTGATTTTGCCGACATGGAAGTGGGCTGCGAGGAGGAGGTGTGCGCCGATTTTATTGAGAACGACGATTATGCTGCCGAGGAGGAGGTCTACAGCGAGGACATCTAATCCACCTCACCCATTATATACAATTCGAAATGTATATTAAATTTATTATTATGTTCTGCATAAGCATTTTAAATTTGTATAAATTGTTTACATTTTATTTGATGAAGTTTATGTGAACAATTTATGCAAATCATTTACAAACTGAATCTGAAAGTTTAAGCATTGTTTTTTGGCCATAGTTTTACTACTTATGATTTATAATTATTCATTAACAACGCTTGCAGATAAAAACTTACGTTACTAACACATTTGGAAAAAATTTACCGATTGTTCCAATGTGAACTTTATATTATAATGGTCTGAAGTTATATAATATTATATCATCTGCAAGGTTGAACAAATACCGTTCAGTACCGCTCAGAGCTCTAATCCTTAAGGTCTTATAGACTTGTATATTTTTAAGTTTTCCACTATTAAAGTATTGCTTTAACTTTTACGACTGGCATATCATCTCTCTCTCTAGTATCTCATTAGGTAATCCCCCTAAGAGTTCTGAGCCAAAGTTTCCCCATTCGAATTGCACCATTTAAAATAGTATTTTTTAGTATTAAGCTCTTCACTGTATGCTGCTCATTTACCACAATTAATTGTGGGCTTTGTTTTCTCTCTATATATATTCCTGTTCCTTGTTGTAAGGATTCTGAAGAGATTACATTAATCGTTACCTTAAAAAAAAACCGTTTTTCATTTATCCGAATCTGTATCTAGTACATTTTTGTTCACATTTTGAATATGTTGTTTACTTTATTGGGAAGTACATCTTCATAAATGAAGCTACATTTTTTATATATAGGTATTATTAATCTAGGACTCCACAAAAAGTCTTCAGCTATTTTTAACAGAATAAGAAGTCAATTTTATTGATTTATATGCACAAAGAATTATTATTTGTATCCATAATTCTGGAGTCGAGTAAAAGTCATTGAGGTGATGCGCTGTTCCTTGAGTTCCATGGGCACCATCTCGGCAATGCCAAACATGCCAGGAAGTATGCAGCCGCCAGCCAATCTGTTAGTGGACTCGATTTTTTCAGGTGGTGCAATGACCTCATTGTCGCCCTGATAGACAAAGGGTAGGCGCAGGATCCAGTAGGCGCTCTGCGACAGTAGCGGCAAATTGGAGCAGCCCAGTTTGAAAGTGTATTTGCCGACAAGCACTTTGGGATCGAGAATGATATTAACGGGCGCCTTGGGCGTAACGACATGAATTCGCATCAGTTGCGCCAGGTACGTTTTCTGTGCCCGACATGGACATGGGAAATAGAGGGGCATGTTGTTGTTGAGCATCTTGGTACTGGTGTCGCTCTGGATGTCCGCACCACCACGGAGCACCCGCTCCGGACTGCACATCATAAAGCGATGGCCACGCGAGCACTCGTACTCAAACCCAATGAAGATCTTGAGGGTCAGGCGATCGCTCGGTTTGCGATATCGTTGATTCCTTTTGCCCATCTGCTGTTGCTGTTGCTGCTGCTGCTTGTTTTGCGGCTGGACAAGACGCATACACACAGCCCAGGGCAGTAGAAAGTTAGCGCCGGATAAAAAACCGCTCTGAAAGTGCTCCTGCAAACCGGTGCTGTGACTGTAAATGGAACTGGGACCGACGCACGCGAGCGACCAGCTGGAGAAGAGCGGCAACAAATCCAAGCCGCTGCTCATGTGCACCAGTCCCGGCAGATATTCCGTTGTGGATATCAGCTCCGCTTGATGCGTCACATTCCTATCTGCTTTGGACAAACTGTCTCTGGACACAATTTTGTTTGCCAGCTGGACGCTTTGCCCCATTGTCTGTAGTTCCATTTCAATCTCAGTGTCGACACTGGAGATGTCGCTGCTGCTGCTGTTGCTGCCCTGACTGCACCTATCACAGCCCTCTGCTACTTCCACCTCCGCCTCTGCCTCTGCCTCTACCTCTACGTCCGCCTCTGCCTCTACATCCACCTCTGCCTCCACCTCAGCACAGCCCTCTTTGAGGGAGGCACCAAAGCCCGCAATGGACATGTTCAAATCGGAGCCGTAGGTGGCCGACATGGGTTGCGAGCACTCATTGGCAGATTCTTGCTTCTCGGGTTCCGGATCCCCTATTTTTGCTGGCTGTGAAGCATTCGCTTCCTGATCGCAGTCCTCCTCCACTTGAGGCTCAGCACGATTCTTGGACGCTTGCAGCAACAGGGGAAATGCCGCCTCAAAGGCTGCCGCGCGATAATCGCTGATGGATGGCGTAAAAACGGGAAACTGAAATCTTTTGACTTTCACACACAGATTGCACATGACTGCCATGTGCTCGAAGTAATCATAATTTGCCTGTCGCAGCGTGTACGGATCCTCACGCCTGCCCTGAGTGCGACCACAATTGCAGCTGGAGATGTGAATAACGCCGCTGCTATGCTTATCATGCGGCACATCTTTCGGCAGGATGCAGGGATGTCCACGCATGCTGCGAAACTCGCACTGCTGCCTGCCATCCTTCCAATACTTAAGGCACACATGGTTGAGCTTGGCCAGCGCCTGTTCCGCATATGGTCCGCGTCCCTCCTCCTCGAAAACCAGTATGGCATTCGCTAGCATCTCCTTGTGAGCGGCGCTGCCATAAGTGACGGCAGCTGCATGCGTATAGGCCGAGATGCCCTTCTTCAAGCCCATCTCACTCAGATGGTACCAGAATCTGTCAAAGAAAATCCAATTCAAATTGCGTTCAGACAGTGATTTAATTACAAACCTTTCCTCATAGTTAAGACTCTTGGTAAAATTCTGCAGATACGCAACCTATGGATAAGGAATTATCATCAGTTGACACAGCTTTGATTTGGTAGGGATTACGTACATAATCTGCATTCGTTGAGACATAGTTGAGCACAAGCAATTTATGTATGCTGTCCATGCACATTTGCCAAGCCTCAAAGTTCAACAGCTGAAACGGTAGCGACTGCGGCAGCTGATTGAAGGAGCCCTCGTCGAAGCAGCCATCTAGAGCGTCTTGCACATGCCGCAGCAGGAAAGACCAAGCTGTGTGATTCTCGGCAAAGACAACTTCTTCGGTTTTGTGCGTAGTATAGTCATCGCTAAAGGGCTTGACAAATCCCTCGAATGGCGCCAGGGCAATAATTTCTAAATCCTCCTCCTCCTCCTTGACATCCGGCCTGTACATGGCCTCGTTGAGCGCATCAATGGCAAGCAGTAGCCGATCCGGATGTAGAATCTCATGCGCATTATAGAAAACAAATTGTTTATTGTTGGGAAGCGCCAGCAGCGAGTTATTGGCACAGTGGGTGACTATATTATATTGACGTAGCTGTTCGTAAATTGTGTCCTCCATTTCGAACTCATGGGCGGAGATGCATTCGTGTGTCTTCTCCTCATCTACTGGATAGTTTTCAAAGATAAACAAAATGCGCGGCGTGCAGAGACGCGCTCGATCCCCAAGTAGATCACCAGCAGATGTTTCGCTCAACAATTGAGGGAGAAATTTCAGCAAATGCTGCTCCCGAGCATACTTCAACAGCTGGCAAATGGTCAAGAGTGCTGGGTCAAATGTCTGGCCCGTCTCCACATAGACGACAATGTGGCAGACGTGCAATGCTAGCAGCATCATACGCACAAACTGACTACGCATATTCCAATAGAAGCTGTCGAAGTGAATCGAAGATTGTTCCAGCAGCTTCTGGCTCAGGATCGCCTCATCTTGGGTGCTTTCAAAGTGAAGCAGCAATGTGCTCGTGCCCGGCTTGTAGTAGCACATAATTTGCCCATTCACCGGCACATGCGTCTCCTCGGGCTCAATGCCAAAGGCGCTCATCTTGTTGGCCAGCGGACAATTCGAGCGACCAACAACGCCAACCACAACCAGCGAGTTCTTCAGCTCCAACAGCAGGGGCCTATCAAGTTTTGCCTTTTGAGAGTAGGTTACGATTATAAGATTTGAGAAACACTCACTCCACGTCCTCGGGTACGTCCGGGTATATCCAGGTGTAATATTCTGTAAGGCCCATTTCTCGCACGCGGCTATTAAATCAACCAAAACAAACATAAACAAATCGATATGGCACAATAAGTTAACGATATATCGATAGCGTATAACTATATTTAAAGTAAATACGATAGCTATCGATAAGAATGTGCTACGCAAAGCGCTTTGCATTTCTATTTTTGAACCAGCTGCAAATAAAACGAATACACTTTTGTTTATCTAAAGCAATTTATTCAATTGTAAACGTTTTGCCATTTATAAATACCTTCAGCATACCTTTCATCATATCCATATGCCATTGTGTGTGGTGTGTATTTTCTTTTACATTTCCATTTTTTTTGTTGCTTAAATTTTTTTTTATTAAATGAGTGTTAAGTGCATGATTAAGTATAATGTATAATGCTTAAGTTTGGAGCTATATATTGTTCAATTAATTTTGCGTGTTTGGCTAAATGAGCACCTAAAATGATTTATGGGTTTTTTTTTTATTTAATTATAATTTCTTATATTAAGTGTAGGCATAATTCAGATTATAGAATAGAGTGTCGTAGAAGAGTGCATTATCCGTTCCTTTCAATGGAGAATTAAGTTCACTTATTAATGTGCTAAAACTGCATATAAAATGTATGTATTGTTTAGTTTTTTACTTTTGCCATATTGAGCACATTTAAAAATACTTGTTTGTTAGACGTCAATTGCTAGAAAGTACTACTATCTACTATATAGAGTATCGTGGAGCAAAGAACTTGAAGAACTTCAAGGTATTTACAAATAATTTGTTGAGGATTTGTTAAATGTTCGTTTCATGAATTGTTGTTGAACTTTTTATTATTTGCTTGACACCTTCTTTACAATTTTGTTGCTATTTGTAATATGAATCGTGAAATTCTTTGTGATTTTATCAATTATGTATTTACTGTAATATTGCAACTTTCGGCTCACTGGAACATCTAAAGCAAAAGTTCCGTATAATTAGAAAAATAAAACCAAAAAACTAAAACTATTTAAGTGTGAGATATTTATTTTAATGCATTCGATTTTATTGCCAGGCTTACATACTTTGTTACTTTCTTGAACAATATTTTGTATTTTCCATTCAGATACTTTTTTTACTGTATATTTTAGTTATTATCAGTTTCATTCGCATAATTCCTACTCCACGTTTTGGCAGTGAACCTGAGCTTTCTTTTTCGTTTTGGTGAACAATTTATTTTACACAAAAATTTCCTTTAAATATCTTTTACACAAATTTATTTAAATCATTTTAAGGTCGCTACAATATTTAAGCACACGATGAGAACATAGATTTATATATTACGATAGTAAATGTATAATGATTTGTATAAAATAAATATATTTAAGAACACATATGCAAACCAAATTATTAGCAAACAACCAGAGTTTCTTCTATGTAATCATTATTATTTATGAATTCCGTTTTTTAAAGTTTCAACTACCTTTGCTTTCGGAAAACTCAGCTTGCATTATTACTAATCAATTTATTTTCAGCTTTGTGTCATTTATTATAAACATAATGTATATTTATTTATTTATGAAATATCATCACAAAATTGATGAAATTATGATTTTAATTTTCTTATGGCTAACGATGCGTTGTATCGGCGTGGGTTTAAATTAATACTAAACTTTGAAATTAGCAATGCAGATACAAATTAAAACCTAATAAAAAAAGAGGATTTCTTCAAAACTATAATTCAAGTGTATAACTTTTATTCTTTGTTCTTGTGTGGATCTTAAAGCAGCTAAACTTATATATTAATTGTATTTCGCTTGCATATTTTAGTTAGTAAATATGTATGTATTTTGTATGTTTTGTTTTCATTTTTGTTTTATATATGATTTAATTTTATTTTGTTTTATGTTTTTTTGTTAAAGAACCAGCGATTTACAGCGTTTTTGCTCGATCCAAAAGATCACTGATGAATTTTGATATGTCCGAGGGCGGGCGTTTGCAAACTGACAGTAATCTCTGAATAAAGAGAATAAAAAATGTTTATTTAGAAATATAATTGAGTACGAAAATAACGCAGAAAATCGTACACTAAGATGAGATCTTCTTATATCATCTGTGTCCATATCCAAAATCTCATCAATGTCCACATCAATTGCCTCGCTCTGTGGAAGATAAAGCAACCAATTTGTAGGAGAGACAATATACGAAAATAATATAAATTAGACACTTACAGGAGGATCAAAGAGCTTCTGCAGCTCATCGTAAAGCCACATTTCGACGGCCAGTCGCTTCCTGATCAGGCTCATCTGATGTGAACCATATTTGGCTGTGAGGAACTTCTCCCGTCGCTCCTTAACCTCCTTGCCCTTCTCATTGAAGTTGACGCGCAGATTTGTTCGATTCGGCGAGCGTTCGCAATCGTTCATTTGTTCCAGGCCGCACTGCATATTGCAGTTGTTGTTATTGTTGTTGTTATTGTTGTTGTTGTTGTTGTAGTTGTTGGTGGTAGTTGGAGGTTTATTAGTATAAATGAACACTGCAGCGTTTATTGAACTTGCAACAGCGACCACAATTAATTGGCGTTGCTGTAATTGAGAGCAGACAGAAATTGGTCATTGAAATAAATCCACACATGTTTATACATACATATATAAATACATATTTATATATATATATATATATATATATATATATGTATTTATCAATTGATGTCTGTTCATTTTGTAACTGAATTAAATGTTTTATTATGTAATTGTATCTGATGCGTCATACAAGAGACCCACTCGATACCCATACTCCCAGTTCCAATTCGAATGCCAGTTATTAATGCTCGTTTTGGCCTAAAGGCATTTTGATATTCCCGTACCTATGACTCAGACCAACAGCTCAGCACACAGAAAGAGAGAGAGTTGGAGAGAGTGGGGAGTTGTGCGGGAGAGAGAAGGAGAGGCAACTCCTCTGCTCTGACCTGGCTCTGACTCAAAGCCCATAAGCCCTGGCTGTGATTCATGCTCCTTGTTGTGGCTGGAGCTGTTCTGCTGCTCTTATCTATGGCCAAGATTTGGCATGAGAACAGCAAAAGGAATAATTGCTCACATTCCACTTTTCTGCAGCTTTGCCCACGTTTCAGAGTTAATTAAATTAATGTGTAATGCATGTAATATGAATACTTCTCTGACATTTGACTTTTCTGTGCGACGTGCGAGACGTTTCGAACTCACACACATACGCACACACCAACACACACACACTCTTCAATGTCTAACCTGACAGCTTATCAAAAAACCTTTTTGACTGATATTTATATAGAAACATATGTGCTCATAGCTTATAGATGTGGCTGGGAAAAATGCAAAGCAAAATAATTTGTCAGTGAGGAAGATTGATGAAAGCAGTCACAAAACAAATAAGCTTTTAGCTGCCCAAACTTTGTAAGAAAAAAAAGGAAAATTGAAAATTACACTTCGTCAACATTTTTTGATTGAACGAATTATCTAAACGAAAACTATTTAACTATATATTTAATATGTGACCAACTATTAAATCTCTCTTTAATGTATTTTCTTGATCAAAGTAAAAAAGTAATTGGACACTTAAGTAAACTGGCAAATTCTTTATAATTTTAAGCTAAACAAATTCCGGGAAAATATGTTAAGCAGAATTACTGAGTGGGAAAATGTGTATTACAAATATTGTTCTTTTGCTCTGAAAATCAACAATAGCTAGACAAATATTTGAATGTGAAATTTAAACTGTATTTTGTTTTATTATTATTAGGTGTTTTCAGCTAATTTAGTATTTGTATATTTGTTTGAACACACAAAGGTTTTGGTCGGATGTTTACAACTTGCCTGCATTAATATAAATAATGTGCTTGCGAAATAATGTTTAAATTAATTTAAAATTAGTCCATATAAATCTGAAATTTAGAAAAGAGTTCAAAACATCTTCTACACAAAAACACTCGGTTGTTTTTTTTAACCTAATTTGTTTGTGGTTAATGCCAATTTTAATTTGTAATTTGTGGCTGGTTGTGGACAAATTGAACAAATTGGTCAGTTGAAGTTAATTGATTCGTGGTGCATTTCTAAAACAATTTTGCAGTCCAAATTGGTCGCGTTTGTTAGCATGATCGTTGGGGTTCTTAGGTAAAAAGAGGGAGTGGAGAAGGGGGGCGCTCTAATTTGAGGCTAGTCACATTTCCTTTCACAACGTATTAGCCAAAAGGCAGAAGAACGAAAGCAAGGGTTAAATTGAATCTAATCAAATATGTTGTCAAAATGGCAAGTGGAGTTGAGTTGAATACATGTGAAAATATGCAGTGTGGTGCCTCATCCCGGAAGTTTCCGCAACGCTGAACAGTCAGCAGTCAGTGTGTTGGTGAGGGGAATGTTGGTGTGCGGGTGGTAAAAACTACGGCGTCTGTCGACAGTTACAATGTTGTTACAATTTTTCGTAGCTACCCAGCAATTGCTGAGTGCATGCAACGTGTTGCATGTTTTTAGTTTTTTTGTTGTTGTTAACTTTTTGTTGTTGTTGCGGGCATTTCAACATTATACTTATGCAAAGCTATTGTTGTTGTTATTAGATGTGGCAAGCAATAATAATAAAGGCAGCACTCACATACTTTAATCTACCCACAGTTAAAAAGAAGCCAACGTTCAAATGGCTTTCAACTTGATGTCGTTTTTATCTTTGGGAAATGCAAAGTCAGTTTTCCCAGCTGCCCCAGTTGGTACAAAAGTTAAGCGATGTTTTGATCTATGAGGCATGAACCGCGCAGTAATCGGTGCAACGCCTGAGAACTGAATAAATGCTCCACATAAATGCTATCATATCATGTCAACGGGCCATCATAATGGTTAGCATTATCCTAACCACTAGGCCAACGGATCTGCACAATTAGGCCCGATGTAAGGCAATTTCCGGTATTAAGCACAAACAAAAAATAAAAAGACAAACAAAAAACCCACCAAACAGAGATAAAAAAAACCCTGCCCAACCTATTTGGCTTCAACTGTCTCATATTACTTACTATGCGACCCATTCTTGGGGGCATGCTACCTCTCTCTCTTCCCTCTCAGTCTCACTCATTCTCTCTCTCTCTCTCTCTTTGTATATATTTTTGTTGTCGACTCGACATGCGAGTGACAAGTTAAACGTCTGTTTCATAATTGCTTATGACTCTTAAATAAATCTGGTATCGGATTTCGCCACAAACACACACAAACAACCTAAAACACTGACACACACACACACGCACACTGGCACACATATAATGAGCCCAATTGAATAGTGTGAAAAAGATAGCAATAGCTGCTGAGAAGTGAACGCATAACTCAGCAAAACTGAACAACCATTGTTATTTTTGGTTAACGTTTGGAACACAATTTATTTTTTTAGATGCGGGAATTTTGCTGTTTTGTTTTTGTGTGTGTTGCACATATTTCGCTTGCCACATGCCTCAAAAAAATGCAGTTTGGCAATTCGATAACAACTCCATATTGCAAAATGAACTTTTCCTAACTGTGTTGTGCGTGGGCTCAAATGGCAGCAGCCACAATTGGGCTACTGGTGCCAGGTTCGGGTTGTCCCTGTTGCCATTGACATTTTTGGTATTTGTTTTTTTTTTGTGCTACGAAATATGGGTGAATTGAGACATAAATATGCTTCCCTTTTATTCGTAATTTTTTGCGTTTGGCTGCTATTAAAAATGCTACAACAAGGCCGTTCTATATATATATATATATATATATATTTATATATTAAATATATAAATATTACACCGAGTGAAAGCATTTCATATTTTTAACATGTCAAAATGTCAGCTATTATAAAAAGTTTATAAATATCTAAGCAAAAGCGTAAAGTGAGGATGATGTTTCAGCTAATGTTTATAAAAGTGGGTTTATATAAATAACATAAGCAAGATATATTTAAATATATATATAAATGAAAAAGCTTAAAAACCATGGAAATACATTTTAATGTCATACTTGATCTCTATATTCATATGATTAAGTTAGTTTCTTTACTTTAATATGTTTATTTCATTGGAAAAATATTTATAAATTTTACATTTAATTATGCTGCTTTGTAAGTTTTTCTGTTAAGTTTTTTTTCCTTTAGCATATTTATTTAACAAACCAATATCAAAGCTTATTAATAATTTTATTATACAGAAAGAAAAAAAAAACTGAACAGCTGACAAAAAAGTTTATTTTTTGATTGTTGTCAAGCCCAAAAATTAGCATGAATTCACAAATATTCAACAGTTAGTAAGAAATATTAATAAACTTTGTCAAAAGCGTACACAAAATATTTAATTTGATTTAATTTTTTTTTTGTAATTCCAATCAATTGTAGCTAATCAAATTTGGTTGTACTTTGTCAAAAGAGACGAAACACGAGCCAATTAGAAAATGCTCATTTGATGAACCATCCATATTTACGAGTACATAAAGTGGAGAATAACGAATACTCCGAAATAACCAGCAAAAGCAACCACTGCGAAGCTCAAAAAAATAAAAATAAATCAATAAAAAAAAATGAACAAATCTGTAACGACAGCTTCCACTTAATTGTTTTTTAAGTATAACCAAATCTGAACGCCAGGGGGCGCCCTGAAGTGTGGTTTGGTGTCTTTTATGGCACATTGATTGTGTATAAGTTTGTGTGTGTGTTTGTTTGTATTGTGCCCCCTGCTGCCCATTTATAGCAACATGCAAATAACGTGCCACAAAATCAAAAAGTGGCGCAATTGCCGTTAAGACCTTTTACGACGACGAGTTGACCAGATTTGATAAAAATATTTTTGGTTTGGCGCCTAGCAAGGCTTGGAGTAAAAATAGTATGCTAATTTGTATAAAATTAACTCAGACGGTTAATTAATTATTAATAGCTTAATACATTTATGGTATTGGTCTTGGAAAATAGAGTTCATTAAGCATTAAGAGCATAACAAATAAAAATGATTGTCTTTAAAATATCCGGTATGGAATATAATTACCAATAATAATGTTTAATAAGTAAAAAAGTATGTATTTATTTTAATATTCATCAGATTAGATTATAATGTAGCAATCATCATAAAAAATTTTAAGCATCCGTATTATTTATAAAACTAATCTAAAAGTCGCACAGTTCACAAACAACTATAAAAATAGATTCAGAATTTAGTTTGGGTTTTTTTTTTTATTGTTTTTGTATTTTTTTGGGTTGGTTCCGTTTTGTCTAAATTCTTCACGCCTGCTGCTCTCGTGTGATGTTCTCCAAGTGATTTTGAATGACTGCCAAAACATTTTTGGTTTTTTTTTTTTTTTTTGTGTTCAACTGCGATGTAAGTTTTCGCATCATTAAAACATTTGTGCGCCTTTATGGGCTTTATATGAATAATACTTTTATACTGCTGCGCAGTGTTCCAAATTGGGCTAATGACTGCAGACTGCGGTTTGTGGCACTTATTTTGATTGAAATGGAATCCAGAAGATAAAAACGAAACATTAAACCAAAAACTTGTGTTAAAACTTTTACTATCAAAAGGGGAAAAAACTGAGCAGAGATTTGCATAAATAGAATACAAATAAGCAAATGAAATGCAAATGGAAAGAGAAAGAGAAGTGGGAAAGCAGAGAGAAAGAGAGAGAGAATGATGAAGAAATAGATAGAAGGAACCATAAAAGTTTATATATCGTGTAGAGGTGTGGAGAAATAAATATGATAAGGCATTAAAAATGAGTTCATTAAGTCAAAAAGGCCAAATCGAGCGTGGACTTAACCCATATTGAAAACCAGTTACAACTCACATGTAGACGGATATTTGTAATGATGAAGAGGGAGGTGGAGAAAGATAAAGAGACTGTGGTCAGACAGCACTGAGAACGTGATGCTTAATGCCAGATTTCGAATTTTGAAATTCATTCATACGAGTTTCCATAAGGGAAACTCTTGCTGTTTATATTGAAAAGGGAAATGTGACGCTGTTATGCTAAAACTGAAATCCAGTAATGCGGGGTCTACAAATAAAAGCAAACAAATATCGGTCTTTGTGTATGCAAATGTTTATGGTTTGGCGGCAGCATGAGAGATAAAAAAAAAATATTAAAAAAAAAACTAAATAAACAACAGCCGGAATCGAAGCGAGTTTTTAGTGGGAATACCTGAACACCCTAGGAATACACGCAGACAATTATAGAATAGGCTTAGTTAGACGTTAGGTCTATTAATACTGCTTACTAGTGATATTTTTCATGTGTCAGCTTATCAGATAGACATTACAATAAATTATGCATATTATATGTGAATGACAACAGCTGCCGCATTACATCAACAGTGTATGCAACAAAACAGCTGATAACCCCAAGCTGCCACAATCGCAGACTACAAAAAAAAAAAAACTAAAAAAATTTCCATAAATACTTATAAATCTCAATAATAATAAAAATACCAATAAAAATCGAACAACGCAAAAGGTTTTGTTTGGCAAATTAAGCACTTTTCAACGGCAATTGATTTTCAATGATTGTTTCACACCTCAATCATGATTGATTGACACCGCAATATCGTGTTATATAACTTATCGATTAAATTTAAATGGCTTGCTAATTTTTGGGCACGAATTTCAATTTTTTCGCGTTTGAATAAATTATTTTCTTCGTTTTAAATGAACTTGAATACCTTTAAATTAATCAGCAGTCTAAACAAAATTAAATAAATAAGAAAAAAAAAATGAAGACAGCAATTAATGTGCTGGCTGACAACTAAGTCTATTAATCAAAATCAGGCACTAATAGACTACTGATATATGTATACATAGAAATACCATTTGTTCACATAATATACAGGATAAGATTTATCTCATACATACATTAAATACAGCTTAACAAACTTATTGGCATTGTTTTAATTTAATTTAATTTTTACAAGAGCATTCCAACAAATTAAGTAAATATGTGCTTTGAGAAAATATCAAAATGTAAACCTCTCTTGACAACTTACTGTTTGCTTTGATAATTAATTTTCTGTTTATATATTTTAGGTTTCGTGGCTGTTCAACAATTGCTGGCAGTTTAAACATACTCCAACCCGCATTTCCGGCATGTTGCTTTCATTAAGCCCACACTTCAGCGCAATAAGAGTAATTAAGGCAACAGAAAAATTCGACGGAAAAACTAATTTCTCAATCAGCAAAGCATTCAATATATATATATATATATATGTATATATAAGTTTATGTCCATATAGAATTACAGTAAGTTCAAGTTCTTTCGAGTTCGAATTGCGTTTCGCAATTGTTACGATTGTGAATCCGATGTGTTTGGGTTTGGGGAACTTTGTAAATCGAATACATATTTGTCTTATTCAAAGTGTTATTGCCTTATTGCTTATTCGTTTTGCAGCGTTCTGTGGCTCGCCCCAACATGGCTTTAATCAATTTTTGTGCGCATTAAACAAAAAACAAAGGAAAGAAGAAAAAAAAACTGAATTTAGGTTACGCTGCGGGCCTTAAAAACGCCAAAGCGAAGCTTATGGGTAAATAATTACAAGTGAAAACACCTACGAGATACACGATCTGTGTGGTGTCAAGTAGCCAGGCCAATAGCCAAGCAGTCGGCCAGTTAGTCACTTAGTCAGTCGGGCAGTCATTTGGTCAGTTAGTCAGTCCCTCAAATCAAGTGCTTGCGAGCTAGGTTTGTTGAACCTGGCCACATACTCGTACATGCTTATGTCGAGAACTAATGGAGTCATATTCAAAATGGTCAAAATTAATTGTCATGCCAAAGTTACACAATGTGTATTTAATTTTTTTTGTCCAAATAGTTTTTCCAGCTAATTTTGACTCTAACTTATTAAGCAACTTAGTTCGTTTTGTCGGCCTACTTGACATCGGAAAAATATATATATATAGAAACTATTTTCCAGGCAATTTTACGTATTTGTTGTTTATTTTACTGCTTGCGAAATGCTTTTGTGTCGTGCGAGATTACGTCAGAAAAACAAACATTCGAAGAGGTGTATGAGAATTTTCGGGTATGGGATATTATTATTATTATGTGAGAGAGGAGCACAATTGGTCAGATTGTTTTTATAAATAGATGGTGATTTTGTCACGGATTACCCGAAATATTGCGAGACTGTCAACTTAAATTATGAGAACTATTTCAACACAGAACACAAACCGAAAATTACGGTAAATAATTTATTTAGTACACGGAATAACGAAATTGTAAATATAAGCAATACACAATTTTTAATTTAATCGTAGATATTCTTTTTTCTTAAAGTTTGTTTTCAGTGCACAAAAAAAAAAGAAATAAAAATTGAGGCATGCTTTCGTTTCTTCCCTGATCAAAGTTTGGGTACCAAATACGTTTTCTGGGAAATATATCAATGCTTATTTAAGAGTAACAACACATGCGATGGGGAACACTGATATTGCTCAGTATTTACATGACTTATCAGGAACTGTGTGCAGTAACAGTATTTTATCAAAGTCAAAGTTCTTCAGCTTGATGCCAATCGATAATGTAAACACAACTTGAAATCAAAACGCAATTCAAAGTCAAACGATGCAGTTCATGGAGCGATGCCTGTTTTGGTGGGGGGTGCTGAGGGGGGCCGACGGATCAAACACAAATGCGATAGGAGCACAACGTGTAAGCAGATGTATGTTTTGAATGCAAACCAAAAGGCAATCAAAAGAAACACATGTAAAATATTCAATTTGCAGAGTCGCATGACGAATACCCTGGACTAAATGTGACGGCATATAAAATATATGCATACATTATGAGAACTGAAGAAATTAATTCTATTTAGATATAATTTTAAAACTTGCTGAAGACTTTAGCTACGAAAATAAATTTATCCATCTAATTAAGCATTAATTAATGATTGAAATATTTATGTGTAAAGAATAAAAGTTTTGCATATATTTTAAGTAAAAAATATACTACACACGATTTAGAACATGACTTCAAATAAGTTGACTTGAAAACTTCATATTTCAAAATACCCTATTCATGGGTATGGATACACAATATGAACGATATCTCTAAATATCAGTGTTTGTGATAAATAATGCAATAAAAATTGTGCGGGTCTCGGCCGTGGAAAGCAGTAGCAGTAGTAGAGAGTGGGTTGGTGGGAATGGGGAATTGATGGGTGGTTGTTGGGTAGTTATTCTTCATAAGTTGTGACCAGGCAGCAAAGCACGAGAATCACATAGAATGCACGCAAAGAGCGACGCACGGCGGCGTCGCTGCTTTAGTTGTTTATTTATTTATTTATTTATGAATGCGGCAAGTTAGTATGTGAATACACACATACACACACATGTGCATATGTACATATGTGCATTTGAGCTTATATAGTTGTTATAAGTTATGTACAATCTCAACAAACGCTGTTGTTGAATGCTTGGCAATGATGGAGGCCATAAAGACGACAAGCACAGAGTTTATATGGATACATGTATGTTTCCATGTGAGTGTATTCAACGGAACGATTAGCGCAAAAGATGCAATGAGCTGCGAATATTGACGCAGTGCAATAGCTTATCAATAGAAAGTCTATATATGTTAATATATATATATAGCTACAGTTTTATTGCGGCACAATTATACAATACACATACGCCCAGTCTGCCAGCGCATGCCACTGGGTTAGAGTTCAATGGAACGTGCTCTTCCCCCTTTGCCGCTTTATGTCTGATTAGTTAAATATTGTGTTGTTTTGCTTTTAGTTGAATTTTAATTGTTGATAAGCATTGGTTTCTCCGTTGCTTTGCGCATATCTATTATGTGCCATGATTGACTGCAGCTGGCTGATATCAAAACACCTGTTAATAATTCCAACAATTTATGGCTACATTCAGCTAGTATATTCAATTTCATAACGTTTACTATATATATATATATATATATATATGTTTGAAGACCATATGTCCTGTACAAACATTGTCAAGGTTAGTCACTCAAATGTATTTGTTTTTATCGACCCGACAATTTACTAATTTTAATTGACGAAACATCCGTTTAGATACGTCAGCGACTTAAATATTTATCGCTATTTGACATTTTGCCAGCTGCAGCACACAAGAAATATTTTTGTTGCAAAATATCTTTTAGTTTTAGATATTTTTAAAATAAAAATGACTCAAATATTTGTTTGCTCTGATTTATCTAAATTGAGATCGGTATTTTTCATTTGTGCTGGTTAACGTAGATTATTTATGGATATTCTGATAATTAGCAAGTTCACAACTTCAAAAATAGTTTTAACTAACGTGAGAAGTAGTTTTTGTGAATAGTTTACTTTATATGTAATGGAAAAATTATACATAGTATGTTATATAATAAGTGAAACATGGCTTTGAAAATATTTACTTTTATTTTTAACACCTTAATGTGGATATTAAAAATAAATTGAAGTCAATCTTCTAATCTGATTTGCCCAAAAAAGGCATAAGAAAAAATATATTGGTATACAAAATTTAAAAATCATTTGGCATACAAATTTAATTAATCAATTCGACGGAATTCATCAATCATATAAATTGTATCCGTAATGCGTTTTCATAGACCGTTTCTCCCACAATAAATTGGAACTGACCACAAATTTAGATTTGTCTTGATTCTCATTTGTATTTCTTGCAACATTTCTAATTATATGCGAAACTGTCTGAACTTTATTATACATTATGATCGTCTGTATGATTTCTTTGTTATTATTTGTCTTTATTTTTTGTACTCTAGCGGAAATCTCATAGCTTTGTCATCAAGTTTTTCATGTGTCCAAGCATATAAATTGGTTTAATGTGCGTTGGACATCATTAGATATGCCCTCAGTTTTTAATATTATAGAAGCTTTGAATATGGCTATATTTTTGTAACGAGCAATTTAACATGATTGAAATTTGAGTTTATTACGAAATAATGAGATTTATTAAAACCAAAATCATTAGCAACGGCCTTCTACTTCGATTAGTTTTTAATAGTTTCTTAAATATATTCAACAGTTTATTTTCCATCTCCAAGGGTATCTCAACTTCGGTGTGCACAAGAAAACCATTTTATATTTCGCTCTTGCTACAATTTCACATCTACTCGTGTTGGAGGTTTAGTGTATGTGTTTGGGTTTCAATCTTAACGAGTTGTCTCCGTGTCTTACATTTCCGTTAAGAGAGATATGGCCGCTTCGGCATTTGGGCCTTACGATATGCCAAACACGTCGCCGTTGCTTATTAATCTATTTGATGAAATCTTTCACGGAACATGTTCACATTTTCAGACGTTACTTTTCAAAGTTTTCTAAGATTTGTTTGGCTTTTTTTTTGTAGTTTGTTTATTTTTGTGTTATTTTTTATTTTTTTGCAGCCTGAGGATGTTTGCATACACTGCTCCTCTAAAATTAATTTATTGCCAAGAATCATTATTAATGTTCGTTTCGTATCTATTCTGGAGGGGGTCAGGTCTTATAAATCGAAGGTCGTTTGGCAAATGGTTGTTGTTCTCCTAAAAACTGCTAAACAATGACGATTATCTTTCAATCAGAAAACTGTAAAAATTATAAAAATAAATACTTGGATGCGTATCTTTCAATCAATTTTTTAAAGCATTTAACAAACTATTAAACAATGGGGAGCAAGCTGTTGGAGCTATTGTTACTAGCGATGAGGTCAACCCGACTTTGCCTTGAAAATGTATTGATACTTGTATGTAATATACTGAAGATGAATGTGTATCTTTTACATTTAGCCCACGGCATAGCACCCTGTAACATATCGATTAAGCAGACACATGGCGCGAAAAGCAAGGAAAAAAAAATATGTAAACATGTCAGAATCAAACTCGTGTGTCCAATACTTAATGTATCTTCTGCACCATATCTTGTCTGTGCTCCTCCACTTCTTTTCGTCTGTGCCTCTTCTCGGCTTTTTCTCTAGCTCTACAACGAGTGATTAGACACAAGAGGCAGTGGCAAATGTTATGGCAATAAAACCAGGTTACCAAATGCAGCCAGACACCACATAAAACTCGCAAACGACACACTTTAAATTCAGCACAGAATCGCAATAAAATGCGAATAGGCCGCTAACAAACAAAAAACATAACATTAGATGCATCAAAAAAAGTGAGTCTGCGATTGATAAAAAAGTCTATCAAAACAAATTATTATCGAGTTCTCGTTTTCGAGACTCTTTTGATACAAAGTTGTCTATGCTTGATTTACTTATGCTATCTAACTAAATGTTCCAAATGGGTCATATAAAATCGTACTAATCGAACTTTTAAGTTATTCAAACGATGCTCTACCAAAAATGCTTTAATTTACTCTAAAAAATAATAGTTTTACTGCAATGCAAAAGTAAGTCTGCGATTGATAAAAAAAAGTCCATCAAAACCAATTTTTTTACAGTTCTCATTTTTGAGATTCATTTGATCGAAAGTTGTTTTTGTTCAATTTTTCTATGCTACGTAACTAAATGTTTCAAATGTTGCATTTGAAATCGTTCTAATGGAACTTTTAACTTTTTAACTTTACTTTTAATTTTACTTTTTCAAACAATTCTTTAATTAACTCTAAAAAAAAAATGAAGAGTTTTACTGTAATGCAAAAAGTTTCGTCTAAAACTTTAAATTTTGTTGGTTCTAACTATCTGTTTACAATGACTTGATTTTTCCAATCAAATAACAATAATGATTCGAATTAAATTTTCTAAAAAAAAAATTATTTTACAAGAATATTTAATTAATTACATTTTAAGCCAGTTTTGATCATATTTTGGATAATAAAGTAAATATTGGCAGTTATTCAACGTATTTCTGTTTTGCTATAATTGATGATAACTGAAATCATAATTTAAAAAAAAATAACAAAAACTTTGAATTAATTTTTATCTAGTTTTCTGACAGATATTGTACAATTACGTATGGTTTTCTGCCCTACCAAATAACAATAATTTTTAAAGAAAAATACTTTTGAATAATTAATGTAATAAATATTTACACTGTTTTATTTTATAAATATTCTTCTTTTTTTGATCTAGTACAACCATAATTTAAACAGTAAAAATCCTGTTCAAGGAACAATCTTACAGTATGCGAAATTTCAATGGTGAACCTAATTATAATGTTATAAATGGGTTTTCTGCTCGGTTCTACTGTAGGCGACGACTAACATTGACTGGCATCGCATTTAGAGTTCTCTATTTGACTTGCAGCTCATCTAATGGTGCTCTGGGAATCAAGTTTTCCCCCAACCCCAACTGAGACTGGAACTGGCGACGGCGACGGCGACGGCGATGTGGCTGCGACTGAGCCTGAAGCGTGAAGCGCAGTTGCGTTTTTCGTTACGTTTGGCTGCATGCGTAGCCAAGTGGCAGGGCTTGGAAGACGGGAGGAGCAGCAGAGAGGGGTACAGTGAAGAGGGAGAGTCGACGACCACCCTCCCTGCCAATAAAAATGAAGTTTCATATACACAAAGTTGTAAATAAGTAGGAGCTGGCGAAATAAACGAGGCAGCCACTGCATAAAATTCCACAACTCGACACGCACACACACACCCCGAGCGGCAGCTTGTGGCAAGCTTCTGTGCCGCAATGTCTGGGCAGGTGCTGTGATGTGCTGCGCTGGGCAAGCACGCTTCTAGCCTGGCTGGTCTGGTCTGGTCTGGTCTGGCCGGAACGCTTGACCGGCTGATGAAGCAGCGCCCGACTCAACTGACTGGCCAACAACTTCTATTTCAGCATATTGGAATATTTTCCGGTTCTTGGCAAGAAGAAAGTGCAGACAAACTCCTCCAGCCGCAAGCCGCATTTAATTGAAGCAAAAAAAAAAAATACCCATACAATAATATCACAATCCTATGATGCATATCAAATATATATAATTATTTTTAAAAGGTATGTTTTATAATTGTTTTACTTAAATAAGTTTACAATTTGGCTATTTTCCAGAGAAGATTAAATTTAAACAAAAGGAAAACCCACACAATAATACTATAAAGATTATTTATGATAAATATTTATAATAAATTTATTTGAAATTACATTTGATATTTGGCTGCTTTCCAGAGAGTCTGCAAGTTTAATTAATATGATTTATTTTGTAATATTTGGTAATTTCACTTGAAGCGATTTTTAATTATTATTTCGTTTGGTTTAACTGTTTAAAGATTTTCCACTTTTCTGCGGCTACTTTCTGCTTAATGAAATTTTCATTTGCACGAGAGCACAATGAGGGCGCACCGTGGTGTGGAGTTGCAGAAAACAAAATGCACACACACAGAAACAATCACACACACGATGTTAGACACTGGGTGCACAGATATATCGTCCACTAGGCACGAGACAAAGTGTTTGTTTAACTGTTTTTGTTTATTAGTTTGTTAGGCGGCAAAGTTAAGCGTTGAATCAATGCGAATTAAACGCGCAACCGTTGAGCACCATGAAATGACTAAAACTCAACTGAAAGCTGAACCGAACCCGGAGCCAACTGCAGCTGAGAGATACACATAAAATGTTAACATGCCGGTGCCAGCACATACTGCTAACAGAAAAAGAGAGAGAGAGAGAGAGAGTGCGAACATTATGTTAACATAATGTGGGCATAAACAGAAGTCTGCTGTCTTTTTGTAGGCTGTGTGTTGATTGACTGTTGATTTGTGGGTTTTCCATGGTGCGATTAATGACAAGAGCTCAGCGGATGGCCGCACAATATGTTGTTGAGCTTGGATGAGCTGATTAAGTTGTTGTTGCTAGCGCTGTTGTAGGCAACGATTACAGAGCGCTGAAAGCGCAGAACTCTCACTGTGGAATATCCATTTAGGTTTTTTGTTATGCATCAAAAGTGAGCAACATTAAATCTGTATTCCAACCGGTATATTTGTGAACCTGACAGACAACACATATTTCATTATCATATCAATATAAGATTTTTGTAAAGAGTGTGTATATAAATACATATTTATAAATCGCGATGTTAACTTTAATATGCTCCACTGAAAAGGTTTAATAATTAAATTAGGAAATATATTCAAAGTGTATAATATCAATAAAATACAATCAGTTGAATGAATAAGATTAATTTCTAAGATTCTGAAATTTATTGTATTTAACCCGTGATTTTGTAATGTGATACAATGAATAACTTGGTAAAGCTCATCAAGCATATAAATAAATTTAAATTTTCAAAAATATCAATTAATTATGTATGTATATCCGCTTAAAAACAATAAAAATAGGCCCTAATAAAAACAATAATGGAAAATTTGGCAATAGAAACCAATTAACTTTCACTTAATTTTAAAAATATTTTGTTACTACACTTTTTGCCGTTCTTTTATTTTTTGTTTACTTTTGTTATTAATTATTTATAAGCAAACTTAAATCTTCGTGATTATATAAATACATATATACAATTTGGTTCATTCTTCGAATGCTTTCTGAAACATTTAGTTACTTATACTACTAAAAATGAGGCCACCCCTTCTCCGTACCCCAACCGTCAATAATTCAATGTGCGGGCATCCCATGGCGTTAAATGTCACGCTGCTGAGCATTGGCAATGGCCATGGCCACGCTTAGAATGCCAGCAACAAAAGGTGCCGCCGACGTGCAACCAAAACAAAAAAGGCACTTGCTAACTAAACGGGTCAAAATTACAGTTGGAGTTGAGAGCCAAGTGGATGGATTCCATGCGATAAACACAGCGGGAAGTCTGCAGCAACAGCAGCAGCAGCCGCAACTGGAATGGGTCATAATAACAGAGTGATGTTTAACAGAGACATCATATAGGAAGAGAGAGAGAGAGAGAGAGGCGAAGAGAGAGCAGCAGCTGTTAATTTACAGAGCTTGCTAGTGTTGCTGGCAGGTTTATGTATCAATATCAGCTCTGACTGATAGATATTTGTTTGAAATTGACTTAGTTTTCACAAATGTGACAGTTGTCAGTCAAATCTGTCAGTGGAAGCATTTAACTCAATTAATAAAGAAAAATTAAAGAACTGGCAGTTCCTCAGTTTATTGTCTTTTTCTCTCTATCTCTCTTTCTCTTTCTCTCTCTCTCTTACTGTCTTGTCTTTTTAGTATTAACTTTTAATGAGCTGCCGTTTTGGTCTTTGGCAGATTTCTATGCTTAGCATCTACTTACGGTTATAGTATATATTATCATGCTTTTATACTTGAGCTATGTTTTGTTTCATTTTGTGTGTTAGTTGTGTGTGCTTGCCATTAGTGGCATTGTGGCATTGTCTTCAGGCACTGGCTCTAGATAATTATGTCTTACTTGAGACGAGCGTTTACCCATTGTTGTTGCCATTCATTCTACGGCTCGCAAGCTAATTAAATATTTATGCACTGGTATTTTCAGCTTGGCATTTAAATAATTCACGAGCACTTTTCGTCATTTTCACTTTTTAAATTGCGGCATGAGCCTAACATATAAAGGTAAAATGGGCATTTTCTTGGACAGCCCACAGAGCGTATGAGCAATTTAGATGAATTTAAATATTTAATGATAACACACACCTAAAAATTACAAAAACATTGACCCTTCTAGCCCAACTCAGACATGTCCTGAGCCCTTGCTCTCGAGCCATATTCGTCTATTTGTTTGAGTGCCTTTGCTCAAGAAACATTGAACTTTTGTGGTGCTGCCCAAGTTCAAAAGTTCATCGCTAGCAACGGCAGCATCTGTTGTTGTTCCCAACCCAAAGTCAATACTTTCTAATGTACCTTTGATTGAGGCATATTTTAACGGATTTGTTAAAGTCTAACAATTAAAATTAATTTATTTATATTATTTTGTTATATCTCATTTTAAGTTAATATGTTTTGAAATAAAAATAACAAACCGTTCATATTTTACACTTATGTTTGTGTTATTATTCAAAAATTTTGTAATCATATAAATAAAAAAAAAATTTGTTTTTTAAATTTAACATATTATTGTTATTTTATTAGTTAGTTGACTTTTTTTCTAGGTCATCTCATAGTTTGTCAAATAAATAATTTCTCAAATATCTAACATATTTTCTTGTTGCGCTTTTATTGTGTAGTTGAGCCATTGTAGCATGTAACTGCGCTCCTTACTTGACTCACGACACCCAACACCCCCCCCCCCCTCTTCACGACTCCCACTCATCTTAATGTCGTCTGCGTGTTGTTTTGGATACTTGAAGGTTCCTTGACGCGCCTTTGCCAATGCTGCAACACAATGGAAAAGTCGCCCTTATGTTTTCGCCTGTTGGCGCTGCCATTAATTCTATTTGGCCCACACACCCACCCACACCAACAACGTCTGCTCCCCTATGGTGTGTGTGTGTGTGTGTGTGTTTGTCTGTCCCTCAATACATGCATCCCCATTCCGACAAATAAAAAATTAGTAAAACAGTCGCGACGTTGTCTGAGCTTTTGATAATTTTTTTCTCCTTGTGTCTGCTTTGGTTTACGAATATTCTGGCATAATTAATGGTCAGTTTGTCAGTCCGTCAGTTCTACGCCTGAGGAGACTGGCGTTTACGCATAATTATCTCCGATTTAGTATGCGATATTTTCAGAGTTCATTGGGCAGCGAATGTGTTATCTGAGCTGTCGCAGAGTGGGTGTTTTATTCATATTCTAACCAGTTGTTTTCGAATAAATTATATATTAATTCCTAATTATTATTAATAAAACATTTTCCCCAGACTTATTGCTAAGTCATCATTTTGTATAAAAATTATATTAAGTTGGTTAAGTTTAACTTAAACTGCAAGAGCTCAAAAACTTATATTGAATATGATTTTTATTGGCTAAATTTTAAATGTTTGGGTTATTAATGCATTTAGAATTTAGAAACGCTGTTTTCATTTGAAACGCAAATAAATATATTATTCGAGCCACTTGCAGAATATTTCAAATTTAATTTTTTTTAGAAACTAAAATATGCTCCATGCTCTATTAAGTATTTAACACTGATATACTAAGCTATTATTCTATGCCAAAACTAGTTTTTTTTATTTAACTGCTGCTGGGTAAGCATTTTAAACTAAACAATAAAATTCCTTTTTTTATATTTTGCTGTTATTTATAGCATTTCAAAGCAGTTATTTGATACAAAAGATACATTAAAATAACATATTTTTAGAAGAAATACTGAAAGGTCATTTATTAGGTTTCCATTGATGTGAACTTAATATAAATTTATATTGCTAATTGATTAAAATCATATAGTGAGCGGGAGCGTAAAAAATTTTTGTTTTATTTATGAGACAGCTAAAAGTTAAGCAGTGGCGAGACTTAAATTAAATAAATTTTCGTTTAACATTTATGCAGATTCATCTCCCGTTCCTAATTAGGTTAAATCAGTCCCTCTGCGTGCCATAAACAAGTCAAGCAGCATCTTGTCATCTTGTCTTCCACAGATTAATCCATGTCGCCTCAGAAAACATTCACTCAGAACTCGCATCACTATTAAAGTTTAGCGAGTCAAGCGAAAAGTTAAGCTACAGCTTGGTTACAACAAAAATTACTAGAAGAGGATAAATACAAGTTAAGAGGGAAAACCAGTTTTGGTTCACCTGCAGTGCTATGTAGAAAAATTAGATGCGTTCGTCAGGTGGAGGATGATGTCGATTCTAAGCTGCTGCCACATTCAACCCCAGACTCTGCTGCTCTTTGTGTGTGCATGTGTGTGTATACGTGTGTGTGTATAGGAGGGTCGTTGGTTGCTAAATTTCCATTTCGTTAAATGTACAAATTTACGAGTTTTCGCGTACTGCACGTGCAGATGTACTTTTCATGCTTTACGAGCGTTGGGTATTCAAAAATTTCTGCTCTTTCGACGGTGCTATTGAACCCTAGCGGGACCCATGGCGATGTCCTCATCGTAGTCATCGGCGTCGTGCCAAATGACTTTGAAACAAAAACAATTTCGATATGGGAATTTTCGTGCTGGCTTCGCTGCTAGGCTTTAAACAACAAGCACAAAAGCAACAGCAACAACAATACTCACCAAACATGGTAGTCATAAACTATTCGCAGAATAAGGCAAAGCAGACAGTATAAAAAACCAAAAAAAAATCACAATAATTTGTATATTTCAGATACTTGAAATAGTTGCCTTGCTTTGGCCTGGGCAGTCAGGCATTGAACTTAATGCAATTTGCTGGCACGAAAATTGAAAGCGACTAAAATCGATAAAATGCTTTAAGCATGCTTAAAAATATGCAGCAGTAACAAAGCTAAATTACAATAAAATGTGGTTGTTGCTGCTGCGATTAACTTAAATGACATCGCAACAAAAAGCTGTGCCAAGCCAAACATCCTACTCCACACTAAATCTACCCTCAACCATCCTGCGAATTAAAAGCATTAAAATCGCTTGCAACGCCAAACTGAACATGCAATTTGAGGCGCTCATTTGCAGAAGTTTGCGTTGTTGTTGATGTTGTTGATGTTGTTGCTGTTGTGGTTGCTGTTGTTGGCAGTTTGCACTGTGAGTGCACTCTCACTCACTTACACACACAGACACACACACAGACAAACGGTTAGCGGCGTCTAACACGCTGCACACTTGACTAGCAGCAGGAGTGCGCCCTGCCCTGAAATATGCAATGGTTTTTTTTTGCTGCTGCTGCTATTGTGGCGCTACTACCAAGCTCACATTTCGCCCACTTTATGGACACCAAATGCTTATTTCTTTTTGTTGTTGTTGTCGTTGTTGTTGCCTGATTTTGCTTTGCTTTTGTGTAATATGCGCTGGGTGTTTTAATAAACACAGTAAGTCTGCACGTGTGTGTGTGTGTATGTATGTGTATACGTATTATATACACTCATATATATAGAAGTGTGCTTTAGTGCAGGAGTGTTGGCGACCCTTTCTGCATTTATCGCTTTATTTTTTTCATTAACATTTTCAAGTTGAGTCAACTTCACATTTTAAAGTTGTCACCCCAAAGCGACGCATGCGCCGCCATATTGTGGCCAGAGAGAGATAAAGAGCAATTACTGTTAAGCTAACAGCGAACTGTTAGAGCTGCTGTTACAGCTGTTCTGGTGTTGCTGTGTGCATTTTGGGTGTCTGGTCTGATGCTATTTTTAGACATTTTTGGCATCTACTGTGCTCAAACCATAAATACGCACTTAAAGGTATATGTGTGTGTATGTGTTTGTGTACATACACGCATTCAAATGATTGTGTGGGCCGATGTTGAGTTGAGTTTGATAAAGACCAGGGAAGAAATTTTGCAGCATGTTGAGTTGAAATACCCATCAGAAATATTATTCAATTAATTAATTGTTATTGGTAATAACTAAATGTTCATTTTATAATATTCTAGATAAACATGACAAATAAGTTAGCTTAATTAAGGATAGACTTAACCAGAATCCTTGAATTTAAAATCAATGCAAATTCTGCGAAATATCATAAATGTAAATTGCTTGAAGCTATCTGACGAGATTTATTTATACTCATCAGATATCTTCTGCAGAGATTAATTTCTATACAGCAGATGCCATCAAGCAGTTTATATTTATATTTAATATTTAATTAAGTGACAACTTTATAATTATAGTTAAATAATTGTTCTCCTAAATTGATTTTTCCTGATATTTGATTTGACTGATTTGCTCATTTGCCATAATTGTTCTCCTGGTAATTAAAAATAAAGTTGACCCGTTTGCTAACTTGCCATAATTGTGCAAAAGCATAAAATAATTATATATACAAATCCGTAAGCTGACAAATTACAAACAATTAAAATGATAGAGCAAATCTGTGTATACCCCAGCTTTATATATTTTGTATACACAACACAATATTTACCAACAATCTACCTGACTGCTTTGCTGCTACACACCTACATCTACACACAAACACACGCACCCACACACCCGCAACCACCCTGCTAGCACTGCTAAATTATTAAAGCCTGTTAAAAAAATGTACATACAAACAGAACGATAGAAGAGCTTTTATTGATTTTTATTGTAACATGCCGTCTTCATGCTGGCAGTTCAAATCTGCTTGAAGATGGTACGGGAATAGGAACAATTCTAAGGACACAAAGGACAGGGAAGCGCTACACTTGCTATTATTGGGATTGCTGTTATTGTTGTTGTTGTTGTGCTACATTGCCATGTGCAAGGTCTGCAAGGTTAGGGTTGAAACTCAACCGTGAGTTTAACATATGTTCACTGGAAGTGTGAGCATGAAGAGAGAGCTTTCGGAGCTTTTACTTTTATGTACAAAATAACAAATAAAATGATAATATTAAACATATTTATATACGAAATAAATTAAAATGAAATATGCTCATATTTTGCATGGCTCTAGCTAAACACTAATTACCGTTAAATACTTTTCCAGCTTGCCACTTACAGCTGATGTAAAAAGCTCGAAAGAGCTTTGCTTTAAGGGTTGCTGCATTTACAAAAGAACTAAATAAAATTTATATGCGTTTTGCATTGGATAGAAGTCGGACAAGCAAGCTGAGCAGACTTGAGCTGCTTGTAATTAAACAAATAAACCCAAGTATTATATTATAATAATCAACATTTTTTTGTGATTCGCCAAATGGTTTTTGTGAAAGTTATAACAAAAAGAAAATACGCACGCTGAGCAGAGGGCAGAAAAAATCAATGAGCGTGTAAATTTTGTAAACACGCCAAGCCTTCGAAAAGCGTCGACGACGCACACAAACCCCTTCAGCCCAACTCCACAATTCACTGAGCCGTGCCCAAAGCAATTAGCCAAGTCAGTGGGCTAAGAAATCAGACCACAAGCCAGCTGAATCTGAAGCCTTAAAATGTTGCTGCTACTGCTGCTGCCACTGATCGTAACAGCTGCTGGCCTGACCGAGCTAGCGGCCAGGAGGCCAAGCCATCGCCTGGCCAAGCGCATGGATCTGGAATCATGCATAGGTAAGGAGCAATCACAGTAATCCCAGCATCTATTCTCATCTAAAATAAACGCTCTCTGAATTAAGGTCACTTTGATGTGCACAAAAACACAATTATTCGGACTGGTGAATCGCAGGCAATTGGTGGCAAATATCTGCAGGGCTTGGAGCTGGACACGCTCGAGGAGTGCGAGCGTCTCTGCTGCGAAACGGATTCCTGTGATGTGTACATTTTTGAGCGCAAAGCTGGCGGCTATTGTTATCTCTTCGAGTGTGGTCCGCCCGAGAATTTCCACTGCAAGTTCACGCGGCATGCGAACTATACGAGTGCCGTGCTAACGCCACAAACGCGCAACAATTTGGAAATGGTGGCAAGCACACCACGGCCACAATTGCCGCACATACCCAGCAACAACATATCGCAGCAGGAGTGGGAGCTGAGCAATCTCAAGCTCAAGCCGGATGTGCAGCGCGACAAGCCCACAAATCCGCTTATGCCAACCACGGCAACAGCAGCAACTGGTGGCTCAGTTTCGGCTCAGAGCGGTACGCAATGGAAACATAAATATTTAATATATTGATTATGCAAATTTTACAATTTCCGCTCCGATTGCTTATGTAGCCCCCTTGACGCATTGCGGACGTTTTCAGTTTAGTTGCCACTCGGGCGAATGCATTGCCGTTTACAATGCCTGCGATGGCATTCCCCAGTGCGAAGATGGCAGCGACGAGGGACCGGAAGTAAGTTCTAATTCCCCAATTACCAACAATTTTCAATTATTTTAATTTGGGCTTAACTTTTTTAGTGCAATGCCGTTGCCTCAACGGCAACAAAGGCCAACGGTAACAGCAACAGTAACAATGTGGAACAATATCAGCCAGTACCGCCCATACAGCAACAATTGCTGCCAGCACAGCAGCAGCAGCAACAGCCACAGCAGCAACACCAGCTGCAGCAACAGCATGTCATTGTGCTGGGACCACCGCCGCCGCCACCACCACCTCCGCCGATGGTCAACAATCGAGAAGACGCCGCCGCTTGGGCTAATCGCAAAATGATTGCTGAGACACAATCGCAACAACAGCAGCAACAACAGTCTCAAGGCGAGATTCTGCTTGCGGGTAAATATGAATAATAATTTCATATATGAGTTGTGGCCTTTAATATGCTATTTCATGAACAATTTTCTTACTACAAATGCAGTTAGACAGCAAAACATATATTATCTGATCAGTGATAGAAATTGATGGAGATTTTCATAGTGTAATACATAAATGATTGGTTAGATTCTTAAATCTGTGAGTCAGCAGAGAGCATAGACATTCTCCTCTATAAGAAGCATCAATTGAAACTGCTGAGCCAATGAACTTACCAGGCAAAGTGGAACTGTCCACATTTACCTAACAAAGAATATAGTTGGACCCTTGGGTGCTACTGGGCGTATGCTTCGAAAGCAATTCAAAAGCAAGGCCACATTAAATGGATAATTCCCTAAACCCAACTATAGAAAAATAAATGAAGCTAGGTGTTGCTCAAGGGACATTTTAGTTTTTCTGCTACAAAATGCTAAACTGAATATCTGCCTAACAACATATATTAAAATAGAAACAGAAAACTAAAATGTTTATTTCCGTAAACGGAATTCTAAATATTGCAATTCGTGTCCAAAAGAGACTTTTAATTAATAAAATATTACAACTCAGCCATAGAAAAGAATTTATAGCTAATTTGGCGAAAACCTGCTTTAATTTAAAATACATCTATTAATATTTAGGTTAAGCCAATTCTTCTAAATTCATTCTTATTCTATGATTATCTACCATTTCGTTAAAATAAATTATAAATAAACTGTTCACAACCAATTTAAGTTAACAAGTCTGAAAACAATTGCAATAAATATTTATAACTGGTGCATTTTAGTATAGAATACAACTTGTAACAACACACAAAGAACTTTATTTAATTTCGTGTGACATTAGCACATAAATTGCAGCCATGCTCCATGCTCCAGCTTAATCTCCAGCTGCAGCTCCAATGACCAGTCTGTGGCCAATTGGCTGGGGGCAGTTGAGAAATTGCTGGGAAAATTGCAATTACCCATCAGCTCTCATTGTTGTAATGGGAGCCACGTCACTCAGAATTGATTTACGAGAGTGTGTTTGGTTGTGCGTGTGTGTGTAAGTGTGTGTGTGTGTTGCTAGTAGGAGTATTTGTTTTTTTTTTTGCTGTCGCTGTTGTTGTGCTTTCTTTTTAGACTTGTAATTAATTCAATTAGCTGTGCGTTTGACTATCTCCTCAACACTTCCTCAACAGATGAGCAGCTGAACAGTCACATTTTCAATCACAAAGGCGGCCTGCAACTGCAACAGCAGCAGTCGACGGCATTAAATGGCCAGGGGCAGGTTCAGGGCCAATTAGCGCCACCTCAATCGCACCCCGTGCAACCACAACAACTGCCGACCTACAACAACAACAATAATAATAACGAAGGTGCTGGTGGCACTTTGTATGGCATGTCACTGCCACGCTCAGACATCTATCTGACGCCACCGCAGCAGCAGCAACAGCAACAGCCACAAGTTGTGAGCGTGCCACAGCAGTCGACTGTTATAAACTGGCCACAAGTTGTGGCGCCGCCAGCTCCAATTGCGGTGCAACAATCTCAGCAGGAACAACAGAGTCACGCCTACATAACAGCTGCAGCTGTTCCACCTGCCCCTGCCCCTGCAGCTCCACAGCAATCCATGCTGCCCGTGTTGAATGCAGCGCCAACGCATGGCAAGAATCAGCCAGCTGATGAGGATTACGATGACTACGAGGAGGAAAAGTCCACAGAGGCGCCCAAGAAAGTGAGTTCAACTTTTCTAAATTCCCCAAATAACAATTAATCAATCTCTCTTTTTCTCCTCTCTCTCTCTCTCTTTGTCTCCATCTCTGATAGAAACAGCGCAAGCATAAGAAAACCAAGAGCAAGAGCAGCAAGGATCCCATCGAACTGGCGCTGGAGCAAAACAAACAGCAACAACAGTTGCCGCCAGCAGCATTGCCGGTGCCGGTTGGTCCCGTGCACGAGCAGTATAAAATTATACACGAGAATCTGGCGCTGGAATTCCGCGATCACGACGGCCACTCGGAGCGACCGGGTGGCGCAGTCTTGTCCCTAACCCTGGGCCTGCTGGTGACTGCTGCGCTGGCCATTCTCATTGGTTGCCGCATGCGCACAGTGGGACGACGAGCGCGTCGCATGGGCGGCAAAACGCCCTATTCCCAGGAAGCCGATTTCCTGGTCAATGGCATGTATCTATAAGAGTCTCTAGTAGTATATAAAAATATATATTTATACAAACATATAGTTAAATATATATAAAGATTTGTGTGCCAGTCTCAGTTGGGTTAGGGGTTTTTTTGTTATCATATGATAAAGTTAGTTAAATTAATTGAATGTCGACATATTTTATATAAAAACACTAATATACAAATATATAATAAATAAAACGAAATTTTAAAGGAAAAATATTAATGTGGATTGCATACTTTTCAGAGGAATCTTCCCCAATACTGATTAAAAAAAAACATACTTTTAGGATGAAAAACAATTACTTTTTATTAAGTGAGCAGAATAAGGCACTTAATAAAATAAAGTTTGATTTAATTCTATAAGAATTGTTATTTTATATTTAATATATATTTATATTAAGCTGAGTTTTTACACAAATTGGTAAATTTTACCATGGAACACCCTTTATTTATTTTCGACAATATGGCAACAATATGGCAATTTGATAACATATCTATTTACACCCGGGAGATAAGAGTGGTGCTCTTCTGACTAATGGAAACAGTCAACAAATTGTTTTCAAAATGGAACGACCTCAACGATCCTCATCTGCAATGCAATTGATTTATGCAGAACTTGCAGCTGGTGCGTAATCAATTTTTTACAAAGGGAATATCCAATTTTAATTGCTGTGATTTTGGGTTTTAAGTTAAGGCGCAGAATGTTCGCTTGGAGGAGGAGAATATGCTGCTCCGCCACAGACTTAATCGTGCCTCAACTGATCACCAAACCAGTGCCTCAGTGAATGTGGAGGCAAAGGTCAAAGCGTTCCAGCTGGAGGAGGAACGCGATTGCATTCTAGACACGCTGCAGCTGCACAAAAAGAAATACAACAAACTGCACGATGCATATTTGGAGAAGGTGAAACGGTGCAAGGTGCTGGAGGATATGTTCAAGCGGCAAAAGACGCTTACTGGCTTGGTGATGAAATCTGCAATTGATCAACGGAATTCCGGTGAGTTGATGACCGGTATATATCAAAATGTCCTCTAATATTTGCCCATATTGTAAAGAGCAACAAATGCTGCTGGAGAAACGCAGGTCACAGGAAAATAGAAATAGTGAAAACGAGGTGAAAGATCTGCAGGCGAAGATGGCAAAGATGCAAAAGGCCCTGGATGAGTCCTACGACATTATCGATGAAATGGACTTTGAGCTCGAAAGCGTAAACATCCATTGCTAAGATAGCTACCTGTATTTATAACCATCCAAAATAATGCAGGTTGAAACACTTGAGATGCAGAATCAAAGTTTGCGCGAAGAGCTGGCAACACTTAAAGCAAAACTGGCAACGCCGGCTGTGCAGCCACCAAGAGCCAACGATATCGACGATCCACCGCCCAAATACGCTGAAGAAGATGCTCTTTCCGCCCATGCGCGCCGCTGTGAGTCCAGCTGTATGTCTTGCCTTAAGATAGACGATGCCGATTCGGCTTCGCTGGAGCGAGCCGCCATGACAAATAGCGTAAGCGTGTTATCGAACTAGTATCGATAAAATAACGATAACTATAATAAGAACGGTCTTAATTGCAGCTTATTCAAAATGTGGAGGCGGAGAGCAATTGCCTGAGACGAGAGCTTCTGCGTTCGCGCTATCAACGCGCAGTTCATGACAAATTGCAGAAGCAATTGGAAGAGGATCAGGAAGATTAGAAAGATTATTATATATAAGTCAGACAAAACTATATTCGTATTAAATTCCTATTTTAATTGGCTTTACACACACCTGAATGTCTTAATAGATGATGACATTTAATTGATTTAGATATTTATATTTTATATTTATAATTTTTTAAAAATGACTGTTTATTTTGTGATTTATAAATCTTATCTAACAAATTTAAATTCGTGTATTTTTGATTTGATTGTTATTCCTTTTATTTGTTTTGTAAATGGGAAACGCAACTACTAAATTTTATGCGCTTGCATGTTGCTGTATTGGACATCATCTGTTTATATATATTTGAAAGATGTAATCGCAAGCACAATTCTATCGACCTATTTTTAAGATTTATGGGTTCATCTAAGAACACATATAAAGGATGAATTTTACTCGTAGAGATTAGTCGTGCTTGAAAAAATCTGGCTTCGCACAGTGCATGTAAGAAACTGCTTCCTAGCAGAGACGCACACCTAGGAGATGTTTAGCATAAGCATAAGTTAGTGTAAAAAGCAGTAAAGTCAATAAACAACTTTTTAGTTGAGGTTCACACCTTTGAACTGCTTTGGATAAATATGAACAGTAAGCAGTGCAATATGAAGGACCGAATTCAACTCAAAAACCTATTTTTTAATGTGCACATAATTATTGTATTATATTCACTAAATTAAACATATATATTTTAGAAGCAATGCACAGTCACAAGTTTATATTAAAGAAAGACTGTACTCAATCTAATACACTTATCAAAGTTCAGTTGTCATTAAAATAATTCTCTGAAATTCACGCTCTTAATAATTAATAATAATTATAATAGAATTTTGACTAATGTCCACCGTTGATAAAAAATACACTTTAATTGCAAAATGCTAATGCAATTCAGGTATGCAAATATGAGTCTAATTTAGCACTTAGCGGTAGTAGATATGTTTAACCTAGTTTTAAGCAAGTCACACCTAACAAGTGCACATGCCACAATTTGCATTCCAAACAAGAAATTTGTAATAAAGCTGCAGTGTATTGAAAACGTGATAGTGTAACCTGAATGTAAAGCCATCAAATAAAGCAATTGCCGACTAATGGCACTTAATTAAAATATTTGTTAATGACATCAAACAAGTTATGGCCACATCAATTTGCCACATCTCTGAAGGATCTAAGTAAACCGACGACAATAATAAATTAACAACATTTTGAGGGTCTTTTAGATTTCATGCAATTATTTTAAGTTATTGCGTAAATTTTTTAAAATAAAACAAAATTCAGTAGCAGATAAATTGATAAATGACAAACTTTTTGACTAATTGCATAATTATGCCAAAATGAAATATATACATTTATATAGATATTTTTGCAGAATTTAAAAAAAAAAATGAAAGCATTTAGTTTTTAATTATTTCCAAAACTACGAATTGAGGCAAACGAAAATTCAAATATTTGTGTAAGTCAGCAATTTTTTTGTAGTATTATTTTTTATTGCATTGCTCACCTAAGTGCTCCAAATTACTTGTTGCTCGATTTTGGGAGCTATTTGAAACACTTTATCACGTTGCCACATCCACTAAAACTCGGACTCAGACTGAGATTGAGACCGAAACCGAGACTGAGACTCAGTCCAAGTCTGAGCATTTCAATTGAGACGTTGGAGTTGTCATGCTTGGATAAGTATAAAAACGCTGAGGACTACTTAGATTAATTACAACGATTCCGATCAGCGACGTGTGCATACACATTTCTCGAGCTAACACAAATTATTCAAATAATGGGAAAAGTAAGTTTAACTTTAGATAAATCATACAAAAAAAAAGAATTACTTCTCCTGTCTCTGCAACTAGATCAGCTACTTGTTGTGCATTGTCGTGGCCCTGATTGGCACCGTTTGGACAATTGAAGCTGAACCAGATTATGGGCCAGTTGCGTACGAGTTTCATTGGTCAGTCAAGGATCCGCACACGGGCGACATCAAGAGCCAGAAGGAGCATCGCAAAGATGACAAGGTAGTTGGCCAATATACCATCGTCGATTCGGACGGCTATCTGCGCACCGTGGAATATTCAGCTGATGATCACAATGGCTTCAATGCAATTGTGCATCGCCAGCCGACAGATATCAAGATTCCACAGCCAGAGCCCAAAAAGCTAATTGCCAACAAGCTAATCTCACCAGGGTTGCCTCTGGCTCCTCTGGTGCACTACAACAGGCCCAGTCTCCAGGGACCAGAGCCGGCTCATGGCAACTATGTATCTGTGTCGGTACCCGCCGCTCAGTACAAATACTAAAGAGATTGAGAGAATCAACTGATCATACTTCGACTAGACTCCTTCAATTTCATGGATATCTCAAGCATGCCAACCTGATATATTTAAGTTATACACATTTACATACATTGTACATCAATCATTACATTACACATTATAAAGATGCATCGTATAAACATAAATACTCAAATAAACATTATTGAATCTACTCTGTAGAAGAGCACAAAAGATTTGATTATTTTTCTGTTGCAAGTTGTTTCAAATTTGTATATTTTATTTCATATTTAAAGGCATTTTATGTTGATTAATTTATTTTTTATAATGAACACTATTTTCAAAAAATTGTGTTACATTTTTTAATATTTGATGCTTATTAAAAATTACACTCCATTGATACTTTTAGGGATTTTAAAGGAACATAGAACAGAGCATGTATATAAAGATAGAAACTAAAATTAATTTAAAATGAAATAGACATAATTATGACTTATTTTAAAATAAGTCATAAGAATTCATTGAATAAATCTTCATCATCAACAGCCAAAAAAAGAATGTGTCATAATTATGAAAAATTCATAAATTTATAAAAAATTATTACAGAGTCATTAGATAAGGTCGTAAAATGATACTCCGATTAATTAATGATAACTGCTGTCGAGCCACGGCGACGAGACACAATTTATTGATAATCTCACGTAGCACTAATCAGTTGTCTCCCGCCTCCACATCTGCAGGGCGGAGCACGTGCAAGTTGGAAGAGACGAATTTCTATTGGCATCAGCCAAAATTTAACGATTAATGTCGTTGACTTGACCAGATCAGTAGTAAATTGAACGACGCAATGCTTACACGACAAGCTCTAACAGTTAGAATATTGGTTATGCTAATGCCGCTGGCATCCGTGGCAGCCACAGACTGCTCCTCGACTGGGTGTAAAGATGCAGATTGGATGGCTCCTTTGCGACGGGAATACGGCTGGGATACAAATGAACTGAAGAATAAAATGGAGCAGGGCGATGTAACCACGTTTGAGATGGGCGAACCCAGCTATCAGATACTAAATCCAGAGGACAAGCCAGAGATTATAACCGAGGATCAGCCTAGCTATCGTGAGTTGCTCAAGCGCTTAACCAGCTCCACCAATGCCACACAAGTCATCGACCTGGCCAAACCCACATCTGGCGACAACGCTGAGCCGACAACTGATAAATATGAAAAGCTGCGAAAGCGCAGTTATGACGAAACATTTACCAATGTCGTGGACCAGGATGAGGTGGAAGCCATGCCACTGCACGAGAGATTCCGCCGTCCGAGGGTATTTATTTATCGCGGTGCAAGACCATTTCAAAAACGCAATGCTAATTTAAGTTAGACTACAAATTTTATGTTGTAATTATTGTTAATAATAAAAATAATCAATTTAGCTTGGCTAACATTTTATTTGTTTTATTCTCACATCACATTAAAAAAGTTGAAGTTTTTCGATTTTTATAATTACGTTTAAAGTGTTGGTATATTATGATTTTATATGCAAACATTTCTTATTAATATTATTAATAATTCATGACAAATCAACATTTGAACTAATGTTACAACGTTGCAAAATTTATTTATTGATATAAAAATATATTTCAAAAAATTATAGCTTTACCAGAAAGAGTAAAAATCACATAATCCTGCCTGTATCTGGTAGACAATTTCTGATCTGGTATATAAATACAACTTCTAAGTCAAACTAATGACACAATTTAAAATTAAATTGAATCACAACTTAAAGAAAATAGCTAATAAAATAATGGGAAAATTAAAGAGATAATTTTAAACTGTTGTCAATTATTTAGCATTTAAAAAAAACTGAATATTCATAAAGCTACAACAGGTTTAAGCTTGTTCCACTCAGAATGTAAAATATCAATACAATATAATAATATTAAATATGAAAATTTGTTTTTTTTAGATAATTAACTAAGTCTGCAGAAAAAAAATATTTATATTGTGGTAAATTTGTGGTCGAGCTAAAAAGATTGCAAGTAATCAATGACTGGAAATTTTTCCAAGAAACAAACAAAAAAATATATATTTGGCAAGATGTGAGCACAAATTGAAATATGAAAATATTTAATTGTTCCTTAAAAAAAGTTTAAAAATCTTTAAATAATAATATTTGCTAATATTTGCCTAGACATCGTGTCTCTTTAACACAGCATTTAAGATATATTTAAGCAAACAAACAGAGAACGTGTTTTGATCAACAAAAAAATTTCCCAATTGATAACATTGTCGACAGATTGATAAGCAAAAATACTAATAATTCAAAACAAGAACGTAAAAGAAACAGCCTCAAGCCAAAAACGAGACAAAATTTATATATATTTATTTAGTCAGCGCTCAAACATCAGAAACAAAAAAATGGTCAATGCGCGCGGAGCTGCATAGATATGAAAATGAAAATGGACATTATGAGAAATGAATAAGAATATAAAAATGAAACTGGAAATTGGAGCTGAAGCTGTAGCTGAATCTGAATATGAATCTAAAGCTGCCAATAAATCAGAAGCGTGTGTTAATCTGAGAAATATATGAAATTCTTTTACGGAAGCACAGAAGAAATGCGCTCGTGTGATTGTCATAATGATTGTGTACAAGTTGTATATGAGGCGGCTTAAGTAGAGCCAATTTATAAATATATATATATATATATATATATATATATATATATATGTGTGTGTTTGTATATGTAGTCTTCCCCCTTCCCTGCAGACTAGCTGCGTAGCGTTTGGAACGTGATGGGGGCAACGCTTCCGCGACCCATTTTGCATAGCGCTGTAATAATTGCAAATAGCTGCGCTAAAAAGTATTTAAGAGCTATTCAGCAAATTATATTGAAGAAGTTGCGCGCGACCCAGCGGAGAAGAGACGAACGCAGAGAAGAGCTATCCAAAATCCAAATATTGCTGAAAGGTACATAAAATCAAAACGAAAATCAATCCAATTGGGAATTGTGTGTCGTATTACCAAAACGACCTATATTTTTCATAATTCATTATTATTATTATTATTATTAATTTATTGCTTTTGGCAGATGATTTTGCGACACAATTTTATATTCGCCCTGCTGTTTTTGAGTGGCCTGGCGCTGAGCCAATCCCACTTTCCCCATTACTGTGCGGAATGCGAACAGGAGATTTGGGAGCAGATACCTTGTAGTGATTTAAGCACCACAACACAGCGTCCATCGTCCACAACACAACCGATCACAAGCACAACGCCACGTTCAACATCATCGACGACTGGGAGAAGCACAGAGCCATCAACAGTGCCAACCACAAATAGACCCACAAATAAACCCACAAATAGACCCACATATAGACCCACATTACCACCGATCTATACGACACCACCGACAACATATGGCGGCAATCCGGCGCCTTATAAGAAATGCTACTGTGAGTGTAAATTGGGCTGCAAGGAGTTCTGTCGCAAAGCTGCCATCGCCAGTCCCAAGCAGCAGATAACGCAGACCTCCTCCATAGGGGACTATGCACCTGGTGGCGAGGTTGAGTATACGCATTCGCATCAGCGCAAATACTATCCCAAATATGGGGCGCCCGGCAAGAGCTACAAACCGTATCCATATGAGGCGGCTCAGACGGCATCCGAGCCAGCTTCAAATAATATCAATGCACCCAATTATACGCTGGAGGAGCTAGCGTATCTGTTGAGCAACACCTATGACCCCAAGAAGGGTTATCCGCCCAGTTTGCCGCCCAGTTTGCCGCCCAGTTTGCCGCCACCACAACAACCCGTTTATTACTCATCGCAGGCGCCGGTGGAAGCTGGACTGCAGACAGAATATAAGCAGGTGTTGCATCCAGAATATAAGCAGGAGTTGCAAAGAGAATATAAGCAGGAGTTGCATCCAGAATATAAGCAGGTGCTGCAGCCAGAATATAAGCAGGAGCAGCAGCCAGAATATAAGCAGGTTCTGCAGCCAGAATATAAGCAGGTGCTGCAGCCAGAATATAAGCAGGAGTTGCAGCCAGAATATAAGCAGGAGTTGCAAAGAGAATATAAGGAGGTGTTGCAGCCAGAATATAAGCAGGAGTTGCAAGGAGAATGTAAGCAGGAGTTGCATCCAGAATATAAGCAGGTGTTGCAGCCAGAGTATAAGCAGGTGGTGAGACCAGTGCAGCAGGAACAGGTGATATTGAAGACAGCCTCCGCAGCGGTTTCGACATCGAATGGTGGCATAGCCATAGCCAAGGCAAATGCGCCATATGGCGAAGTGGCAACATCAGCTCCCATTTATGAGAGCACCACATCGTATCCAGTTGCGCCGCCAGAGCTCTCCCATTCGTATGCCCAGCATGAACCTGAGCCGTTGCCACTGCCCATGCCACAAACTGAGGGATATCCCAGCCAGACTGAGTCGTATCCCGACAAATCCTACGATTCGAAGCCAGAATCGCCGCCTTCACAGTCGTCTTCCTCCTTCGATCTGGCTATCGATAATTATCTAAAGGATTTCGGCTATGGCAACCATGCAGGAGACTTGGGTTACTAATCTGATTATTGCCATCGATTATTGATAGTTGTTTTTAGGTTTAGTAGCCATGTTTATTTATTTTGTATTAGTAAACACATTGTTCATGTATTTATTTATTTATTCTGATTTTTATGTTGAATCGTGTGTTGACTACTCTCTTATATATATAAAAGATCTTGCTGAATACCTATTTGTACCTATTTGAAATGTAAGATGCTCTAAAGTCACACCTGCCCGACAGAAAAGCATATCTTCCAAAATTGTATGGATAAAATCACCAAATTTGTAAAATAACTTGCTGGAGATCTCCTTTACAGATAAGATCACGCATACACTCAACGCACCCAGTAATTTTGGCCCCAAAAATGTTAAAGCGTACTCTTCAGAATTTGTGAGCTAGACTTGACCAATTTTGAAAGTATGTTGATGATTGCCCCCCTTAAAGATCTTTTAAAAAAAAGGGAAAATCCACGCCCACTCTGCATATCGAAACTGATATATGCTGCTTACCGATAAATTCGATAAAACTCTGGCAATTTATGAGCTACAGTTACTAAACATGGAAGTTAGCTTACTAATAACGTCCTCAAAATTTTTCAACCACAACCACTTCCCATATAATTCTGAAAGGACAATCTTTGCTGCAATTTTGAATTGCAATAAGTACCAAAAATGGAAGATTCATAACTGGAAGTGTTCTTTTAATTTTATTATATTATATATCTTCCGCATATTTAGAGTTAAGAATATTAGAGGAACGTTTACTAGGAACCTCCTTTAAAGTAAATTAATTCTTGACAACCAGCTGCATTCTGTGGCACTTGTTTATAGCTGTTAATATTTATTATCAAAATACGTTTACGTTAACACATTTTTTTTTAAACTTAAAAAACTAGATAATTATTCTCTTTTTTTGTATCACTTAATTTTCAAATTTGTCTATTTAAACTGCATGATCTTTTTTTTTAGTTTGTAAAAGACAACTTTCAATTCGTTTTTAATGTTATATTTTTTATTTTCTTAAATATTTTAACTAAAGTGTTTTAAAATTTGTTCAACAAATAAATTCGTTAGAAATGCTTATTTTTAGCTTCATTTATATGTTAATAAAGGGCAACATAGAGTTGCAGACACCTTGAATGACCTTCGAGCAGTTGTTGCATGAAACTTGTGGGCAAATATTATGTACTTGTACTTGGCAATTTATGTGACAAATGTGCCTCAACAAATATAAACAAAAGTACACACAGATGTGTGTGTGTGTGTATGTGTGTGTGTGTATTTCGTACAATCTATAAAAAGTGTACATGTCGCTAAGTAGACACAACTTATTATTTATGGAGTCTACTTAAATTTGCACTCGATCTGCAAATGTTTGTTTGTCTGTTTGTCGCTCGTTGATTGGGTGGGGCGACAGCGACAGCTAACGACAGCGGGCGTGCCGCTGTGGCAATTGGAGCCGCATTGCGTTGCAGTGCGTGAGCAGTGGTGGTGGTGGTGGTGCGCGGTGCCAGCTCTTGGATCTGGAGTGCACCACCACCAGCACTCGCCACCACAGCATGTGCAATCGTAATCTTGTTCTAAATGAATGTGGCGCAAGATATGCCGCATGCCGCTTATTACTTCATATCAAATTTAGCTGCAAGTGTCTCGATTTGATATTTTGCTCGATTTTCACTTAGCGTTGATTTAAATGTGCATGAAAGGCTTTAACATGTGGGCAGTGGACACCAACTTAGCCCCAGCCTGCCGCAGCCTGCCCCACCACAGCCAGACCGCCTGGTCGGCTTGATATTAAAGAGGTTATGGTGTCTTGTGTGGCGGATGTTGCAACTTGTTTAATTAATTAAGTGGAAAAACTGCAAGCTCACCGAAGGCTGTCTGAATGTCAATGTGCAATTTGTATCTTTTGACGGAGATATCGACGCAAATGCGTTGCCACACCTATTTTATATTGGTAATATGATTGAAATGATGCTAAATCATATCAAATTACGAGTTACACACTTTGCCTAAAATGTTTGTCAGTAATTATTATAATATTATTCTGCATTTTAAATCTGGGATAAAAAAGGATTATGCTTCATTTTCATTTGGTAAATCATTAATAAAATCTATTAATCTCCATTTCCATAATATCATTAATCGAAATATTTTTATTACTTTGGCTTATGATTTATGATTTAACAACTTTGGTTTATAATAAATGATTTACAAAACTTATTCGATTTTTACTTGCAGCTAAATAATTTTATCAAATTATTTATTTATTTATATTTTTTAAGCTTAAGCTGATTTTTTTTTTTTTTTTTACTTTACATTACATTAAATAAATAAAATATACTATACATAAAAATGATTAACTGCTTTTATATGTCGCCATATATTTTATATCTATTCACTTTCACTTGACTTTGAATAGCTTGCTAGATGCATTGTTTGGGCACTTGTTCCATAGATTAGTTTGCCAGGTGAGTGCGCAGATATGGGTAAATTAAAAACATATTTTATACCTCAGCTTATCCCTTGATTGAGTGACCAGTCTAAATATATGGAGACAAAAGTGAATTTGATACACAACCAAAAACTAAAAACTGCAAAAACTGGAGCAACAAATAAGCGAAACAATTTTTATACATTTTTTTATTTGGGTTTTAATTTGGGTGTTAAGACAAAATATATTGGCAACCAATGCCGCAATGACAAAAAATACAAAGTAAACTGTTTTACATATCGGCAACATTCCGGTTCGGGTTTGTGTTAATCCGCACGCACCGCGCCGCCTTTGTAGGTGGGGCACTCGATTTTTGGGTATAAAAGTTGCGCGCGCGACATTTGGCAACATAGTTCACCGCAGGAGCTCCAAGTACAGTGATCCAATTGATTCAACAACTCCCAAACTAAACACCTAAACGCAAAATGTTCTCAGTGAGTTTTGTCAGCAAACATAAAAACCCAAAAAAAAAAAAAAAAAACAAGTGCTTTTTACAATTTACAGCTAATGTCTGTGTTCATTCTGGGCGTGGCTGCGGCTGCCGCTATTGAGCTGAGTCCACTTTACCATGCGCCACAAGCGCATCTGGTGAAGCCACTGCTGAAGACCATCGAGGTGGAGGCGCCGGCCCATTATGATTTCAGCTACTCCGTGCACGATGAGCACACCGGCGACATTAAGAGCCAGACGGAGGCACGCAAGGGAGATCATGTCCAGGGACAGTACACGCTGATCGATGCCGATGGCTATCATCGCATCGTGGATTACACATCTGATGCCCATAACGGTTTCAATGCCGTCGTTCGCCGTGAACCCCTCGGCCACAAGGTGGTCAAGGCTGCCCCACTGCCATTGGCCTATGCGGCACCCAAGCTTCTCGCCGCTCCCAAACTCTCATTGGGCTCATTGGGCCCATTGGGCTCATTGTACCACTAGAGCTGAATACTGCAAAGGGCCGAAAGAGCACAAGCGATAGAGCGAGGCACAGGGACAGAGTTAGAGAAAGAGAACGAGGTAGAGAGAGAGATAATCCAAACACTGATTTCATCGCATTGACGACCCATCTCAAACTGAACACTCAACGCTAAGCAACTGTATACGTAACTGTAATTGTAACTGTAACATTTTCTAGCCAATACTTCAAATCATATTTTTCATATATTTACTCAACGCTTCAACATTTTCAAACACCTACGCGCATCAGTCCCCCCCAGGAATCTTTAAGCACGATTTATATGCTTTATAAATACGTGTTTCCTATATATTATACTATATACTATATAACGATTACATATGTGTAAAAAGAAACGCAATAAATGCATTTTCATAATTGAATTTGAACATTTCTTAAGGGACCCAAATAGAAAGAGTTTTCTCTGTGAACTAAACAAAATAATAAGGTAAGTTCCAAAAAAAAAAATAGAACAACAATTTTTCAGTTAAACAGCCATTTAATAATCGTGTGTAAAAGCCATCGGTTAAATGGTTCTAAGGATGTTGAAGAATCGTAATGGGTTCGCGACGAACCTGTGCATTGAAGCCCAACAAAGGATCCGCGCTGTAGTCGACAATGCGACGATGTCCATCGGGTTCGATTAGTGAATAACGACCAATAACATATTCACCTCGTCGATGCTCAAACTGATCCTTTACATCGCCCGTATGGCTGTCGTGCACAGAGTAGTGGAACTCATACTGAGCAGGGCTAGAAATCAGCTCATCAGGATGGCTGGCAATAATGCCGCCCTCGATGGCTGCACCACAAAGGATTAGGCCCAAAGTCAAGCTAATAATCTGTCGAGATTAGGTGGTTGCTGAGTAAATATATAAATGGAAACTTTAATTCACATACCATGGTATTCATAGTGCTTCCAGTTGACTATCAATTGCAAAGAGTTAAAGCGCCTCAGAAAACACAGACTTGCTCAAGGCAAAGATCTATTGAACTGATGACTGAGTGATCGCGAGACCGTCTTTTATATTGATATAGGTAGCTTGACAAGATGCCCTATTGCGCATTGGCCAATTTTATGAAGCTGCAACTTGAAACCGAACACCCAACGGTGCAATATCAATTATGCAACGCCGGTGTCTCTGAATCAAACTGAAATCGCAACTGTGCATTTGCAGACATAAGGGAAATGAAATCAAATCCGTTGCAAGCGAGAAAAAAATGAGTTAATTTTAGTTTAAATTAAAAAAAAAAAAACTGAGTATAAACAAGATATTTCTTAATGAAAGTATTTACATCTCAATTATACATTATTTATTTTCGACTTATATTAGCAATTAACATTATAATTGTTATAATTCTTTATATATATATTGTTTTTTTTTTTTTTGCAATTTTTAGCTTATTTGTATCACAGCGTTAAAATTAATGGATTTTAGAAACACATCTAATTTAGTTTAGGCGTTACATAAGTGTACCCAAAGAGTATCTTTTACTTAGTATATTCATTCAGTTCGATGAAAACATAGAAAGGTGCGCACTGAAAACAATTTATTGATGTAAATATTTAACGCGCAAAGGTTTCAGAGTTTCAGGTACGACAACATTAACGATTACTCGTCTATGTCTATATTCAATCCCACGATTATTTTCTTATCCATTTCAAAACTTGTTTTCCAACAACGATCCTGTCATGTGGTACACATAATGATACAAAAATATCAATATTATTATTATTAGTTAATTTATGCGATTCCTTGATAATTTGCAAACTTTCCAGTACGCTTTTTTCCAAATTCCGTTAAGTGCACCCAATCAATATATCCAATTTTTTTCTGTTTTGTTATCGGGTGCTGGCTACGTTATTCACTACTGTACGCTAGTTAATCGAGTGCATTCCACATCTACGCTTGCGGATTACCCAAATTCAAGTTACCATTCTCGGCGACCATCCAAGCGGTCAACTTCTCATCCTCCGTTTTATTCGTCTCATCCCAGGGAAACGATGCCGCCTTCTCCTTAAGAGTTTTCTGTGCTCTGAAATTATTTAGTTATTGATTTAGAATATTGTCTTTGATTTGATTAAACTTATATTCTATATTATTAATTATTATTATTTGGTTAATATATTATTAGCATGCATATTTGTTTGATTATTTACTTTTTATAGTTGATTTGTATTCAAATCGAGTTAGAATTGTTAATGAAAATATAATGTTAAAGCTTTATCTCAGTTTTTAAATATTGCTTAACTATTTAAATCTGTAATATTTATGACATTAAGGGGAAGGTTTTTGTATAAAATCCAATTGGTTGAAAAAGCTTTGAATTCATAGAAAATTCTCAGTTTAATATTTGATGGATCTCTTCATTATTTCCAATAAATAATAAGAAAATCTTGGGATTTTTTAATATTATTTAATTAGTGTTAACAACAAATTATAAATATAAATTTTGTACAACAACTTAACTACTTTGTGCCAAATATTACAATGATGATAATACGAATAAATACCTATCACTACGTGTATAAAATGCTGGAATATACGTATTTATGTAGGTAAATGTATTTAGAACTTGTTACGAATGCAGATTTTTACCTTATGGGCCAAAAGCGACATTCTTCATCATTTGAGGAGTCGTTTTGGGTTTCACTTGGGGCACGCACAAAATGTTCAGTGTTCAATGACAAGCAAATGAAAAGACAAAAACAATATGGGAAAATCAAGAGAGACAAAGTACATATGTATATAGATAGATAGACAGATTGATAGATGAAGATATAGATAGACAGATTGATAGATGAAGACATAGATAGACAGATAGTAATAGTAGTAACAGCACAAAAGAGACACTCAAAGAAGCACAGACATGAATATCGATGATTAAAGACCAGATACAATATGAGTGTTTGAGTGTATTCAACTCTGGAATATACAGATTCAATCATGCCATGGAAACCAGCTGCACTACTTACGCATTGGTCGAGAGTGAATCTGTACGACTGCCGTTGTTCACTTCCAGGCTGTAGGGACTCCTCTTCTTTGGAGGACGCTTGAAGTTCTCGTGGAAGAAGTCGCGTCCATTGTGCGAACTCGTCGAGTTTTGTCCACTTTTCGCCTGTTGGGTGGGTGGCACCGTGTGCGGATACTTGCCATCACTATCCGAGTCCATGGACAGGTGCCCAAACAGATCCTCTAACAGTATATTTGACTTGGCATTGCGCTGAAGTTTTGCCGACGTTTTCAGTTTCGAGCTGTAGGAATTATTAAAGTTTTGCATACTAAATACAAACAGATCAAAGAGCACAAATTGCAAAAAAAAAAAAAGAAAACAAATTGCAAATTGCAAGTATTAAATTTTAGTGCAAATACACAAATAATAAGACAGAAAATGATTGACAAGACTAAAGACAGATTTGGTCGGAAGGGTAAAGGGAACAAGGGGTGTATTCCAAGAAAAAACAATGAATTAAATATTATCTTAGATATCAAACTCTTCTTTAGTTTAGATTATTTACGTATGTATATAGTATGAACCCCTGTCGAGATGAGAGTTTTTGACTATATTCATAAATCTCGGAAATATCATTTTCTCAAGAGTCAATTACGAGGCAAGAATTTAAATTTAAATAAAAATTAAATTTAATCTAACTTACCCCAGTATCAAGTCCAGATCGTCAACTTTAAATGAGCCCATCCTAGTCTCAGTTGGCGCTGCCTGCGATCGAGCGGATAGCCGAATGGCAGATCCATTGAGCAAGGAGGAGGACTCGTAGGAATGCTGTGGCTGGTGTTGGCGGACGATGATGCTGGGCGGCGCCTGTACAGCACTCACCTTGGAGAACATGTTGTACACCTTTGCCTCGGGCTGGATGATTGTGGGCCGTGTCTGCACATAGTAGCCACCCAGGCCGGCAGCTAATCTGCCATTGTTCTTGGCATTCTTGTTGGCCGTGTCGTAGCTCAACTGGCTGCCATTTACATAGATGGAGCCACCATTGCGTGTCGATGTGTTGCTGAAGGAGACATTGGGATGTTGTTGTGGCTGCTCTTGTTGCTGCTGCTGCTGCTTTTGAGTCACTGATGCTGCTGGCAAACCGAACAGCTGCGAAATGTTGCGATTCAAATAAATATCATTGATGGACTCTTTGCCTGGTTGCTGCTGCTGCTGCTGTTGCGACGGCTGCATGACCACGCCCATTCCTAAGCCCATGGATGAGTCTGTAGTGGGCGGCATTCCGACCACGGACATATCATTATTGGACAAGAAACTCAACTTTGGTTGATATTTGCTGTAGATCGATTTGCCATTAATCTTGTTGTTGGTGTTGTTGTTGTTGTTGTTGCTGGTATTGTTATTGTTGTTGTTGTTGTGGTTGCTTTGGTGGATGAGGTCAGTCACGGCGTGTAGTTTCTCCTGCACCGGAAGCACATTATTTGACACAGTGGGAGGTAGGACGATTTGGGCGGGCCCAGCACCCATATTGCCATACTTGGAGCTCAGCCTCACATTGGCCTTGGCCGCCGCCGTTGGCGAGATGCGCTTGAGCGCATGGAAATATGGATACTTGAGACTCTGCTGGGCCGTTGGCCGCTTCTCGGGATCGTAGGCCAACATATCCTCCAGCAACTCCAAACCATTTTGGCTGCAGCGACTGACCACGCTGCTCAGCGGCACTTTTATGCAATCGGGATACCGAAAGTGTATCATGGATGCTAGGCGATAGCCATCCGGCCAGTCACTCTACAAATAAATCATAGAGATTAGATAGAAATAAATTATTTATACGCCACGCTCACCTTTCCAGGCGTGCCCAGCACAGAGCAAATCTTGAAGAGCTGATCCACTTCGCTGCTGCCAGGAAAGAGTGGTCGGAATGTGTACAGCTCGGCCATGATGCAGCCCATTGCCCAGAGATCGATGGTGCTGCCATAGTTGGTCGAATGCAGCAGCACTTCCGGCGCACGATACCAACGCGTGGACACATAATCCGTGAAAGGAGGCCGTGAACGTATCTCACGTGCCAAGCCAAAATCTGCGATTTTTATCAGCTCTGGGCCAGAACACAACAGATTCTCAGGCTTGAGATCACGATGAAAGAAACCATGGCGATGCATAAAGGCTAATCCCGTTAAAACCTAAATATTGATTTCCATTAATAAGTTCAGCTCAATTGAGTTCCTTGGCTCACCTGAAAGAGAATACTCTTGAGTTCCGGTTCCGGTAAATGCGTGTCCCGATCCTTAATCATTTGATATAGATTCTCCTTCATATATTCAAACACAAAATATAATGTGTCGTTCTCCCTGATGACTTCCTTCAGCTTGACAATATTCGGATGCGACAACTTCTTCAGTGACTGCAAAATTAAATCTTATATTTTTCCTTACTTATGGTATTTTAAATCAAATATTAACCTTAACTTCGCGCAGATTCATTGCCTCCTCCCAGGAATAATATTTGCGTTTCATGCGCTTTATGGCCACCTTTTCGCCGGTGTCCTTACGCTGGCCCAGCACAACGGTGCCATACGTTCCATCACCCAGTTGGGTCAGTGTAATATAACGATTCATGATATAATCAGCATGGGAACGCTTTTCACATACTTTCTATATGGAACTACAAATGATGCATTTAAAAAAACATTTCAGCATAGAAATAAATACAATTTGATAAAAAGAATAAAATTTACTTCAAATAATTGGCCAATACATTTTTTATTTGACCTTAAGTGTCTGTTAGAAATTCGTGTTTTGTTTAGTAATAAAAAAGTTAGTTGGGACACACTAAAAATCGAATTAAAAACACCATCAGCAAATTGGTTGACAATAATTTGAACAGGTGTTTGGACATTTGTTGAGGTCTATGTTTTCCGATGGCACCAATTCGATATCAATCAATAAATTGATTAAAGGACAGCTTTAACTATTCAGGTACTTGACCAAATTCATATAATTGTAATTACAGGTATCTATTACATAAAATATCAAGGTTACCTGCAATAGTTTTGGTGGTGCGAGTAATTGTTTACTGATATTTCGGATAACATGGCAATGGCCTAAATGACGAGTAGGACTAAAAGTAGGATTAATATCAAAAGTATATCCAAATCTACACAAACAGCTGGCTTTTGCTAATTTGTTAGAAAAATCCCTTAAAATTTTTATAAATTATCAAAGATTTTATTCTTTGACCTTTTCTTTCTTTTCTTAAAAATTGTAAGTTGACCTTTCAAAATTCAAAGTGTTATTGATATAAAAAATACGATGCCCCCATTAACAGCTCATGCAGGGTGCAATTCAGGTAGGCATCATCCCCATAAAATTTATTTTTTTACTTCTTAACATAGGAAATACTCTTAAAAAAAAACATACGTAAATTCGAACTATGAATATGCAAATCATACAGTTTAAAATAGAATTTAAGTTGGTTGCATAAATTTTAAATTTCTAGATTGGTATATGATTAAAGTTCACCCCCAGCGGCACACCCTGTATGCAAGAAAAACATTTCAAATTTGTGTGTGCATATGAAAATAAGTTTGCCCTCATTTGAAATCACATTTCATAGACAATTAGAAGCTCCATTCAATGGATTTTATATTATTTATTTATTGCACCATGTCAGGTTACAGGAAAGTTCCACGTTTGTATGACATTCGATGTGTGTCTCAAACTGAACACTTCAAGTTGGGGTAGCTAGAACCAGAGCAGGAGGAGGAGGAGCAGGAGGCGCCGGAACCCAAACTTGAGTCAGCACGGCTTTTGTTTTGGCTTTCTTTCAAATAATGTGCCACAGCCTTGAAACACATTTAACATTTCACTTGCTTTAATTTCTCACATAACACGCACATTTATTTATTAAGATCGACCTTTAACATTATAGTATTAATTTATACATATGGATAAAAATGTATAAAATGTGTTTGCAAATAAGGCAACTCAAACTTTAAGTAAATTCGAGGGCTCATTTTATCGATTAAGTTAAGTTTTTAACACTAACTGAACTGGGCATTAGTACAGATTAATAGTTTTAGCTTTTACCTAAGGCACACTTTGTATCGACTTTGGTAGTGGCAATTATTTGCCATGAATCGAATAAAGAAAAGTAGGAAAAATGATTTATTTGGTTAGCGAAAACGAAACGAATTTGTATCGAGAATATCTATTGCGAGCAAGAAGTTTATTTGATAAGTGCACGTTAACAACTACCAACTGCTAGCGCCGATATCCACAACAACCGCAACCCTAACTAGTCCACGCACCACTCCCCCAGGTCCGTTGTCAACAAACACCAGCCGCGAGAGAGCCACTCACGCAGTCCCAACCCGATTGCACCTGTTCAATAGGGTTGAATGTATTTTTTGTTTTTTTCCTTTGTATTATTATTATTATTATTATTATTTTCGGCAACTAAGGAGCCGAGGGAAACACGACTTGTGAGAGACCTGAACTGGTAACTAGGCATGGTACTCACTTCTGCTTTTGTGTTTACCAAATTTGTTAGCGTTGCCACGACAACAATTGGCCAATTCAAATGGGAGACTTGCAGCCGGCGCATATGTTCGATATCCCTGGAGCGAAATGGATGAAGAGACGAGCACACCGGAAAATGGCGAGACGCATAAAGCGTTTCTCGACGAAGTTAATATCCCAGAACCGGGCATTATAAATCTGGACATGATTCGTACGTCCTATCTGGCGGAGGGTGAAGGCGGCGAGACGAGTCGCTTGCATCAGCTGGAACCGGTTGTCCTGGAGCGAATTAAAATCCTCCGACTGGAATTCAAAAGTCAGTAAAAAATTAAACTTGCTTAATGTGAAGATTATTACTAGAACCCATGTTGAGGATATCCCACAGATATTTTACGCATCGACCACCTTTGGGTGTTGCCCAATCTGACCAAACTCTGTCTAAACTGCAACAAGATTGAAGTGATTGAACATATTGGCATGCTAACTGCCCTCAAGGAACTCAATCTGAGCTTTAACTATATAACAAAGATAGAAAATCTGGACACACTGGTGAATCTGGAAGTGTTATCTTTATTTAGCAATCGCATAACGAAAATCGAAAACTTGGAATCACTGGAAAAATTGGTAATTCTGAGCATTGGTAACAATTCGATTGAGGTTTTGGATGGCGTAAGTTGAATGTTTCCAAATTAATCTTTAATTAAGAATATAGATTTTGATTATATTTGACAGATTGATCGCCTGCGCTTTGTGAACACCTTAAGAGTACTTAATCTGGAAGGTAATCCCATTGCCAAGCTGCCCGATTTTCCATTATCCCAATATGTTACTGCTATTTTGCCACAATTGAATTACTATGAATATGTTTTCATCAAGGATGAGATGCGTGCAGCGGCTCAAAAGAGATTTAGGTAAGATAGAAATAAATCAAATAATAATTAATATAAATATTTACTACAATGTTAATGGATGATATAGTCGAGAACTGCGCGAAATCGAGGGAAAACAGGAAAAGGAGATATATGGCCTGGAGACGGAGGCACGAGAGTTGGCCGAGGCGGAGCGCTTGTCGTCCAGCTTCGTGGAGCACCTGGATGGCGACCAGCTGTACGAGAGCATGTGGCGAGAGGATGAAAATGGCAGAGTCCTCATGCTGGTGGGTGCATCGGCACAAGAGCTAGCAGAGGAGTACGAAAATGATGTGCACGAGCTAACGCAAAAGATTTACAAGCTGGGACTGGAGCGTTTCTGTGAACGCGATGCGGAAGTTAAGGATTTTATGGGCAGCCTGCAGGAGGGCCAACAGGAGCTGCAGCAGCTCGGCCAGAAACATATCGAAGAGTTCTTGCAGTACAGAGATAAAACCTTTGAGGAAGCGGGCACCATACTACGTCAGCTGGAAGCTGGCAAGGAGGATGTTGCGGAGCATTTTCCCCTATGCGAAGAAATGGACGATCTCAATGCTAATTTCGATGAGGCGCTCAGTGAGATGTGGCACAATTTGATGGCACAGGAGTTGCATCTGCATGAAGCAGTCGAGGTAAACACACTTATTTCTATTTTGCACCAAACGAATAATCTCTGAACATGTCCACAGGAGTCCACCTTGAACTTTGAGCGCAACATTTCGCGATTAATGTCCACTTTTGTGGAGCAGGCACAAGTTTACTTTCTCCAATTGCGCGACGTTTGTGAGCACTTCTCGGATAACATGATCGAAACTGTGTCGCGTTTCATATCGCATAAGATGGCGCTGCAAGATCTGGGTGCAGTGCCTCAGCCACTGCGCATGTGCATCGATGATCGAGAGGCTGTGCTGAGGTTGGTCGCTGATATGAAAGCCACGCACATCTTACGCATTGAGGATCGGGAAGATCTTATGACCAGCAGAAGCAAGGAATCCATAGAGACCTTAATCGCAAAGCTAAACAAGTTTGTGGCACCTGAACTATTCATCAATCATACATTTCTATTGATGTTAATTACTGTTGCAGGGAGGAAGTTGAACGCCATAGAGCCAAAATATTGGAAATTAACTCCTTTATGGAAATGATGACTGAGGCCATGGCCAATCTTCCAGAGGAAATTCACGCAAAATTGCTAACGGAGGAACATCACTAAAAATTATAGTACACCAAATTCAGAGTCGTAAATAAAATAATATATTAATCATGCAAACAGTCGACAAATATGGGCTGATTTTCGAAAGACAGCAATCATGAAAAAAAGTTTTTAATTGTATTTCAATTCATCTGAATTGATATTTTAATTCAAATATTATTTATAGTTTTTTTTACGAAACAACTCTATGCAAATGGGAAGAGAATTAACTGATACCAAATTGGATTGAACTAGGTGAGGTTCCAGCTCAACCTAATCAGCTTATGGAGTGCACATCCTTTAGATAACAACCCCCTCTGGTCCTAATCTCAAATCTTAGAAATGCTTGAGTGCAAAAAAATAAGTCGTCAGTCTGTGATCTCAGAAACATGTGTTTTGGACATCCTTTTAAATATGGTCTAGTTATATCTAAAGAATCTTGCCATATCTTTGGAAAACTTTGAACGACATCTTGTGATAGAATTGCAAGGACCAAGTCTATTGAACATTCATGTATTCATGGAGGCACCTAAAAATCCAAACTTTGTGTAATAACGACAAAATTTTTAAGTAAATGCAACAAAACCATTTGTTTTTATTATCTAATAAAAAAAGTTATTGAATTAGAATACCCCAAACCATTCTAAATGCAACAGTTAACACAGTAAATTGATCTCTCTTATCCCATATTACTCCTTGTTTTTGCCCTTCAATTGCGCCAGATAGACTTCTAAGCCCTGCTGAAAGAGTGGAGAATTTATGTACTCTAAGCTTTCCCGCAATTGTCCCTCTGGATCTTTGATCAAAAGCTGCACATCTTTTGCACGTATTTGGCGCTTTGTTAATGCTCTAGCCTCCGGTTGCGATTTCCCAAAGCTACCAACGAATTTAGCACATTTAATGATGGCATCCGACTTGCCCTCGGCCACCTCATCGATGAGATTTAGGTGCAAAGCTTCGTCGCTGCTGAAGAGCTTGCCCTGTAGCAGGGCCCGCTCTGCGATGCGCCGCGGCAATACACTGAGGTATGACATTAGTATAAACGGTGGCACCACATACCCAAATTTGGTGGCATGTATGCCAATGCTGAAGCCGGGCAACATGACACGATATTCACAAGCAGAAGCTAGCACGCATCCAACCGCAATGGCGTGACCCTGTAGGTAATATCACCAAATTAGTCATAAAACCAGCATTATTATGAAAAAGTTTACTTACATTAATGGCCGCTGCTGTGGGCACTCTGCCCAGAAATAGGGACAACCACATATCCTGCAATGCTCTCCAAAATGCTATCAGGCGATCTGGATTCGGCTTGTGCAATTCATTTAAATCCAGGCCAGAGGAAAAAACTTTATCGTTGGACTTTTAAATAGATGGAGGAGTTTAACTAACGACTGCATACAGTGTGCAAATATCTTACGGATGTGAGTATAAGTCCTCGACTTCCATTGCGCTCAATTTGTTTAATGGACTCGTTTAGGTTAAGCAGCAACTGCAAATTACAGGAGTTTACTGGCGGTTAGAGTCGCAATGCCCGTTTTATCATCCACTTCAACCATGGTTAGATTGGATCCATTGCCAATGGATCGACAGAGGCGCATGCCCAAATCCCTGAGTTTTGTTTGGCTACGCAGCATTTTTTGCACTGCTGATCAAATGATACTAACAAAAAAGGTGATTGCTTGTTTACATTTCAAATAGTCTTAAGCTTTCGTCACAAAATTACTAGATATTAAAAGTGTGTGACGTCACTGTAAATTTCATATCTGCTGCGTACCTTGTGTTGATCAGGCAACAAGAAGCAACAAAACTTGTTCCATTCCTCTTGTTTCGATAAGCTACAAGCGGCAACACAATAAAAACCAAGCCGTTATTAAATGAAAACATGGAGATATATTTAAAAACTTGTTTTATGTATGTATGTATAAAAACACTAAGTAAGAAAATCTACAAATGCATAGGATATTCATTTCAGTTCTTAGACTTCTTTTTCAGACTTTCTAGATAAATGCCGAGTCCCTTTTGAACAGCTGGCTGGTCAATAAAGAAAAGAAAGCTCTCCAAATCTTGGGCACGGTTATTTTCCAAATTTTGCAAGTCAGCCGATCTAAACTTTTGCTTAGTCAAGGAGCGCGCCAATGGATTGACTTTGGCGAATGTACCAATAAAATCAGCACACTTTGCTAAAGCCTCATCCTTGCTGCTGGCAATCTCATCGACCAGGCCGGCTCGCAGTGCTTCCTCTGTGGTATACATTCGTCCCTGGTTTAGGGAACGTTCAGCCTCACGGCGCGGCAGGACACTGAGGTAGGAGGACATAAACCATTCGGGTGCCACAATTCCAAGTTTAGTTTCGTTCAAGCCAATTGTGAATTTTGGCAGCATGACGCGATACTCGCAGCTGGTAGCCAACAAACAGCCGCCGGCAGGAGAATGGCCCTGTGGAAAGTTGACATATTTATAAAGAAATATACTTAAAGGGTTTCCCGTGTATTTACATTAATGGCAGCTGCTGTTGGAACACTGCTTCCATAAAGTGCCAACCAAACATCCTGCAACGAAGTCCAAAATGCACGAGCCCGCTCCTTGTCCGGCTTATACATTTCGAGGATGTCCAAACCGGCTGAGAATATTGTGGGATTTGACTAAAAATATGATAAGGTTACAGATTGTATTATTATATATTACATTATTGGGTATAGTTTACCGATGTTAGTATCAATCCCCGACTTTTGTTTCCCTCTATTTGCTCAATTGATTGCTGAATGTCGCGCAGCAATTCCAAATTGAGTCCATTTACCGGCGGGCGATTCATGGTTAGTGTTGCAATGCCAGTTTTATCATTGACTTCAACAGTTGTTAGCTTTGTGGCACTTGACATATGCCGGCAAGCAACTGTGGCATGCGGCACCAATCCTAATAACTTTGAACGCATCATTCTGTTTTGAGAAAATAAATTTTCAAAAAATATCAAAATCTCTTAAAATGACCTTTGGACTAGGCATTTGACAGGGGAAAATAATAAGGTCATTGCATTTAAAAATAAGATTTTTAAAACGTATTTTCATATCAACAAAAATTTAGTAATTAAAGTTTTATTCATACTTGTAAGTGAATATAAATAAATAATTAGCAAAATCACCTCAATATTTAAACTATGTATGAAAACAGCTGTTGCTTAGCCTGTTGCACTCTTACTTACTTTCTTCATTCGTTCGATTATTCATATCGATTGTGCGAGGGCAGCATGAACGGAGCTGCTTCAGTTTATTTAGGTCGTGAACTATATATGTAGGTAATTCAATATTCCTGTGCCAATATATTTAACTGGCTGACAAAGCATAATTATTATTTTTATTTTAACAACATAATCATTCAAATTGTGGTAAAATAAAACAACAAATATACTCCAGCTACATGATTCAGTTCCAAATTGAACAAAGTGTAAATGAGTCGTGTTCACATCGCAAAGCATCCATGTATTTTGACAGTTAGCTAACACGTCACAACGCCGCAGCTGTCACTTTGCCGATTCAACTGCCTTCGTGTCTGCTTTTTGCTTTGCGGTTATTCTTCGTTCACCTCACTAGCGTTGCTGTAACTTTCCCTAACGCGTTTCGCATAAGACATAAATAAAAAAAGGAAATACTTACCAAAAAATGGGCTCCGGCAAGCAACAGAAAGTGCAATCATCTGGTTTTACCAAGGAGGAGGAGCTGCTCCTACAGGACTTCAGTCGCAACGTCAGCACAAAATCGGCGACAATTTTCTATGGCAACGCTTTCATCGTCTCCGCTCTGCCAATATGTAAGTTGCTCAAAAGTGGCAGATTTGTTTGACACGTTGTTGATTTTTTATTTTTTTACTTAGGGCTCTTCTGGCGCATTCACAACATGGACCTGTGGCCCAGTTCGATTCTGTTTGTGCTGGTGACTGCGGCTAGCACCTATCTAATGGCCACCGCCTACAAGAACATCAAGTTCCAGCTGAAGCATAAGATTGCCGTGCGCCGCGAGGAGGCCGTCACTCGTGAGGTCAATCGCCAGATGGGCGATGACAAGAAGGTCACACGCAAGGACAAGGACGAACGCATCCTGTGGAAGAAGAACGAGGTGGCTGACTATGAGGCAACCACATATTCGATTTTCTATAACAATGCCATCTATTTGGCCATCATCATCTTCATCAGTTTCTTTCTGCTGAAGAACGCGACACCATTTGTGAACTACATCTTCTCGATTGGTGTGGCAAGCGGTGTCCTCGCGCTTTTCTCGACCAGTGCCCAAACGAACTGAACAAACACCTCTTCATACACATTACACATTTGTTGTAGATTCGTACTCGTAATGTTAGGTGCCACCTTGAGAAAGTTGCGAGCAAGAAGCAAAAATTCCATTCATCCACTCGTTGACATGATTTAAATACATTTTTAGCACTTCGTAACAAATATACAAAATGTTGTCTTTCTTGTAGAAAGCATGTAAAACTTTGAGTTTTAATTATCAAAATGTTTTAATTTATAACAGATACTCAAAAGTGAGATATAACGATTATATAAAACAATCATTATCAGTATGTAAATTGCTTAATCTAATCGTAAATGCAGAAGATGGACAATTCAAACACGCTCCAATAGCAGGGCAATTCCCTGACCACCGCCAATGCAGGCGGAGCCGATGCCATACTTAAGTTTCTTGCGCCTGCAAAGAGTGGAGGAGAAAGTTGAAAAATTAAACAAACTCAAGGGAGTATCTACTTACTGCAACTCGTGCACGAGATGAGCTGTGATGCGGGTACCACTGGCACCCAGCGGATGACCCAAGGCAATGGCACCACCGTTCACATTCAGCTTTGAATAATCCAGTTTCAAGGCATCGGCACAAGCCAACGTCTGAGCGGCAAAGGCTTCGTTAATCTGGAAATAACTTCATCCGTTAGCAAGATACGAGGACATAAAATGTGTAGTTTCAAATAGTGAAGACTCACCTCAATCAAGTCGATGTCCTCCAGTTTCAGACCCGACAAGCGAAGAACATTTTGTATGGCCGGCACTGGGCCAATGCCCATGATCTCGGGCTTGACGCCCACCGCAGAGAAGGCAACAAGACGAGCGAGCGGCTTTAGATTGTACTCCTTGATTGCATCTTCGGAGGCAACAATTACGGCCGCTGCTCCATCACAAATGCCGGAAGCTGTGCCTGCGGTGACAACACCGTCTTTCTTGAAGAGCGACTTCAACTTGGCCAGCCCCTCGATGGTGGTCTTGGGACGTGGATGCTCATCGACAACGAAGTCCACCTCCTTGCCCTTGACCTTCAGTTTGATGGGCGTGATTTCGGCATTGAAAGCGCCCTCCTGTTGTCCCTTCTCCCAGTTCTTTTGCGAGCGCAACGCGAAGTCATCAACACGCTCCCTGGAAATCTTGTACTCATCGGCTAGATTCTCGGCAGTCAGTGCCATGGGCAGCTTGCACCGCGAGTCGGTTAAACCGGCCCACAGCGAATCCTCCAGATTGTAGTTTGCACCCAGTGTTGTGCCGAAGCGCATATTGCGCGCAATGAACGGCGCCTGTGACATGTTCTCCACACCGCCAGTGAGCGCCACTTTGGCACCACCAACCAAAATGTCCTGGACACCATTGACAATCGATTGAAAGCCGGAACCGCACAAGCGATTGACGCCCAACGCTGGCTTCTCAATGGGCACACCACAATTGAGACCCACATGACGTGGCGAATAGATGCCATCCACCGAGGCAGCCTGCAAGAATGCCACAGCTCATAATTAATTGAATTTATTACCAATCCGAATAATCCCAAAAAATCAAAAATTTTAACTCAATTCTTAATTGTACTCAGATTCAGATCTCCAAAGCTGCTCTTCGCTTACCGCAATCACATTGCCAATGACAACGGTGTCCACCTGTTCGCCTTTGAGGCCGGCTGCATCCAATGCCGCCTTCGCCGCAGTCGTCTGCAGCTGGGTTTGATTTATATTTTTCAGAGCGCCACCGAAAGTTCCAAAGGCCGTTCGCTTAGCGGCAACAATATATATACCTAAATGACACAACAATAACATACAGTGTCATTTCATATCAAGATTAGTTAAGTTAAAGAAATCAGAAAGCAAATATTAAAATTCAATCAACAGGTCCAAAGTACAGACAAGCCTCCCTCTCCAGACATTTAATTTATACAGAGGAGGGGAGGGTTGCAGATAGGACAGGAGCAAGTCCAAAGTACAATTATAACATATCAGGCTGTTAACAGCACAAGCAACACACTGTTGGCGCAAGGAACACATTTTACAACCTTTGGTAGCTGCAGACATTTTGCACAATTTTCGAATTAAGTGCACAACAAAATAAGTATATAAAATAAAATTAAAATTTATTCAATTCTATCAAGCAGCAACAATGTCTTTCACACTGCACAGCAGTTGGCGATAAACTGAACGTTAAACTTAATTTGTGCTGCCGGTAGACATTTTGCAGAGAACTAAAAGCTCTGCCTCCACCTCTCTGCGAAGCTCATTATGAGCGGAAAAGTCACAAGCAAATGCACAGAGCGAAATATCTAAATCGATAAAATTCGTTTATTCCACGCATTTTTTACAGCTCTATAATTTGTTTATCCTTACGATGCTTTTATTATTTGTATACCTCTTAATACAAGTTCGTTGAGTGCAATTTTTGATGCACTATTATTGAATACTTAAATGAAGTAAGATCAATCGTTAACTTCTCAATTGTGCATCTAAATTCAAAACCCATTAAATTAGTCTAGAGTTGTATATTCAATAATTGTGCTTAACTAAACATACAGTTGTAAATGCTGAAGATGTTGAATTAAACTTCAGACTTGAAACTAGAACATAACTGATTAATTAATACAAATCTTAAGAGCGGATGCATTACACAAATTGGTAGCAATCCAAATTTATAAATAGTAAAAGTAAAGTAAAGATTCTTTTCAAATTTTCTTTTTGTGTATTTCATATTAAATCAGGGGAACTCTGCTCATACAATCAATCCGATCGTTCATCATTACGGTGAGTTGGATATATCCATGTTATCCGACTTCTCAACGCTGACCGATTTGCGAGAGCTTTTTGCCTCAGCATCTTCTACAATGGATTTAATTTTGCGTGCATCGGGAGAGCGGGATCGTCGTCTAGACGACGACGAGGGTTTTGTTGAGCTGGTGGCAACATCTTTGCTGCGACTTGACCTCGACTTGCTGGGCACAGCTGGTGGCGAGGGGGAGCTGCGTTTGCTGCGCGAGCGTGGCGATCGTGCGCGATGCGATTTCTTGCTACTCCGCTCACGGGATCGGGAGCGTTTCCCATTGCCGTTGCCACTGCTGCCGCCTCCGCCTCCGCCTCCTCTTTCGAGACCAGATGCACCTGCTCCGCCTCCACCGCCATGAGAACGAGAGCGACGTGTGCTGCGTGAAGTGCTGCGACGATGTCGAGATCGGGAGCGTTTGCCACGCGATCTCGACGAGCGCGAATGTTTGCCACCGCGTGAGCGAGATCGGCGCGAGCGTGAGCCACTGCTTCGATGGCGAGAACGCGAGCGCTTGCTGCGCGACCGGGACGAGTGTTTGACACGGGAGCGCGAGCGCCGTGGCCTGGATACACTGCGTCTCTCCCGAGTGCCGGAGCGTCGTCGCCGTCGTGAGGTCGAGCGATGCGAACGGGATCGACTGCTGGTGCGACGTTCGCGCGAACGCGAATGTGAACGTGAACGCCGTCGCTTGTCCTTGGCCAACATGCCGATGACGGGATCTATGGCGGCGGAGATCATGCTCTGTGCCTCCTTCACAATTGTCATGGCCTCCTCGATTTCGGCCTGGGCAGCCTCATTGGATTTCGCCTCCGGCTTCGTTATAGAATACGTCGAATGATAGACACTCAGGTGGCCACCCTTAAACTCCTGACCCTGCAGACGCAGGGCATGAATGACGCTCGTCTGCTCACAGAACTCAATCATGCAATAGGTCTTGTTGTCCTTTTCTGCCCAGCGAGCGTATTTTACCTCACCAGCACGCTGAAAGCACTCCATTAGATCGTCTAGTCGCCACTCGTTGCGTACATCGCAGACGATGATGGTACGACGGATTTCCTCGATTTTGCGTGCATCGTAGAACGAAGGCAACGCTGGATATTCGGGCAGATTGAACTCAAGCAGCTTGGGATCGTACGTCTTGATTACCTGCTGCGGCAATTGTCCTTCAATGCGATTGATCACTTCCGGCGGCAGCTTGGAGTCCGGCTTTTGCAGACCGGGCACAATGGTGCCATTCTTGAGCATCTCCAGCGCTCGATACTCCTCAGGTATCGCCAGCACCGGAATGACGATGAGTGCACGGTCAATGAATACCGTATTGGTCAAATGCTGGGCAATCGGTACACTGGTCGTCTCTGTGTACTTCACATAGCAGATGCGCGATTGCACCGGACAGGAGACATCTCGGATAGTGGGGTACAGTCGAATCTCCTCGATTTTTCCAATGTTGCCAAACAGGGTTTGCATTTGATCCTTGGTGGCCTGCGGCGCTATATTGGTCACCTGTATAACACGCGGTGTGTTGCCGCCAGCCATGATTGCTAAATTCTCTTCGTTTGCTAAACAGAAATGTTCGCCTTCGTTTAAGCAATTGTCAATATTTCAATTAACCTCCTGCACGAAATGAAAAAATTCGACAAGGGCTGCACACACAGAGCGTCGCGAAAATTTCGTTTGGCCCACAGGGCTACCGTAACTTTAACATGTTTCGGATTTCATATTCATCAGTGCTGCCAACTATCGGCAAAATAAAAAATTAATAAAAGGAAACACAACTCTAAGATTTAATTTTTATTAGGTTATTTAATGTTATATCAATATTAAAAGGTATTAAGTTAGCAACATAAGTTTTATGTTTGAACCGATAAATTTCCAAGCATGAGATTGTCTAACACAATTCATAAACAGTCAGATCTATTCGGTAATAATCTAAATGACACCATTGTTTTATGGGTATCGATACTTGTGTTTGTTACTGCGAGTAGTGATTATTTGTGTGAACGCAAAAGTTGGAAAATTTTTACAATCCCGTAGATGTTTAATTGTAACCAAATTGCAAATAATTATATTCTAAATAAAAGCCCCTCTAATTGTTTGCAACAACGACGGCAGACAACATGTCAGAAAGCACAGCGCCATCTGTCTCCAAGTCCAGTTTAAACGATTTGCGACAATTTCGCATAAATAAAAACGCAGCTGCCTCAGTTTCTAGCCTAGGAAGAACTGGTAGTTTTTTTTGTGGAGAGATGCATAATGTTAAATGTTAAAAAAAAAAAAAATGTTAAATTACAGAGCGCGTCCCCGGCAAGAAGCGCATCCAAGTGATGGCGGACAGTGACAGCGACAGTGCAGACTGTCAGGCGCCGAAGAAGCCAAAAATGCTTTTAACTGTCAAGGAGAAAGAAGAACGCTATATGGCAGCTGCTAAAATAATGCCACTATACGATACAATGGTAAGTGAAACAATAGCTTCGATAAATTATAGACATATATTTAAATATTTTTTTTTCGTTGCCTACATGTGTTTGGAACATGGCGCATCGGCCCGGCATTGTGAACAGCTGTTTAGCACAGTGCCGTAGCTGAAAAGGGTTTAACTCACAAAAAAAAAAATATGCCATACATTGGGACAAGTCCTTGAGTTCAATTTTATTATATTTTTAGAAAATTTTTTACTTCTAATTCGGACTTAGATTAAATTTGAAAAAAATACTTTACGTAAAATATAAAATGTTAACTAAACTAAACGAAACATTAATAAAAAATAAATCAATTTATAAACATTTAAAATTTTTTTAATTGCAGGCTATTCAGGACTCGCTGGCACGGTCAAATTGGGACGTGGCTGCGGCAATACGGTATATGAAGGAGCACTGCAAACCAAAAGCTCAGAATCCCTACGAGAAACCCAAGCTGAAGCACAGCTCAAATGGCAGTGGGGTCGCCAAATCGCACAGCAAGTCGAGCGGCAACTACTCGGACTGTGATAATTCGGATGATGACGATGTCAAGCAATCCAAGGACCAAGTGTATGACAGTGACGATAGCGACACCGAAATGTCAAACAAAATGACTGGTCAGCGCAAGAAAGTGTTCCAATTCATGAACAGCGCCAGCATCGTTGAACTGCTGTCGGTGAAGACACTTTCTGAAAAGAAGGCAGCGATACTTATCGAGATAAGGCCATTCAAAGATTGGTCTGACCTGCGTCAAAAACTGGAGGCTAATCGGTTATCGGCTGATCTGCTTAACTACGCCCAGGATTTGATCAACAAACAGAATACCGTTGCCAACATCCTAAGCAAATGCAACGGCATGGTCCAACGCCTGGAAACAGCTATTGCCAACGGTGCTGGCATTGTTGATCAGCCACAGATTCTAAGCAGCAAGTTCGTATATCATCCCTTAGTCATTATTATTTTCTAGTCTTTATAATCTCCTACTTGCATCTGTTACAGCTTACAATTGGCCGACTACCAAATAATTGGACTCAATTGGCTGACCGTGATGCACAAGCAGGAAATGAATGGCATTTTGGCTGATGAGATGGGTCTGGGCAAGACCATACAGGTTATAGCATTTTTAGCTTATCTCAAAGAGAATGGTCTGAGCAAGGGAGCGCACTTGATTGTGGTACCATCATCAACGCTGGACAACTGGGAGGCTGAAATTTCCAAATGGTGTCCCAGTCTTGTGGTAGAAAAATATCATGGCTCACAGGACGAGCGGCGAAGAATGCGCATTCGCTTTGCCAAGGATGGTTTTACCGGTTTCGATGTTCTGCTCACCACGTAAGAAATATTAAATTAAGATTTACTTTCATAGTAGACTAACCTTTGATTTGCCAGCTACCATATAGTTGGCTCGACGCCCGAGGAACGAAAGATGTTCCGAGTTTGCAAGCTGCACTACGTCATATTCGATGAGGCTCACATGTTGAAGAATATGACGACTCAACGTTATATCAATCTAATCACAATTAATGCCGAGATGCGTATTCTGCTGACAGGCACACCGCTGCAGAACAATCTGCTCGAGTTGATCTCGCTTCTCTGTTTTGTGATGCCGAAATTCTTTGCCAAGAGCATTGAGGACATCAAAACCTTGTTTGCCAAGGTGTGTGTAAAGGAGTAAAGCACTTCTGTCTCAATTTTAATGCCTTTTTTGATAATTGCAGAAGAGTAAAACCGAAGGCGATCAAGAAGAGTTTTCTCAGTTCCAAGAAAATCAAATTCATCGCGCCAAACGCATAATGAAACCATTTGTGCTCCGGCGTCTTAAAAAGGATGTACTTAACAATTTGCCCAAGAAGACTAGCTATGTGGTATGCAAGAAAATATAAAATTCTTACAATTGAATTCGACATATTAACAAAATTTCAATAATTGTATTCCTTCAGGAAAAAGTTGCGATGAGTGCCTCACAGAAGCAATACTATAACGACCTTGTTGAATATTATTCCAACAACAAGGGCGAGATCTGCGGCAGCAGCGAGCGTGCCGGTGTTGCAATCATGATGGAAATGCGTCGCATGGCCAACCATCCACTGCTAATGAGGCATTATTTCTCAGACGAACAATTGCGGGGCTTCGCCAAGCGACTGGCTCGTGGTAATTCTTACAAGAAAACCAATGAGCAATACATATTCGAGGAGTTGGCGATTATGTCAGATTTTCAGGTCTATCAACTATGCAACAAATACGTATGTTACACAAGACTATATATGTATTCATATAGATTTAAGATTAATGCTTGCACTTCTTCCGTACAGGAACTATATGATGTTAAAATACCGAACAATTTAATATGTGATTCGGGCAAGTTCCAGTTTATGGACGCGCTGCTCCCCAAACTGAAGGCCGATGGCCATCGTGTGCTGCTCTTTAGTCAGTTCACCATGATGCTGGACGTTGTGGAGGAGTATCTAAAGATACGAAATCATGGCTTTTGTCGTTTGGACGGCGGCACCGCTGTTAAGGAGCGACAGGATCTGATCACAGACTTCAATGTGGATGATAACATCTTCGTATTTCTGTTGTCAACAAAAGCCGGCGGTGTAGGCATAAATTTAACCGCAGCGGATACTTGCATTATTCACGACATTGACTTTAATCCATACAATGATAAGCAAGCTGAGGATCGCTGCCATCGCATGGGTCAGAGTCGTCCAGTAAATATTTATCGTTTAATATCAGAGAGCACCATTGAGGAGGGCATTCTGTTGGCTGCCGAAGAGAAGCTAAAACTAGAAGAGAATATCACTTCTAAAGAGAAGGGAGAGGTGCATGAGCAGCGCTGTGTAGTCAAATTGTTAACCATGGCATTGGGCCTTGATCATGATGAGGAGGAACAGCTGAACAATTCATTGAATAACTCCTTAGGCACGTCTAAAAAATAAGACATTTAAGCAAATCCACTAAAGCAATTCACTTTCCATTTTCCAACAATGTTTTTTATTTACAGCGTACCGTTTACTTATATATTAAATTGTACACTTAAATTATTAGAGAGCATTACTAGAGCATTTTGCTCATATCATTTTCGTCTAATTATAAGAATAAAATTGTATTTAAATTATAATATATTCACATTGAAGCTGTTTTTGGCTATGCGAATTGCGTTCTTCAAATGTTATCTAAAACTGCAAAGACTTAATAATTGAGTCATTTATTAATTGATTATAATGACCATATGAAAGGAAATTGACAAAAACAAACATCAATAAAAGCATAGCATTATGAAAAACATTGTGTAAATCTTCATTTAGCTAGTAATATAATTATCTCTGAAGAGAATTAACGACAAGCTATCACTGATTTTTCAACAATTTTATTTTAAATGATTCCAACAATAGGAACAATTCAATAATTGTGCAACAGCAGGAACTAAAGATATGGTCGAGTATATGTACTATAAGCATGTACAACTGACAATTCGTTTGAATCATCGAGTTTAACGAATCAGAAACACACTCGACAACCCTCAAAGCGAGTAGCACTTTTTCATTATTCGCTCTCCGATTCGCATTCGTATTCTCTTTATCAATAATATACGTGAGATTAGTTGCAGAGCGGCTCTCGCAAAATGGTTTTGAAGAGCTTTTCGGTGTGGCGGCGATTCATCAAGTTTTAGTCTTTAACTGATCGCTCGCGCCGATGATTTAATTTTTAAGTTAAAACGCTGATTTTTGTACCACTGAAAGAAAACTGCGTCAAGTGAAGCAGACAAAACGATACTCACATTACCTATACTAAAACATCTACATATACATAATTACATATCGACATATGTGTGTGCAAATTTACATACATATAAATTTGAACAATTTGCAATATCAATATAACGAACAAATTAAGCGCAACGAAGAAAATACCAGTAATAAATAATAAATGCAGTAAAAATCGAAAGTTCTATATGAATGAAAAGTAATATACATATTAATATATATTTGAAAATGTTATAAAATATACAGAAAATGTTTATATGAAAAATGTGTAGCGAAATTTGTAAATTGAATTTTGCTCAAACGCGACTCGTTTGCACTATTATGTGATTCATATTGAGTACATACATACATCAGTTTTTTGGGCGTTCAGACAAAAACCGAATTATATATTTATAAATAGCATAGCGCTCGCTAAACGGAAATCATATTGGACCAATACAAATACTTAGTCACACCACGATAAAATCAGATAATATTAATCTATATATATTCATATATATATATATAATTATATATATATAAATATATATATATATATAAATATATATATATATATATAAATATATATAATAACAATATTTTGTTAACCAATAGCAAAAAATAATAAAACGACGTCATCTCATCGCAGCTGTCAAGCGGAAACGGAAGAATATATAGCCGCACCTCCGTCAGTTGCTTACATACAAATGCATACATAAGATACTATTAAGTATAGATATATCATAACATATACATATATATTATTATAATATATATATATATATAAATATTTATATATATATACACATACTTGTATGAGTTTATGTATGCGGCACACAAAAATATTAATTTAATACCATAATAATAAAAATATATATGTGTGTGTATTTACAACTCTGAAAAAGCGCGTGCAAGAACTAAAACAAAAATAAATTAATATCTATGCTACTTATATATGACATGCCCTGTGTTGTTTGTGTGTGTGTCCGTGTGTGTGAGTAATAGCTAAGAAACCCAACGAGCGATCTACATAACGAAAATAAAAACAAACGAAACTTACGAGAACAAACCATTAAGAGGAAAGGAAGAAGCAACCATAACAATTGACAACGTCGAAGAGCAAATAAAGCGAGCGCAAGGCAACAAACCAAAAATAGATAGAAGAACGTCAACGCCAACATTAACGCGAGCGTCAACGGTGCGTATACTTAACAACTGGCAGAGGCGGCGGCAGCAACAGTCGACACAGCCGGTCACCCGCTCATTTACTCACTCAGCACTCGTAAACAGCTGCTCAAAAAAAAAAACACAAAAAACAGAAGCAGCCGCAACAGCCGCAGCAGCAAGAGTAAAGAACAAGAATATAATCATCAATTGTTTTTGCGCCGCTGTATCTGATCAACTAAATGTGTGAGTGTCTGTATCACCCTGTGTTCATATACATATAAATATATATATTTATATATATATATGTGTGTGTATCGACGTTTATGTGTGTTGAAAGTGCGACGATCCAAAAACTAAGCAAAGAATTCACTTACTCATAGTTTGTTTCTATATGGTGGCATTCGATTGCTTCACAAAGAATTATAATTATAATTGTGTTTCTTTTTGGAATTATTGTTAGCGTATGTGCCGAGCATAATTTAACGACACACGAAGAGCGTATCTATTAAAGTTAATGAATATACATATCTATACGAATAATAACAACAAAACGACGACGACGACGACGACGACGAATGCGCGAAACGACGACAATTCTTAATCTGAAAAACTTGAAAGAGCATCAGAATTAGAAGGCAAAGAGTGTGAAAAAAGCAGATAAACAAAAGCTGAGCAGCAACGAAACCCAACAAATTGTTGGATCAAATTTTCTTTTGCATTAAAAGGTAAGATAAATTTATCCTTTGATAATAGGTAATTAACTGACATAAAGCTTTGTAAAGCAAAATTTTTTTAATTTTTTTTTAAACTTTTATCTTACGATCCATGATAAAAATAATTGATTTATTAAGAATTTGTGTCCCCTTAATCACAACAATTAGCCTCAGTCATCACAAATTCAATATGACAATAATCTTTTATAAATACAAATAGTGGTGGGGTTGTATTTACGGAAAATCATTATTATAATTTGAAAACAAGTATTACTTCATTTTAATACCGATTTGTTTTTCGTTTGTTGTTTAGAATATGCTCATTTTTATAAGTTGGAAACATGTTTAAAAATAAATTTAGACCACGCGCAGACACATTTTCAATAGTACTTTAAACGCTGAAAAATTAGAAAGAATTGCTCGAAGCTGATGTCATTCAGTTGAAGTGCGCTCCCCAATCGCGGTCTTGAAACCAGATGCACTCCTACGCGCAGCCGCAAAGCCGGTTGGCTGACTGTGGATGTACCTATGAAGTACATAAGTTTATGTATACATACATACATCTCTATAAACAAGAATGTCTGTGTGGTCGTATGTGTATAATCGATCGTTGAAGAGCGCAAATAGTTTATGCGTTTCTCTTTTTGTACCCACTTAAAGATGGAGCAGTCTTAATGGTTTTTGCCAAATCACACTTAATTAGTTTCTTTATTCTTATTTTTAATTTCTTTTAGGATTATTTAATTGTTAATAGTATTCGATTTGTTTCTTTTTATTTCAGACCACGCTTATAATTATAAAAGGAAAGAATACCATTTGTCTTACGCATAAGACAACGAAAGGAAATTTAATCTATATGATTGTATTAAAAAAACAAGCAAACAAAACAAAACAAAACAAAAAACAAGAATTGTGATATGTACAACTTTACTCAAATATTGAAAAAACATATATAGAGGCGTTTATTCCACGTATTCCGATACCTAAGCAAACGGGCACGCGAATAATCAAAGTTTTTCAAAACAAAAAAGATTTAAGAAACCAAAGATTAGGGTTTTCAAATAATTTAACCGATAAGAAGAAAAAAAGCACTCACAAGCAACAATGGCAGAAAAAGTGGAAATCTCACCAGCCACATTTAATCATAATAATCAACAAAACGATGCTCGAAAGATGCGCAAATCGCCCGAATATCAACCCATTATACCAGGCGTTATATCCAGAGAACGCAGTTTTGTGCGCACCTCCAATCAACAGGTGAGTTTTATATTTTATTAAAGCTATTATATATAATAAACCATAAATTAATTCTTCTTCTACAGAACATAAACAAAAGGCGCAGTCTGGCGTTCAACGTGCCTGGAAATCAAACTGGACAAATGCGTGGCAAGCCCGCTATGGATATATACAGACCACCAAGTAAGTATTATTTATATATATCTACTTTTTTTTAAATTCGATTTTTATTGTCAATTTTGCCTTAAAGCTTTGCTTATTGCTTTGCTAAATTTGTCCACATTCAAGCATAAAAACCATCTCAAATCTTTCCTTACATTTTATTAACCAATTTATAATTAAGTGCTTTTGTTCTATCTGTCGATTTATGTAAAATAATAATTTTATAATTATAAATTAGACTTTTAATGCTTATATATTTTTCCACTAAATCAAAATAATTTACTTTGAATTTTTATAAATCATCGTAATAAGGAAACTAGTGCAGACAGACATTTTGTAAAATATTTAGTAAATATTTATAGCGAAACAATCAGCATCGACTGGCTCCCTTTTTCAAAGCTTCAAGTCTTTAAAATGATTATTAATTAACAGAAAATAATACTTTACTATTATCAATGTGCTTCTAAGGCAACTGCTTTAACACAAGCTCTGCAATTTTACACAAATTCAAATGCATAATTTATTTACAAGTATTTATTTTGTCAATTTTTTCTTTCTTCTTCTTTTCATATATGTCTATCTCATAATCGTACTCGATATACGTTATTGTACCAACAACCCACAAACTTTTTGCACAACAAAAATTCCAAAAACCCCCAAAACTAAATCATTGTTAAATATTTAAATATATTTGTTACACATTATATTCCGTTTGTAACTATAAATTGTTTTTGATCGATGTTAACAACAATTAAACGTTGTCAGATGTACGCGGAGGCGATTCAGCTATCGGTGGCGATGGTGATGATGGTGTTGTTGGTGGTGGTGGTGGTGGTGTCTGTGGTGGGGGTGTCTCGAATAAACTGAACATAAATGCCCAGGAGTTCACAATGACGAGCAACTCACGTGCGACGCCACCGTCTGAGGCACTAAACAGTAATCGGTAACGGCAAACCCATTTTTAATTCGAATCTTTACCCCTCTTGCGATCTTCTTGCAGAGCTAAACCACAATCTACAACATTCTTCCAGTTCGTCGCTCATATTCCCCATGGCTGGCGGCCCAACTCTCCTTCAGCAGCAACAGCAATATGCAACAGCTGCCTCCAATGCTGCGATCCTCAACAGACGCCAGGCTGGCCTCTCTCTCGGCAATATGCCAACCTCATTGAATAGCCTCAAGGGTGTACATCATAGATCCATATTGGTAACACATCCAATCAGCCCAATGGGCGGACAGATTCCGCTTATGAACTCACCCTCCAGCGGTAACATACTTCATGTAAGTCATCTGTACATCATAATTTGATTTATAGCTTTACAAATATTAATTTATTTATTTGTACTTCCGCTGCGTGCAGTCGACTAATCGGGTAAAGTTTGCGCCAGAGCCGCGCGGTCAGAAGTCAATGCAACAAAACCAGTTTGGAGGCAACAACTACAACAATGTGCAGCAGCAATATCAGTTGAATGGCATTGATCCTTATGGAACCCTAAATGGAACCGCATTGCAACGATCCAAATCACTGTCGTCGGCTGATGCGTTGACACGTGGTTTGGCCAGCTTGGGCCTGGGCCTGGGCAACGAGGTGGCCGACATTGGCCAGTTTACGCCGGAAATACAGTCATTGATCGAAACGGCCCTGGAGGATCCAAATAAACTGAATTCCCGCTGTCTGATGGAGCTGACGTCTCAGTTCATCAAGCGTGCCGTTGAGAGTCGACGTTTTGCTTTGCCCATTTCACGTCTCTGCCTCAACATCATTGCCAAGGAGCAAAAGGAAACGTTTTTGGAGGCGCTGCTCAACACATGCCGCCAGTGGTATCAGGAACGTGAAAAGGTATGAATCCAATCTAGCTGATATGAATTTAAGGACTAATCAATTAAACGTAAACTTACCTATTCAACAGTTGCTGTTTGCCATTCAGGGTATGAAGTCGCCATCAAGGGTTAGATTCACGGCTTTCATGGCATTTCTTACGGAAATGTTTTGCCAGCTGAAACGCCGCCAGTTGCAGCTGCGCCCCCACAGCGAGGGCACACCCCCACCCCTGGTGCTACTCAGTTTGCTATCCAAATGCTGCGAGGATTGTGTGCGTCCCCCTGTGCGTTCACTATCCGAGGTAAGCTCAATTAAACTATTTTTATTTTCCATTTCATTAATGATTCGTGCATATGCAGATTGAGTGCCTGTTTTACGTTTTGACTTGCATTGGGCAGGACATGGAGCAACAGCTGCCACAGCAATTGGAGCTGCTTATGTCATTGGTGCGTGATGCGTTTCTCAATGCTGGCGATGCTGCGGCTTCTATACGCCGAACACTGTTGCAGCTAATCGAACTGAAAGCATCCCACTGGCAACTGCCTGGAAATACGGTGCTTTACTACACCCACACCAACAACTAGGCAGAGCAATTGATTGATTCGGGCTTTGCGGACACCATCGCAATTTGTTGCAATAAGTTAACCAATCATTATTATTGTGGTCGAATTGCATTTAGGCCGAGTCCTCATGCAAAACGCAACTATTTTTCGTACTCACGTAGTACCATAGTTCATAAGCAATATTTATTTTGGAACCATAGATAGATGACTAACCCAGACATAGCTATACACGTAAATTTTCCAGCTCAACACTTATTATAGTCCAATGTGAGAAACACAACCGCAAACGGGGAGCAGCTCATTTAACCCGCCTCCCCTTTTCCCATTTTGTAGAATTGATAATTCCGATTTTATAAGGCTCAAATTATATTATTGTGAACCCATATTATTTATGTGTAATAAAAACTACGCTAGTCAAAAAAACAATATTACAACTTCACTCCACTTTTATACCTTAATATCCAGCGAACTGAGTATTTTTTATTGAAGCATATATGCGAAAAATAAATAAGTTAAAAATGCGAAGACATGAAATTATTTAAATCTAACGAGCAGGTTTATCAATTTCTGTACTGCATCGATAGTTCGACTGAATATTTCATATCGATATACGATTTTTACATTTGCACCCCAACAATAGGTTCGCTGCTGCAACGATTAGCATTTCTCGTTCATTTCGTTTTTTGTCTTCACCCCATAAAGTTAACAATCCTACAAGTAAGTTTAACTTTTTATATTTAAATATGAATGTAATTTAAATGTAATTTTGTAACAAATTGTTTGTAGAGCAACATAAATGGTTTTATTATATTATTTTGACATGCAATGTGAAAATGCTTCAAACAATGTAGATTTTAGAAGTGTGTATTATACCACGTGTTACAAAATGGCGACTTTTCACGCAGAAAACGAACCAAAGAAAAATAAATGAAGTGCTTATATGATGATTAATTTAATTACCTTTTGCGGTTTCCACCAGAAAGCGTTAGTTCGCTTAAAGATGGCCTTAGGTGTCTGATTTTAGCACTGTATAGGGGATGCGTGCATTGATAATCGTACATAACCTACAAAAATGCTAACAAAATTAATTTTATTTTAATTCCAGAATGGCGGACGCAGCTCCAGCCCGTGGTGGATTCCGTGGTGGATTTGGCTCTCGCGGTGGTCGTGGTGGTCGTGGTCGTGGTCGCGGACGCGGCGCACGTGGTCGTGGTGGCAAGGAGGACTCCAAGGAGTGGATTCCAGTCACCAAGCTAGGTCGCTTGGTGCGCGAGGGCAAGATCAAGTCTTTGGAGGAGATCTACCTGTACTCGCTGCCCATCAAAGAGTTCGAGATCATTGATTTCTTCTTGGGCTCAGCTCTCCGCGACGAGGTCCTCAAGATCATGCCCGTCCAGAAGCAGACGCGTGCCGGTCAGCGCACCCGTTTCAAGGCCTTCGTTGCCATTGGTGACAACAACGGTCACATTGGCCTGGGTGTCAAGTGCAGCAAGGAAGTGGCAACTGCCATCCGTGGCGCCATCATTCTGGCTAAGCTGTCGGTTGTGCCCGTTCGTCGCGGCTACTGGGGCAACAAGATCGGCAAGCCCCATACCGTGCCCTGCAAGGTTACCGGAAAGTGCGGTTCCGTCTCGGTGCGTCTGATCCCAGCGCCCCGTGGTACCGGCATTGTGTCTGCACCCGTTCCCAAGAAGCTGTTGACCATGGCTGGTATTGAGGATTGCTACACCTCCGCCCGTGGCTCCACTGGTACTCTGGGTAACTTCGCCAAGGCAACCTATGCTGCCATCGCCAAGACATACGCCTACCTGACCCCAGACTTGTGGAAGGAGATGCCTTTGGGCTCCACGCCCTACCAGGCTTACTCCGACTTTTTGTCCAAGCCAACGGCCCGTCTGCATGCCGATGCTTAAGATCATCGTGAACCATAATTTTTGAATAAAAACAAAACATATTCATCTTAAAAATATCGAAATTGTATTTATTTGTATACAAGTTAATTTTCAGGCTATGAATTCTGTAGAACTTTTCGAATGACTGGGTACAAATCAAAATATGAAGAATAATTCAACATTTGTTATTTGCCTTAACATATATTTAAAAAACAATTTAAATATCGTGAATAATCTTAAATCTGAACAATTATGATTACGATTTGACGCCGTACGCCTCCGGCATACGCTCAATGGCGTACTTGTGGGCAGCCACATACATGATGGGCACTCCCGGTATCTTCCGAATGCGGTTCTTCAAATCCTTGTCATTGGTGGCCACAATATAGCATTTGTGCTGGCGTACTCGCTCGACTAGACAGTCGTCGGCGTAGGTGCCCTTATGCAGGCAGGGTAAGCGCTCGAAACGGGGATCGGATATTATTCGCAGGGCCAACTTGTACTTGTTGCCAAGTTTCTCCAGTTCGGCACGCACACAATCCGATATATACGGTATGCATTTGGCGTAGAGGCAGTCCATCATGCACTGCACTATGTCCAGCTTGTTCTTAATGCTAAAATTGATGAAGTTCGTGTCGAGGACGATGTGGTAGGGCGGTCCCAGCTGCGTGTTGTACTGGAAGAATAGCGCTGAGCTCTGCTGTGGGGCTTCATGCATTTTAATTGCATGAGGATCTGTGGCCTGTTTGCGTTTCAGGCGCATATTATCTTTAATCCGGGAATCGGTGGGTTTTAACAAACGCTTCAGTTGTGCATTTTTCTGTTTCTGTATCTTTTTGGTCTTCTTTTGCTTGCCCTACGGGTACGAGCATAAAAACATGTTAGTTCGTTGTCATTTACAGGAGTGCTAAATCAAACTCTTACCATTATTAAAGGTGTATAAATATAATGTAAACAATTAAATAGCAAAATTGCACGTGTTGTTAATTTTTGTTGTATTAACTCTCAGCTGTTAACGCAGAGTTGCAATACATTTCTACTAAATACCACTCTGCATTCATCGATTGTGAGCAAATGAGACTCAAATTATAACGATAGTTTAGTCGAAAAGTTTTCTTGGTTATGCCACGTGTATCCATGCTTCATTTGCTACCGGAATTTTGTGAAAGATGGTGAGTTTGGTGCTATATTCTTTTTTAAAGTAGATCAATTGTTAAATATTTAATACCACAAATGATGATACTGATGACGAGACTGAAGGAACATTTTCTCGGTTTTGTATTGTATCTTTCAATTCAATTTCGAACAATATTTGTTCTTTTAAAGATGATTCGGCAATCTGATGGCTTTTAAATGTTTTACAATCTGCAATTTTGTTTGGCTATAATAATTAATTGAATTCTAAATTTTTTATTATTTTTCAGGGTTGAAAGTACTCTCTTATGATGTGGAAACGCATAGAATTTGTCCAATAAAAAAGGTAATTGTTAATATTCAATATTTTTAAAAGCACATGTGATGAATTTATACACAGACCTGTACTGAGTAAAACCCATGTGGAACTCGATGTAAACTGATCCAAACTCTTTTTAACTATAATGTATTTAGTTTAATATGTTCTAATTATTTTATTAAACTTAACTTTTAGGCGTGATGTCTTGAAAAATAAACGCGACGAGCTTAGCCAGACGGCGCGACCAGAAAATGGCTACGGCCTTCAAAATGGCGAAAAAGTCTCATATTAGCTAGCATGAAATACATGAGGCGTCAAATCGACAAAAAAAAGTTTCTTCCAAGTCTCTGGATATTAGGTAAGCAAGTGTTCAATATATATATTTTTGATTATCTGATGAAATAAACACAGACCTGTTCTGAGATTACTCATGTGGATTTGTATTTAATAAACTGACAAAAAGAAAAAAATAGGGCTTATCGTTAACTCTGTTTTAATCATTTTACTTATGTGAAGTTCTCTCTTGCAGACTATATGAAGAAGTGAGGTTATGACGTTTATTTCGGTCTCTTTGATCTAAGGTAAGATGTTTTCAAAACTTCCATTGTTTAACACTATGTCGATGTCGCCACGTGCTACTGCAACATGGCGCCATAACATAAAGAAAATATATAGTGCTAGTATGATGATTATTTAACTTCCTTTTGCGGTTTCCACCAGAAAGCGTTAATTCGCTTAAAGATGGCCTTAGGTGTCTGATTCCAGCACATTATATTTAATTTATTTAGGCATATTTAATTTAATATAACAATTCTAATGCATTTTCCATATTTTGTTTGCAGAAAGACGCACCTTAAACTCTGGCCGAGATAACTTCTTGATTTATTAACTATATTAATATTGTATGGCTATAAAGTTGTGTACCTTAATAAATATTTAAATTAAAAAGATATTTGTGTATTTTCTGTGTTTTTGCATTGTCTGGCTTTGGGGATAGTTATAGGATGAACATATGCAATCTGTTGCACACACAGGCGTTTTTCATTATCTAAATTGTTGTATAAATACATATGTGATGTACATGCTATGTACCTCGAGGTATATCGGTGTTCGCACAAATTTGTAGCGCAGCTGCTTATATAAAAGATATTCCATTGCGATCTATTTCAAAAGGCATTCGTTTGCGCGCGTCATATGTGTACACACCCTGTATAGCATCGGAGTGTACACGAGTCACCCTGTATCATGAGACTCGCTGGTTTAATTAAACCGCTGCTGTTACGCGTAAAAAAAAACAGATGCCTCATTTCTGCACAACAATATGCAACAAGTGTTGAGAACGAGGAATACGCTTTTGATACCAAAGAATTTGTAGATTTTAAGAAACAATTGCGACAACAAAACGTGTATAACAAGGATGGACACACGTGCCTGCAACTCGATTGCCGGCTGTGCGATCGTTCGCCGGCTGCGGCAACAACAGCATCGCGTCCTACGCAGAGACCAATTGCTTACATAAACAAGAGAACTGGTGAGTGCCGAAAGAAAAGAGTTTCAAAGTGAAGTTATTTTATGTAATGTAATATTATGTCACTTTGTCACTTATGTCACTTTTAGGCGCCTTTATTTGCCCCAGTTGCGATGTGAAGGGTACACTCTCACAGGCTCTGGCAGCCTATCAGGCACCTCCACCCGCTGGTTATAAGCGAGCACCAATGAATAAATCATTGTATAAATCACGTTACCCCAATCTCGTGAGCGTCACAACGGAAGCTTGCGAAGCGCTCGGTCTGAAGGGCCTGAACGAGGCGCAATTGAACGCCATTGGTGCCCAATATGAGTCCGAACAGCATCTGTTGCACTTTGCGTTGCGCAATGCGGCCCAAACAGTGGTCGGAGAGAAGGTGCTGCATCTAAGCGATCGCAGCGAGCACACATTCCAGGGAAGTCTAAGTTCTGGCCTGCTTATTCACGGCGCCGGCAACAAAAGCAAAGCTGTGCTCGTGAGCAATCTTCTCGATTTCATAGTGTTGGCCACGCAGAACATTGAAACTCGTACGTAGTTATGATCAGAAATTTGTAACCTGTTTAAACTGAGTAAATTGCAGATTGCATTATTTGCTTACCATATGCGATGCAAGTGCTACCGCAGGAGTGTCTGCCTGGGCTGGAGCGTTTCAAGGAGCTGGTCTTCTGGCTGCACTATGATGCTACCCACAGTTGGGATGCGGCAAGCGCATTTGCTCAGAAAATGGACGAGAAACGTTGCCTGCTGATACGACCCACGGAAACAGAACCGGCACCACATGTGGCTCTGCGGCGACGCCTCAACGTGCGCCACATATTGGCCAAGGCGACGCCGGTGCGCCACAAAGCGATAACCACATTCAATGCCCTGCGCAACGATATACTCAGTGAGCTGCAGAACATCGAGAAGGTGAATGGCGTCAAATGGAAACGTTTTCCTGTGCTCAATAAGCTGCTAAAAGGTCATCGCAAAGGTGAGCTGACCATATTGACTGGTCCAACGGGCAGCGGTAAGACAACTTTCACCAGCGAATACTCCCTGGATCTGGCCATGCAAGGTGTTAACACACTGTGGGGCTCCTTTGAGATACGCAACACGCGACTGGCTGCGACATTATTGCGTCAATTCGTTGGCTATTCACTGCATGATAAACTGCAGGAATTCGAACACTGGGCTAGCGAATTCGAGCGATTACCTATGTATTTTATGACCTTTCATGGCCAGCAGCCTCTCAAACCAGTGCTGGAGGCCATTGAGCACGCTCAGTACGTACACGACATATCCCACGTGATAATCGACAATTTACAATTTATGATGGGCGTTTCATCCTATCGTGGCGATAAGTTTTGGGAACAGGATTCGATTATAGGAGCGTTTCGAGCTTTCGCCAGCAAGCATAATGTACACGTTACACTGGTTATGCATCCGCGCAAGGAACGTCAGGAGGATGAGTTGACGACGAGCTCAGTATTTGGCACAGCCAAGGCCACCCAGGAGGCGGACAATGTGCTTATCATACAGGACAAACGCCTGACTGCGGTGCGTGGCAAGAAGTATCTGCAAGTTGCGAAAAATCGCTACAGCGGCGATCTGGGCATCATGCCAATGGAGTTTGATAAAGATGCCCTCAGCTACTCCAGCTCAGTGCAGAACGCCAAAAAGCGACGGGAAAAACCATCAGCAACAGCAGACAGCAGCTGACAGCAGTCCTAATCTAATGTTAAAATAATTTAACTTCGTATTTGTATTTTCTTATACTATGGTTGAACGTTAAATAATTTGTTAGAAATAATTATAAAGTGTCAATTTAATTTCTATTGGCGGAATTTACATTTATAAATTTATAACAGCCAAAACAGACAATATGTTTCCATACATCAAGATTGGTTCTTGGATGAACATTTTATACTAATTTCAAGCATGATTTTTTTTTTGTATCATCCTAAAAGTATACAACACGCTGCCATACACATGACCTACAAAAAATTCTTAAATTTGCTTGATTTATTTTATTAATATTTGAGGTACTTCTATATACTTAGCCTAAACACTAAACCATTTGTTGAAGCTTAACTTTATTTACATAAAACAAAATTGTCCTACTGAATTCTCCTTATGTAGAGCTCTGTTTGTAATTCTTTGTGTCGAGTATCTTTTTGCCGCACATTGCGCAAATGGCCTTCTTGTATGAGCATGCCTGGCAATAGTGGGCTCCCACCTGATGCACCTTCTGCCTGCAAATGCTGTAAGTGGATATTCAATGCATTATCTTAACATATTCATTAAATTGTTAAACTAATAATAAATACTTACCGACAAGGTGCGAAACTGTTACCGATGGGATTGTATCGTTGCTTAGCTGATGACAATGCTTTGTTTTCGTTGATTTTACGGCCACCGGCAGCTGCAGTGTTTGTCCTCCAAGGGTTTGGCGCCGAGACCTTTGACAGCTTGGACTCACATTTATCACATACCATTTTAAAGAGTAAAATGCGTTTTATTTTTGTAATTCTGCTTGATGTTTTGTTTATGTGATTAGGATTGCCAACGGGTGTCAACAAAGTGTTATCGAAAGCAGTCTTGAATTTAAGGTGGCCATAAACATGTACCAAAATGATATCGGTATCGATCCATGCATCAACATATAAAATAAACAAACTATGACTACAAACACGAAAAATAATGCACAGTTCCGGTAAGTTTTATTTCAATGGAATAAAAGTGATTTTTGAATGTCAAGTATTCTTCTATCGTAGAGATCAACTTATAGCGGCTGTGGTTAAAAAGCGCGCTGCACTCGCCCGAGCTCAACAGATAGTTGTCACACTTCTGGAACCACACATTGACGAAAAGGATTTTCTTGCCATGGTAAATTATAAATCTAATTAAGACTGCTCAATAAATAAATGTGTTTTTTCCTTAAGCTTGCTCAAATTGGCCCAGAGAATTACGCAGATATTGTTGAGGAACGACACATTAACAAACTGTGCGGTTATCCACCTTGTGATGTTGCTGTAGAGAAGTAGTATTTTTATTTTTACAATATTTATTCAAATGTTACCCAAATTATTGCTTTATAGCGTGCCCGTGAAGAAGTATCAAATTTGTGGCATCAAGAATAAGGTGTATGATATCACCGAACGGAAGAAGTTTTGTTCCGGCCATTGCTTCAAAGCCTCTGAATACATCAGATCCCAGGTGCCCACTTCTCCGCTCTGGCTGCGTGATAGGGAACCCAATCCAAACTTCACACTTCTTCCGCGTGAGAATTTAATTCAAACTAAATAGAAATTTTGATAATCGGGTTTATCAATTATATTTGTAAGTGTATTTATTAAACACCTAAGGGTTGTTCACTATAATATATATATATATTGGTGTGTGCGTTCATATTACGATTCATTTCATTGATTTGGAAATTTAAGCATTTCGACATTTTTAAGTAATTAATAATAATGTTGGTAATGTATTAAAAATAATAGCTCAATTGGCTGCAAGAATGGTGTACATTATTTAAATCATGATAATATTGTCGCGCTCTAGCGTCAAATCAGCTTCGCGTTTCGCATCCTCCTCGGACCACTCACCGCACTGATCCAGCACGTCTGTCTCGCGTAGTGGTTCCGTCTGTGCAAATTACAAAAAATAAAAGTCATATAATTGCATATAATGTGGGATTTGACCAGTGTTTACCTCTTTGTCGCCAGCTGCCAATTTGGCAAACATATTCGCATACAACTTCTTCTCCTTATCCTTGTTGAGCTTGATCTTTTGCTTACAAATCACAACATGATTGGCAGCTGCCTTATTACCCGGCTCCAATTGTATAACCTGCAATTGTGTACTCATTTATTGGTGTTCATTTATTTAATAATTTTCTATAAGATTACTTACTTTCTGAAAGTCATCCAAAGCGTCCTCCAACTCATTGATAGTTAGGTTGCATTGTCCGCGTCTATATAATGCCTTGACATTGTTAGCATCCAATTCAAGAACAGCATTACACTAAGAAACGAAATTGACAATATATAAATATATTATTAAATATATAAAGATGCGACTGGTGTTACCTCCTGTTTGGCCTCAAAGTGATCGTTGGATTTCTGATGAGACAATGCGATGTTGCTATGTATGGCTATTTTCAAAGACTTTACTTCGTCGCTGGTGTTGTCCTTAGTGCTGGGCAAAAGATTCTTGCACTTGTTGTACATTTTGATGGCCAATCCAAAGTTCTCCTTTTTGAAGTAGTTGGTGCCCTTCTCCTTGTAGACTTTCGCTTCGGCAACTCGTTCGCTGTCACTTAACTTCCACTCTTCCAGTCCCTTGCCGCACTCAATCAATTTCACAGTATACTCAATCGTAGAGTTGGATGGTATCTTATATGCCTCGTTCCCTTTGGCACCGAACGCGTATTTCGCATTGATTTTGATTCTGTGAATTATATGTAAATGTATGCGTGTTAAATATGCATTTTGGTCAATCTATTAACATTTACCACGCTGTACATTTGTGTGTCCTATGCTAATAATACAAACTTAAATTTCTAGATATTCTTTTTTAAACTTTGGATAAGGGAGTGTTAATCACGTACTTGGATGTTTCGCCAATATTCATTTTTTCCATGGCCAGCTCAAGTCCTTCGACAATACCAATGGCACTACCCTCGCCATAATCAAATTCAACATCGCGTTCATCAAATACACGACCCTCGAAACTTCCAGAAATGTGAGCTAAAATTATATGCAAAAATAAAATTTGTCTTTGGTTTGTGCTTAAACCACAAAACTTTGATAAACAACCTTTCACGAATGCGCCGTCGCTGGGTGTTCGCTTCTTATCGCTCGGTTCCACAATTATCCGCTCAATGCTTCCATCCTGATTTGGACTGAGATCCTCGCCCTTCCAGCCTATCATTTCTAGCTGTAATAATAAAACGTGTTTATTCCCCTAGGACGTTAGACTGATAGTCACCTGTAATACCTCAAATATAAGCGTGGAATCTGGCGGTATAGATGGCGGGCTGCCAGCAGCTCCATAAGCGTAATTTGGAGCACATGTTAGGAAACAACGCTCGCCCAGCTTCATGGTGGCGACACCCATGTCAAATGCCTTTATGACGCGTCCTTAGAAAATTACATATTTTAATCAGTAATCAATTGGCCAAGGGTTAATATATTCTCAATTACCTTTGCCCAAATCAAATTCAAATGGTTCATTTCGACCCACGCTGGAATCGAACTCGGTGCCGTCAACAAGTCTGCCGGTATAGTGCAGCGACACTTTGCAGCCACTTATTGGCGTCTCGACGCCGCTTCCCTCCTTCAGTATTTCCTTCAGGACACCGCCATCGCCAGAGAGATCGATTTTCTTTGTTTCTTCCGACATCTTTTGAGTTATATTTTAGACTTTCTGAATCACACTAACCTGACCTGAACAAATGAATTAGTCGTAAAAAAATATCGAAGAGTCTTTTTATCGATGCCAAACTTGTCAACTTTGGGATTTATCGATATTTGCTTTAAATTTCTCGCGTTGCATTTTAACATGTATGCGTAAAGTAATAAAATAATTAAGCTTCCTTCTATCGATTAATCGATATTTCAAAAAGAAACGATCAATGTAGTCATATTATACTTTTGTTTGCTGCCAGTTTTAATTTAAAATTATACCATTTGCTACGACAAAAATGAATGCATTTCATTAGCAATGCAGAGACTATGCCTTTGATGACATTTGGCCTTTTTTTTTATTGCGATGAAATTCGAAGAATTGCGATGGATTAAGTGCTATTAATATATAAGGTTTTAGAGAAATAAATAGGAAATATCCTAATCAAAAAGTTAATAAATACAAATTGTTGTTTGTTTTATGAATACATATATTATTATATTATATATATGATCTTTTCGGTTTACTGCTAAATCAATACAAAATTATTGTTTAAGCTACGAGTTACATGTAACACCTACTGGCATACTTAGATAAAGTTAACGTATTTATATTCGCACTAATTATGTATGTACAAAATTTGAATATATGTATATGTACACACTCGTATATGTATTTTTTATAATGCTAAAACGCACATATTTGTTTATAATTATATAATTTTATATAGTTCAGAGATTTTGATCTCCTGCTTATTCATTTATTGCGTGTAAGTCTAAACAAATACAATATGAGTGGTACGTAGATTTATGAAGGTTTTTGTTTTTCTTGTAAATAAGTATGATATAGTACATATAAGAGAATAGTTGATAATAGTTTAGTTTATCAATAATATTGCAAATAGTTTTGGGACTCATATTTAGATTGGTTTTTTTGTTCATTATTCTTTGAGCTATTACAATTGCGCCTTAACAAATATCCATAAGTATACTAAATGATGGAGAAAACATCGATTTTGTTGGTTCAGATGGTGTAGAATCAAAATAGGCCAGAAGTGACTTCAGATATATATATGTATATCACAGATATACAATGAAGCTTTCTAAACGATAAAATTACCAAGTGCTGCAAGCATATATAATTTTTTTGGCTTAAGGAATTTACAATCGAATTCAATATTTAATAAACATTAGTGTATATATAATTTTTGTTTTTTTACAATTATACAGTTATTCTTTTCATTTTGGCAGGAACACTTTGCGGTTGGTTCGATTCTAACTGATCAAATTAACAAAACACAATACAATACAAAAGCATTTCGAAATATGCATGTATCCTCAATGAACGAAACACTACTCAGTCGTTGTCAGATATTTGGTTGACTTCAGCTCTATTTAATGAAACTTTGCAGCTGAGCTTAAACTCTATCAATATAACCTATTAACTGGAAACATTTCCATAGATGAAATGCATGCTTGTATTGTCCATGTTAATTTTTTTTAGTCTTTTAAACCATTTAATTTGTTTAAATATATATATTTTTTTTTTTGCTTTTTCAAGAGTCTTAATTTTTCGATGTTTTGAAATAAAGTTTTTCGAAAGGCATTTGTGTAATTTTTGTGTAATTGTTTTATATAATAATTGCCAAGCAAAATGAGGCGTCTGGGATATGTTTCATAGCGTTAAAGATACTTGCCATAATAGTTATCTAGATGGGGGAAGGGAATTTGAGGGCAACTCTCATATGCTAATGCTAGGTTGAAGACATATGCATATACTTATAATAACAAAATTTGCACTAATTGAAATTTGTATTTCTTTCGAATTTACATGTTAATATTTTTGATGCCATTTTAGTTTTTTTTTTTTGTATTTTAAATTTGTTTTCAGCTTAATGTAAATAAATTATATCACAACAATAGAGACAAAGTTCGTGTGTGAGTGTGAATGTGTGTGTGTGTGTGGGTGGTTTGTGTGAGTGTGTGGCTGTGTGAATGTGCTGCTTTCGAGTCTCGACTAATTAACAGAGGCAAAAGGAGCGGGCTGCACGCAGACTACAAAATTAAATTAAACATTTAACACTATTGTTACTTATATACAAAACGTTGGGCTTAGTACAACATTTGGAGTTTAATAGCACAAATATACATACACATAAATATACACAAGCATACAGCATACAGCATAGACACACACACACAAACAAGCACATAGAGCGAGATTATGGTTAATAAAGCCAATCACACATTCACACACCCACACATACATATGCAAAGACACACGCTCGCGCGCCGCAATGTTCCACTGAGATCCAATACAGGAGTAACGCCCTAAAATGTAGGCGTGTCTCGGCCAGCACCGATTTAATATTAACTCTTGCTGAGGGCCTTCTTTTTTCTTTGTACCAGAATATCGTAGAACGGATTGTGACTGATGGATTGCGTCAGGCGCTTTATCCACTCCTGTTGATCCTCCTCTGTTGCGGCAGACATGCGATAAACCGTATGCTTGCCCTCCACCACCTGCAAATTGTGAAGATTAAGTCAATTTCAGAGTTTTACGATGGACTTCTTTGCACTCACCTTGCCCTCGGAGTCAGTCTTGCATGCCTTGATGATATCGGCGCCGCCGGTGGCAAATAGTTCGAAACAATGCGGCTTGCTGCGATCCGGTATCTCGCGCACCGATATATTCTCCAGCGGTATTATGCCACGCGGCTCCTTATCCGTGGTATACTCGAAATAGTACAGGCAATTGTCGTTCAATATGAACCAGCGTCGCTTCCACGATTTGTATCTGTTTAAGGACATAAGCAATTATTAGGTGCATCGAGAATGTTTTACGTTGAGAGGAGCTTACCTGCCGCCCTGCTTCCAGAGCCAGCCCTCCTTGTCGGGATTGAAGAAGGTGTGCATCAGATCGTTGCCATCATCTTGGGGTATTTTGAAGGGCTCTGTGCGTATGGACTCGTACAGCGATTCAAGCAGACCGCGGGGCAAATCGCCGCCGTTGTTGATGCCACGATTCATCGAAATGAATTGCTCAACGGTGGGTTTGTCCTTGACCTGAAAATTACGACACGAAACCAAAAACCATTTAAATTGTTGCACAAACCAAACTAACTATTAAAGAATTTTAATTGAGATCATATTTAAGATGGCAACAGACCAATTAATTGGAGCTGAGAGCACACACGCATGCAACTTGTGTGTGAAACTTGACCTATTTTTGGACCTTTGCTCAACCAATTTTGTAATTGGCACCAACTCGCAGTTGATTTGGGCCGGAAAAGAGAAAGAAAATGCGGAACTACGTCGGAATTTGTTGACAGTGTATACAATTGAGTCGTTAGTCGTTGTTGGCTGTTTTTTGGGACACGCGTCGCGCATTTCGCGAGTTTTATTTTGTTTTTTCAGCTTTGGCACACACAAGAAGCAAACCATCGCCAACAGCTTCCTGTCGTTAGCAAACACTTCCGGTTCGAAAACCATGACAGTGAAATGTAATTTGGTGCCAATAAAAAACACACAAAAAAAAAACAGACCAAACATTTATTGGCTCATTTTGTATTCTTTTAAAACGATTTAAATAAAAAAGGGAAAAGCGAGTTAATGGATACATTTCAATTTAAATGGATTAGCAATTGCAGTTGAAAACTGAAGCTAAACTAAATTATTATTATCAAAACTTTTAGTCAAATTAAATTATATTTTTCTTAACATTTTTATACATTAGCAGTTTAAAAGTTTTAATTTCACTATAACAATTTATAGTTTGCTCCACTTTCACTAAGTATTAAATTTATATTTAAATGCAATTAAATTAAGAAAAAGTCTCCCTGAGTTTCCCTGCAGCTCTTATTCAAGAGATAACTCACCGATGGATTGTGCAGTGATGTATTGAGCATGATAATGGCAAAGCTGAGCACGTAGCAGGTATCCGTATTGGTGAAGATATCCGGATTTAGTTGGCAATAGCGCTGCGCAAATGTCTCCATCATGCGATCGATTTTTTGTGCCTCGCCGGGTAACCGAAATGACCACAGAAATTGCCTAGATGAGTAATTTAATGTTTAAATTATTAAATACATAAGCCAATGTAGAAAAGTAAATTTTTAAAGCCAACCTCAGTGCTTGGACCAGTATTAGATTGGTGAAATCGTGCAGGGCCACAAATGCCTTCAGCACATCCTCGTTGAAATCGTTTTTCTCGCCGAGGTAATCGCCTGGAAAGACGCAACAGAAATGAGCATGAAAATTTATGTTATGCATTATGAGTTTTAATTGAATTTCCAGCATGCGGGCGCCGCAATCCCTGGACAATTTATGTGTGTGCTTGTTCACTCACCTATTGCGGTTTTGTTCAGGCCCTCGCCCTTGTAGAGGAAATGCGCCACATCCTGCGGATCATGACGTAACAGTCGATTCTCAACCAGATACTCAATGCCTGTAAGAAAAATGTAAAAAACATGCAATTAGTATATGTAAGTATGGCTGTTAAAAAATCGCAGCTGTTGTCTATTCAACAACTGAACTTTTAGCAGATAAGAATGTCGACACAAATTCAAAGCGACGCGTGTTGAATGCAATCCAAACAACATATAATCTACCCCCATATATGTATATATATATATATACATATAGGTGCTTATGTAAGTCTTGCAAATATCGGCGACGACCCGCAACATAAACCACAGCAATCTCAATAATAAGAAGTGGGGGGGGGGGGGGGAGGGAGAGATTTATAAGAAAAAGGAGCGCCCACAATGACGAGACATCGTTGTTATTATTTGCCAATCAAAACGCAGAGAGCCGGAGCTGCTCAGCAATTTGCGATAAAAGCCGGAAAGCGAGTACAAGACATAAAAAACACACACAAAATCAAATAAAATAAAACCAACAAAGCTCCAGGAATTTTGGTAGAACGCATTAGGAGCAAACAAAAAAATTGCGCGAAAAATAAGACAGACAACAAATTTGGGAATCGCGTGTGTTGCGTTTGATCCAACTGTAGATGGAGCCACAAAAAAACGACATCGATTGCTAAGTGCTTTATAATGATGGGTTGCCATTGCACAAATAGAGATACTTGCTAGAATAGTTTGCAAACAAAATGCACATTAGATGAATAATAATTCAAAGTATATTCAGGTTTGTGCAAGTTGTGTTAAATGCGAGCATTTGTTAATTGTTGTGTTTTGGATTTGGGAAAATCTGTTCATAAGAAAAACAAAGCACAAAATATTGTGTGGGAAACATTTAAAGCGGCCCTCGCAGTGCCCAACAAGTTGAGCATTTATTTCATCGCATTTCTTTTGCTTTAAGCGCAGACAGATTGGCTTTTCAGATTGACGCTTTTGTAGTTTTGTTGTTGTTGTTGCTGTCAATGGGAATCCATATAAACAACAACAACAACAATAAGAATAACAAAAGCAACAGCAACAATAACCACAATAACAACAACGACGACAATAATAATGCGAAATGACAACGATAATGACAAAGGAGTCGCCTGGAGGAATCGCCATAAGTTCAAAAAAAAAAGTTTCCTTTTTGTTTTGTCTCGTTTCGTTTTTTTTTTTTTGCACGCGTCACACGCGATTAGCATCAGCAAGTTGGCAGTTCCCCACTCCCCAATCCCTTCCCCTATAATAGGGAATGCCTACATCGTTTCTATGCGTTATGGATACCACATTTGTGAGCTATTAATTTAAGTGTTTGTGTGTGTGCGTGTGTGTGTGTGTGTTTGCTCTGTTGTTGATAATCGGCCGATAAACCGACAAATGACGCTGCCCTGTAAACCATCCGTTCATACATCGAAACCACCCAGCACCACCTAATCACACACACCCAACCACCCACTTGGGGGACTCGTGAGCAAGTTTTTAATAAGCGTCGCGTCGCGTCGCCTAGTTTATTTTTTTTTTTTTCTTTTGAATTGGACTCGGCTCCCTCTTTTTTGTTATCGCCAGTCGGTCGCTGACTCCCCGCGACAAATTCTTCAATGTGGATTAGCATTTTTATTGTGGCATTTTATGCAGGATGCGACCTATTGTTGTTGTTGTTGTTGTTGTTTCCTGACAGCCAAAAGTGATGCGTGTTCCAATTTTAAATTGTCAACGTTAATTTATGGCCAAGATAATAGTCGATGAAAATATTTGATTGGCACTTAAAATTAGATACTCGGGGAATAAGGTCGAATGCTAGAGCAAAGTTCTTAAGCCCACATATCTATGTATGTTGCACGTGTGTGTGTGGGTGTGTGTATGTGTGTGTATATAGGCCACTTGGGATTACATCTACAAGGTTAGATGCAAGTAAAAGTTGATATATATATATATTTTTTTATCATCTTATTTAGAACACAGCTAAAAGTCAATATTAGCAGCGATTAATAGCTTTAGCACGATAAATACCTAAAACAATATTTGCATTTTTTAATTAAATATTATTAAAAGTGTTCAAACAGACTAAATGATATTTATATAATATAGAAATGTTTGTTCTTGCTGCTAACAAAATTTACATTATTTTATGGATACCCTTCTAAATGACAGTTTTTTTTTAAAGAGTTAAAAACTGTCTTTCAGTAAAAGTTCTCACGGCATATGTATTTTAAATATAATATTTTGTTTATATGTAATTTTCAACTGTCCCGTATCCATTTGGCCCGCATTTTTGACCTTGCTCGGCTGTCCGTCTGGGGGCTATACTACCTACCCTTCATACATCTCAAGCATATTGCGACATTGACATTTCCATTAAATTAAACGTTCCACTTGATTTCGGATCCCGGCTGCTGCACTGCAGCCAATGCAAATGTCAACGAACTGTCAAATTTGTCAGCGCTTTAAGACTTGGATTTCTGCTTCGAATTGCTCTGCACTTGGCAGTTGGCAGTTGGCATCGCGTGGCATTTGCTGCATTTCATTTCGGGCTCATTACGTTATTAAATTAACTTTGGAATTATCATCATTTGGCGTACGTGCTCCAGCCTCCATCCTCCATCCCTTTGCCCAATTATGACACTGTAAATTTGCATGGCAATTTTGCTCTTTGACGCCGACACGCTTCAAAGTTATAATGAAGCGTCACTTTTTGTCTGTTGTCTCTTTTTTTTTTTTGATCTCTTGTCTCATTTCTCCCATCAGCCGTCACTTCTCAATTATAAAATCATTGAAATTCGTTCGTTGACGTCAGCACTGAAATTTCATTTGATTCATCCGCATATTGAAGCCACCAATTTATCTCGAATGGAGTCCAAAGTTTGTACTTTGCTTTACAAATTGTACTTAAATATTCCAAGTGTAATTCCTAATTACTCATGGAATTCTTAAGTGTTGTGGTTAAAATTCAATACTTTAACGGTATTGAAATGTGTTATCAACTTTTCAGCGAATTCTGCAAATTCTATTTTCGAATACGATTCTTCAGAGTATTGTGAGTCAGTTGCCAAGTGCATACAGAATATTTGTATTTTGGGACGATTAAACGATTTAATGTGTGGTTTTTCACGGAATTCTGATTTTTGTAAAAATCAGCATGGGAATCACTTTAAATTCTCGAAGAAGAATTAAAAATAATTTAAAAAAAATAACGCATTTTTCAAGTTGTTTACTGATTTGTTGGTTTCGACTTTGTTGTTTATTGCTTACAATATTGGATTAGACTTACCCTTTTTGGGATCCATGTTGAACTTCTTGCGTCCAATGGACATCTGTTTGTCCTTATTCGTTTGCCTGTCTTCGGGCACATCGAGCGCCTCCATTCCCGCAACGACATCCTTCAGCTCATCTTTGATTTGCTGAAATAGCCAAAAAAAAAAAAAAATGCATTAAATTAAATCGAGAGTTGAGACTTTTATGCACCACTGGCGGAACTGTAGCCATATTATTCTTAGTCAAGTATAAATAGATATGAGAAATAGTCGAAATGCATCCTGTAAATACTCGTATAATTTGCGGAAATGTAGCTGCGACAATTGTTGCTAAAAATACCAAGTAAAAACTGTTTACGATATGCGCAAAAAGTTCAGCAAGATTGTCCGTTAAACTGCATTCACAAATTCGCACTCGTATTCACTTTTGCATTCACATTCACATGAGAATCATTCACATGAGAATCATTTGCATGTTTCCAGTGCGGCGACTGGCGCCAAATGGACGAACTAGTTTCGACTCACTTGAAGTCATTTTTGTGATTTGTTCAAGTGCTAAAAATACAGATGCAACACAAACAACAACAAAGAATTAATTTAATTCATGGCACATTTGATTTAATTGAATTATATGCATAGAGTGGCACAACGAGTACCTGTCACGGCATGGGTCCATTCTTGGGGTCAAAGAATACCCAGAAGACAGTCCAGTATTCCGGCGCGTATTGCTGTAATATACACTCAAAGAGGCGTGACAAATTTGTCAAACATACAATTGAAGTGACAACAACGACAACGAGGCCGCTCACTGCCTGTAAATGTATCTGTAAATCTGTATCTGTATTTGTGAATTTACGTATCTGTAGCAACTTATAAGATACACTCGTTGCACTCAAATGTCTAGTTATTTGTCAGCCTGTTGACGCTTGACTGGCGAGAGAGCCACGACACCGGAACATATCAATTGCCCCCAAACACACACACACACACACACACACATATTGCCACAGCACTGCGCCTACAATGACCTTCTGACTCATTTGCTCAGTCAAACATAGAAAATACAAACATATATATATATATATGTATGCAAATCGGCAGCGGAATGCCAATTAAATGCGATGAGAAATACAATTGACAACAACAGCAGCTTCATTCCCAAGATCGTTCAGAATTGTTGTCAACATTTAAAGTCATGTGATGATCTCATTCCACGCGAATTTGACCCCCGAGAATTCTATAATGTTCTATAGTTTTAACTTTATGGGAGTAGCGGCGAATACATTAAAATTTGCCTATTGTTTTTTTTTTTATAGCCCTGGCCAACTGTCTGCAGGCAACTTACAATTATTTGGGCGTTACAAGAACAGTTTCAGACAAACATATTTACAACATTTAAAAGTGTTGAAAAAAAGAAGCTTTAAGCAAAAATGTGTATAATTTTCGTTAAACGATTAAAATTATAAATAGTTTCGATAGAGAAAAACTAAAATGAAAAAAAAAGTAATGTTAAATAAATTATTGTTATATGTAATTTTTTGTATCTTATTTACTTCTTGTAGTTTTCAGGTGATAAAATAAGAAAAGTGTGGAGGGCTTAAGGAATCAAACTATTAAATGTGTAAACAATATTAAAACTAATAGCTCACATATAGAAAGGGGGGGAAGTAAAAGACCCCAGGGAAGGTTAGGTGATATAGACGTAATATATTTTCGGTCGTTGACGTATGACGCTGCACTCTTCAAGCAGCGGTGATCTTTCCGAATCTTAATTCCAAAAGCGTGACGATAAATAACAAAAATAAAAATCAAATAAAAACCAGATCACAAATTGTTTTTAAGTTCGTTAAATCAAGTGAAGTCATCGATAGTTTTATGAAATTAAAATACAAAATAGTCAAAAATGTCAAAAACATCAATAATTGTTTTATGCAAACATTTAATGTTACATCCCAAGCACAATTCATATTTGACATTTTTATAACTTTCGACTTTTTTCACAGACCCAAAAATATATTTTACACCGCTTCCGTTTGGGCATTAAAACAACATAAAACCTCAAAAGAAACCTTTCAATTAGTGTGGGCAGACAGTCTACCCTGAACAATAAATTATGTAAATTTATGAATTTTCAATACCGATCAACAATCAACAGGGATTTGTAAGCAAAAGCTTGAGAAAATATTTAAAAAATCATAGCTACCTAAAATGATTCTTAAAGAGTGTGCGGGAGAGGGACAGAATTAGAGAGAGATAGAAAGACTGTAGAGCCGGAGGGCAACTGGTTCTGTGACGGCATCGCTAATGAAAGAGTAGCAGGTGGACAAGGGTTATTGATAGCAACCAGCAGCAACCAGCAGCAGTGGCAGCAACAAAGTTAATGAACGTGAAGTTTTCAAATGAACCCGCCACAAAACGACGCAATAAAGGCGACAGGTAAGGGGGTAAGCACACACACACACAGAGGTGTGAGAACACATACGAGACAGACAAGGAAGGAAGTCCAATCAATCAAGAAACCAGTTTCAATGCAATGCAAATCCAACCATAACAAATATCGAACAAAGGCGATCGCAAAATCAAAGCAAAAAGTGAACATATAAAATTCTTTTAAAAAGCAACAATTTATGCTTTGAATCTCAATTAACCATAAGCATAAAATACACAATTTGTTACAATACGATCTGATTTCGAGGTGTTAATTGTTAATAATAGAAAATTAAATCACAAGCAAATCATTGCTTAGCTCTATTTACAATTATATTGTTCCAAGAAAGGGAAGAATTTAGAATTTAGAATTTTTTATCGGTAGCTGTTTGTTTTGAATTGAAAATTTGAAATTTATTAAAAAATAATATAGATTATTGAACTTAGAGAAAAGCATGTGAAGAATATTTTTTTTTGCCTAATTATGTATTTTTTTTTAAACTTGCTTTTGCATTTCATCGGAAAATGATCCATTTTGCAATATGTTAATCAATGTTCGCAATATAAATTACAAATAAAAAAAAAAATAAATTTAAGGTTTATATTTCACCTATACTATTCACTGTGTTAACTATTTTTTTATCTATCAGATACACATATATCCGATTGCATACCTTTGGTGGCTCTTTGCTTAGTTCGGCATTGTTGCGATTTCGCCATTTCATGCGGCAACTGTCGCAGAGATTCGCATTTTGTTTGTTGTTGTTGGCGTTGTTGTTGTTCAGCTGTTTGCTGCTGTTGTTATTGTCGGCAATGTTGTCGCTGTTATTGTTGGTTGTTGACTGACTGATGGAGTTGCGCTCAGATTCACTCTGCGAATTGGAGCTGTCATCAATGAAGCGCAACTCACCCGCATCAGGTGTCAATGGTGAGCTAAAACTGGAATTGATATCCCTACATTCCGGCTCCAGCTGCAGTGCAACATTATCGACGCCATCCTCGACGACGTCCAGCATGCAGCCAAACGAATTGGAACGCGATTTGCGTTGTGGCACTTGTGGCAAACGTTTCGAGATGATTTCGCCATGTTCATTCAATCGCAGCTCGACGGGTCGCGATGTAATCATTGTGCGTGTCGTTGTTGTTGTTGTTGTGTGTGTATGCTCCGATCGCCGGCTAAAGAGCTGGGTGTTTGGCTCATCGCAGGACAGACGGGACACGTCCACTTTGTGACTCACATCGCTAAAGCTGATGGTCTCCGAACTGAGCGTGGGACTCGCCGGCGGCGGACTTTCGGCTTGTAATGCGGTCACTTTATAGGTGGCAACACTGGCGAATGGCGACATCGATGGTGAGCGGGGCGAACTTGGTGTCTGTGGCACACTAGTCGTCGTCTTCACTTGCAACTTGGGCGTCATAGTATCCCTCTTATTATTGCTGCTGGGTGCAATTATGCTGCCCAGATTGCAGGCACAGCCCGCACAGACGGTGCTGCTAATGGTGCTATTGCTGCCCTCGCTGCTGTCCAGCAGATGACACTGATCCGATTTCTGCCCTGTAATGTAGAAGGTGCTGCTTCTGCGACTGTCGTCCTGCGTCGGTGTGTTGACTCCGACGCTGACATTGCTGCTTAGATCGAAGCAGCTGCGTTGCAACTGCTGCTTGCTACCGAAGCTGCCACCGCTGGTCTTTTTTGGTTTCGGTTGGCGGCGCAGCGAGCTAAACCAGTTGCTGAAGCTGGGCCGCTTCGTTGTCGACGACGTCGTCGTCGTCGTCGTCGTCATCTCTGACCGTCAATTGTCCACTTCCGGTGGCGTTCAGTCTTTTATTTTTTATGGCCTCTTAATGTGCTGTTGCAACCCGAAACGGGTTACGATTTTAACTTTATATTCTTGTTTAATTGATTTTTGGCTTCTTCATGGCAGCAACACTGAAAATTTGAAGAGTTTGTTTTTTGGTTGGATTTTTTTTTTGGGGGCAATTTCATTGGCTGAACTTGCCGCAATTTACAAGTACAAAAAGGCGCGACGACATGTTGAAAAATGTTATATATATATGTATATATATATATATATATATATATATATATGTAGCATAAATTCATTAACTAGTTATTTTGAAGCCTACAAAGCGAGTTTGCACAGGAAGTTTCAGGCAGGACAAAACCTCAGGAATTGAATTTGTTGTCGTCGCTGTTCACACACACTCAACACACACACACACACAAGCAGAGGCACAACATTTTTCGGGTTTCCCATGGCGGCAGTCAAAGGCAACGCAGACACAAAACAAATTACGCTAATGGCATACAGGTTAAGTAGGTGCTGGCGTTTGTTAATCCCAGCGACAGGACGACGATAAGGATGGTGACAATTTTTCACAAGAGAGAGTGTGTGCATGTGTGTGTGCGTGTGTGTGTGTGTGTGTGATTTATAAAAGCAAACACTTTGCAGTTTTCAAACGTTGAAACAGGAACAAATTGAAACACACATATTCAGTGTACATTCTCTGCCCTCCTGTTTCCTGATTTATAGCGTTTCCATCTAATGCCTATTCTCTCTCTTTCTCTCTCTCACTTTCTCTTTCCCTCTCTCTCTCGCTCTCTCTCTCTTTCTGTGCCTGTCTCCATTTGTGTTTCGTTTCGTTTCGTTACATTTAGCGGAAGGAAGTCTGAACGATAAAGCTTGCGAATTGTTTTTGGACAGCAAACTCTAATTGGGGGCATGTTAGCCATGTGCCACAAACAATCTCCATGGCAAATAATGGATGATGTCTCGGTTTAAGTTGGTTAGCCAACAAAACGCACTCAGCCATACACATGCAACATTTATCCATATATATATATATATATTCTTTTTTTTTTTTTGTCAAGACATTTTCACAAAGCTTATCATAATTTATGACACATCGAAAACAACTGTTTGCACATGTTGCAACTAATACTTATATGCAAATTGTGACTTTAACTCAGTTTCTGATTGAAATAAAAGATTCCTTTAACTCTGTGGTTATAAAAAAAAGGCTTGCCGAAATTGCAATGCATAAAATATAAATAAAATGCAAGATGAAATGTCGATTTATTCCTTTTTTTTAATTTGATCAATTCTGTGAATGTTTTATTTTTATAATGAATAAATATATTAATTCAAAATGAAACTAAAACAACTGATATGCAACTTTATATTATGCAATTCACATTAAATAATGTAAATTATTTTTCTTGATTTTGTAGTCTTCAACTATATAAAACTGTTGTTTATTTCAATCAATTTATTATGCATACTTAAGCCTCCTGATGGCAATGAATGAAAACTTTTCTTCAATGTCAAATGTTTAGCAATCCCAAGGGTCCCCCATTCAAGACTGTGACTAAGTAGTTGACAATATTCCACAGGGAATCGACACGTCGACAACATGAACATCAATTTACGTGCCACGCCCACACACATATATATATATATATATGTAGCTATTTTAAATTACGATTAACTTGGCATTATTGAGAACCTCCACAGCCTTAAGCCTTTTGCATCCTTTTGGCGTGAACGTGAGTCGATTGCACAAGCAGCCAGCCACAATCAAATGAATCTCAATCTTAATTTTTCTCTGCCGCAATCTACAATATATATATATATATTTGTATATATGCAGTAGATTAAAAGGCGCGCCCCAGCATTGAGCAGAAGATGATGAAAACGAATGAGAAACAGAACGCGTTCCTCAGGTGAATATGCCGCAAAGGCATTAACAAGAGTCAAATGAAATTTGTAAACAAACTATCAATCAAACAAATGAGCTGAACAAACATAGACAGCAACAAAGACGCAAAGATAAATATATATATATATATATATTTATTTGTGTATGTGGTAAGAGATACACACTGAGATGGTAGCTTCTCATGGATACGAGTAAAGAGATAAAGACCCGACAGCCTCAAGTGGCCAAAACAAAACAATGCCTCAATTGCTACCTGTGAAAAAAGGAAATTTCAATTCTGAATTCCAACACGAGACTTCAAGTGTTCTGCATAGATGTGTATATAGATATATATATATGTGTGTGTGTTTGTGTGTGTACCTTTTGTGGGCAGGAAATGCGCTTTGGCTATGCCAATCTAATATGGCATGTTAAATTTTGCCGGTTTGCGTTAAACTTTTGTGCCACAACATGATGAATGGCCAAAAAAAGAAAAGTAAGCAAAATAAATAAAGAAAATTTAAGTTGTCAGACAGTAGTTGGCAGCTGGGAGGCGCCCCCAAAACAACAACAATAACATCAACAACAAATTGTAGCCAGAGAATAGGGCGTGGCATGCGCCGCTCTTGCAATTTATCTTGACATTTTAATCTGTCCATTGTAAGCATAAAACTGAAAAGAAAATGCACAGCTACTGCCAAAGTGTTACCAATGCAACCGAATGACTTGGCCAACGCCTTTGTGTTAACACACACCTCTTAAACCCTTTTTTCGGCTGCTGTCCGTCGTTGTTCCACTGAAAATCCAATTAGACAAACAGACAAACACAAACAATGCCAGCCGAAAAGCATTAAAAGCAACGAACAAGCAACAATTTTGTGGTTGAGCAGAGTGCTCAACTGGCAGATATCATATGGCTTAATAAATTATGTATCAATTATTTGAAAAGCATAGTTAGAAAATAAAATTATATGACATATTCTGAATTCTCTAGTCGAGATAACTATCAGTATAAATTATCTCAAGGCTTAATAACTTCATTTAAAATTATCTAAATGCAGAGTTAAATAGCTAAAAATAAAGAAAGTTATCAAAAATTAAGTGCTTCAGTTTTAAAAATAAATTCTAAAAAAAAAAAAAATTTTTTTAATTATCTGCATGAAGTACAAATTATATTTCTTGTCTTAAGATTTAGAAAATGCCCTTATTAATACCAACTTATTTAATAGTTTACAGGGTATATAGACAAACGCACAGTTTGCAGCTGTTTGTATGTAATTCAGATACACTGTGCTGACTGAGCTTGGAATCACATTTGGATTTGTGTTCGTACTTGGATCTGTTGCCATTTGCTTCTACTGACTTTCACTTTCGTCAGCAGAATGCAATTAAAGGCAAGCTTTGCGCGGCACATTTGCGATGGTTTTTCCTTTTGTGCGACTCTTTTTGTCTGCGCCACTAAATGTATCTGAAAGTCATTGTCTGTGTGTAAAAGTGTGTGTGTGTGTGTGTATCTGTAAGTACGTATCTATATAGTCAAGGCGCCGGGTAGGTCATTGCTCGTTGTTGCTGGTGTGTCTAGAAGTCGCATTTGCTCGGGAAAGTGTGAAAAATGCCTTTTTATCTTCCGCACCGCATTTTCTTTTGGCTTGAGAAGTGTACTGATTGAATGCGTGAAAATATGCGAACACTTTAATGGAGGTAAGAAGGGATTTTATCACTTTTACAAATTGTTAGCGCCTTATTTATGAATCTCTCTACTAACTAACTAACTATTGACAAGGGTCAGACAGTCGGTTTTTTAAAAGTGCTTATGGATGGAAATACTTGAATTGCACCAATAAACAATATTTAGCTATATTCCTAAGCATTATCAAATGAGCTATCTTTAAATATGCCACATGTTAACATATAAAATATTAAATATAGCCAAACGACATTGAGTCTCATTTGCAGTTTTTGTATAGATGTCTATTTTATATCTTTTTAGAACATAAACAAATGTTCAGCGAGTGGTTGGTTGCAACATATAAATAGTATATACATTGGGTCCAGCTGTTGCCACAAGGGAGGTCCAGTCACAGTCAAACCTTGTTTACGCATTTATTGTGAATATTGCTCATTAGGCTGATGGCTGCATCCAACTTGTCTGATTATTATTTATTTATCCAACTTGCTGGCTGGGCAGACAAGTCAACTAATTTCAGACCGACTGACCGCATGCCATTTATGCGATGAGAAAACATCCAAAAACTGCCAGAAATTTGTATGCTGTCAGCTGCGAATACTTTTTTTCCGGTTATTTCTCTTATTTTTTTCAGCTCAGAATGTAAATGGGTAGACAAAAAAAAAAAAAAAGCAACGCCAAATTTGCATCTATTTTGATATCGAAAAATGACGCAACTAGACTAGAAAATCGAAGCGAAAAATCTCCATAATGTCTAGTATATATGCACAGCATATGGACAGTTTATGTTGCAACGTCAGCCTCTGTTAACGGTTTTATTTTGTTTTATTTGGCATCTTAGATTTCTCCATGTGTGATTTTTGTTTTATGTTTCTTTTTTTCGTGTGTGAATTCTTTATGATTGACAAAAGTAAATAAATTCAGACAAGTTTTGATCATTAGCCAAAAACCAAAAGACAGCAAAAACAACGGGTTTTTTGTTTTTACATCTTTAAAGAGAATTTCATTGCCAAATAAAGTAAAAGCTTTTTAGCGAACGTGAAATCAGCGTTGGAAGATATTTTTACTAAATATTCAATGAATTCCAACATTATCTTAGCTAATGTTTAACTTATATTTTTGACATATAATTTATAATATAAATTATAGCTAACCATGATCATTTAAATATAACTTTATGAGATCAGAGATGCTTCGTTCTGCTCAAAAACATTAAATTCATTAAATCACTTTTAATTTTTTGCATTTTAAAGCAAAAATGGGAATTTACACGTGTTTATATATGTAAATTAAATTTTTAAATTAAACATTAAATAGAAAATTTGCCAAATTGCGTTACTTATGGACAGGCGCATGTGTTTTGACTGCAAGACAATTTTTACCCAACTCGCTGAACCATTAAAACACAAGTTCGTTGGCACAATTCGACAACAAGCGACAACAAACAATAGCAAAAAAAAAAAAAAAAAAGACTGACAAAAACCAGAAAGAAGAAAAAATCGCCGAAAGAATGTCGAAATGTAAATGTGTTTTTAATTAAATGCCTTTTGTTGTGTGGACTCAAGAACTATTCGTTAAAGACAAAAAAAAAAACCCGAGGGAAACAGAGAGCCAACTCCTGTCACAGTTAATAGCTAATGCGGGCGCAGAACCAGAGCATTTTACCTGAAACGTGCTGACCAAATTTAATGGAAATAAAATGATTTTTTGGCGCAAATTTCCCACAGCTCATTTCAGATGCCGCATCGCATACTTAACTCGCTTTGGTACAATCGAATGTAATTACACAAATACATATACATATACATAAATAGTTATAGATACAAGCACTGACATTCTCTTAATACACAAACCACATTTTTTTTAAGAACAAAGAGTCACTCTTCATCGTAAGGTGTATTTATTTCTTTTGGAATTTCTATTGCATTCAACAAAAATGATGGCAGTCGCACGCGTTTTGCATACTTAACAACAATTGAATAAATATACACACACACACACACACACACACACACACACACACACACATTGAAAACAATCGCTCCCAGATACAAAAGTGCATTGGTGCTATGCGTCAGTTTAATGGCGCTTGCCTGCGTCATTGAGGCAGCAGCAACAGGTGCACTGACTCCTACAACAAACATTGACCCCACCCCACCCTTGAGCCCTAAAAGCTCACCTGCTTATTAATTACACATAAATACATACATAAGTTTGTTTAGTTAGTAATTTTATGGTCGTTTATTGATGGGGAATTTCCATATCAATGGATTCGCTATTAATTCAGCCAAATTGTTTGGGCCAATTAAGTTTTGAGCTTACAGGAAAAACCAGCCTTAAAAAGAGATATAAAACACCTTTTTGACGACTGATCATTTATTCATGGTCAGAGCATGGCATTAGTTTAACAGTTGTTCTATTTATTTCCACAAACTGAATTGTTTGTTGTTTTTTGCTGTTTGATTGTGAGTCAAGGTTGCAAATCACGAAAGCATTTGAAATTCAATTTTCTAAATTGATGCATTGATTGATTGACGCCTCATATGAAAGCTGCTTCGACAAATTGATTGCAAATGTGAATAAATTGGTTGAATTACATCACATAACTGGAAAGTGCGATACAGTAAAGTAATAGGGTATATTGTCGATATATATACCACAAGTTGTAATGTGTGCAAAAACAAAATGATTAATTTCAGTCACATTTTGCACAAAAATCTCAAATTGCATGACTCATTTCAATAACTTTTCAAAACTTTCCCAAATAAAAAATGTTTAATCTTTCTCCGCTCTCAAAAGATAATCAATTATGTTAAAAATGAAAATATATAATTCATAATACAAGAAAGTTGATTCTTTTCAAGTCGTGAAATAGAATTAATAAACAAAAAGGTTAAAAATAACCTTGACCCCATTGAACAAGTTTCTACGGTTTGACGACAGAAATTGACTGCATATTCTCATTATAATTGGGAGATAAAATTTGCTTACAAATGAGCAGATCAAACAGGTTGGCGCAGTTAGTCCAAAAAGGGTGACAATAATAAATATTTAACATATCCAAATGACGTTGAAATGCTGATTTTTTAAGCAGCAAACTTGTTTCAAAATAAAAAATAAAAATGAAATTCTGTTGAACAACGTAAAAACAAAAGCTGGAGATTTGATTGTTGTTTCCAAGAATCGGAAATGAAAATTCAAATGGAATAACCCAAAGTCGAGGCTCAAGCGCAACGATAAAACTTCAATAAATAATATGTACTATTGTGTGGCCGACGATAAGAGTTGCGGCGCATTTCAACACTCAAGCGGATGTTTTTGCTTGATTAATTTTAACTTATTACACAGAAACTGGTACGTTTATCAGCCCAACTAGGGACATTCCACTAGTGACCAGAGAACGCAGCTGCGACAGTTTTTAAGATAAATCTAGTAAATATTTCAGAGAGTTTGTGGCATAAAGTTTGATACGAATGTGGTTCGTTATATACCAAATTTAAAACATTAAGAATGTTGTAAGCGAGTCAGCTCGTTTCCACTATACACTGAAGAACCCAGCTGTTTAATATAACTTTTGACAAATTTACATATTATTAATTTATTAATAATTATGTGACAAACAAGTAAAATATTTTAATATGCATACCTCTAGCTAATAACAGTCATATAACATTAAATTAAATACGCAATTAATGAAACCGCAAGCATATTTCAAGTTATACAAATCTAAATAACTTAAACATAATAATTAATTGCCTTTAAATATAAATATTTAATTTAAAACCACATTTGCAGAAACAATGCAAAATTGAATGCTAATTCTTTAAATTTTCTGCACTATTTATGCCACAAATTGTAGTCACAACAATCGACAAACGACGCCCTTTGTGTGTTGTGTGTGTGTGTGTGTGTGTGTTGGCAACGCTTAGAACACTTTCCATTTTTCAGTTCGGAGCAAGGGCCACATGACAAAGGAAACGTGGCAATGGCTGCGAGGACAGACAGGATTGGATAGTGCCATGTGAGTGCTGTGTACACAAGTACATTCAAATGTCTCCGCAGTCTGGGATCTGTAAATTCTGTCTTTGCCCGGCTCTTGCTCTTGCCAAGCGGACAGACAACGCCTCGTGTCTGGTCTCGGACGTGATTTGAACGCGCAAAAGATATCCGCACCGGGATTTTGTCTCTATTCGCCACTTTTTCTTTCAGCTGAGTTATTTTCTGTCTTTTTTTTTTTTTTGTGTTCTTTTTTTTTGGCTGTGTTCTTTTTTGGTGCTCTTTTGTCTGAATGGTTGTCGCTGTCTGTGTGTGTGGTTGTGTTTTTGTGTGTGTGTTTGTGTGTGTTGCTTCCTAAATGTGTTTTTGGCTTAGCCGTCAGACTTTTGCTTACTTTTCTTATGTTTATAAATTTGAGAATTTTATGGCTGCTTTGGCGAGCGAACTGAACCCAAAAATGCCGAACCGCACAAGCATCCCAATGACTTCTTCCTATTTTAAAAACTCAACATATGTGGCAGTCCGTGTGTGTGTGTTTGTATCTGTGAGTGGAAAGTGAATTGTGGATACGTTTTGTAGAGAGTCCTTGAAAATAGCTGTCAACAGTCAGTTTAAACTCTGTTGGCGTGTTAATAACTGCATTTCATTTTTAAGTTGTTTAGAAATTGCGCCGCAGATAAATTTGTTTCTATGCGTTTTGTTTATGGGAGCGCCGCGCCTTCAGTTTTAGTCTCGATTTTCCCCGTTCTTTGTGTGCTGTTGCAGTTGCAGTTGCATCTGATGTCAAAACGACGTGTGAATTGTTGAGTCTTTATTTTTGGTTGCGACATATGTTTCGTATTTACAAAACTCATTTTCTGTGTCAATGATTATTTTCTGTCAAACGATATGAAACGACATTTTCCCATTTTCTGTGTATTTCCATATTTTTCCATGTTTTCAAAATATTCTCTGATTTTAGGGTATTTTCCAAATGGTTGGCTGTTCATAGATAACATTTGGCTGCCAGTTGTCTACCGAATTCCCATTCAATTTAGGTAAAAATATCAACTGATTTATGCAATGTGTCTATAAATAACTTGTCATATTGATAAAAAAAAAAAAAAAAATATTGACTGCCAGCTCGCAGACTATTTATTATATGTGGGAGTTCAGTTAGGCTAGTTCTATAATTAGGTTTATTATAGATAAAATACAATTTCTTAACAACAAATATGTTATCTGTCAACTTCAATTTTAATTATTGCAATTAGTTGCAATTTGTGTCAGCAACAAATAATACTTATTAGATTTTTATATCTATTTTTCTTTATTTTATTTGTTATTTTCAATGCTGTTGCCAAATTACTCAAGGTCATTGAATCGTTCTCAATTATTCAAATGCCACTTTTGCGATAGAGATAGAAAAATGACTCATTCAAATTGTTTTCTCTTAAGAGGCACATTCCAATGTCGTCGTAGCAGACCTCAGATAATACCGGCTGACTTAATTAAGAATAATAATAACCGCAGACGTCAAGTTTAAAGAAATACCAAAAAAACACAGATTGTTATTTGATTTTCAACAACATGACAAGTGGATATTTTCATTTTGAGTTAATTAATGAACATAAATTATATTTTCTTTTGATTTTCCAAGCATTTGCAAAAGATACACCTTTATTTTTTGCAAGCTGTTTTTAGTTGTTGTTGTTGTTGTATTATTGAAAGTAAAAAAGTGTGGAAAGAGCTAAAGGCGGTGAAATTTAGCAGTCCAAAAAATGTAAACAAAATGCGTAATGAGCCCGGCGGCTTGCCGTTCAAATAAATACAAAAAAACTCATTCGCAATATTTTGTGAAAACATTTACTTAATGCTCAAATAGCTAAAAATGAACGACTATGAAATACGCTTTGTTTAAGCATTAAATTGTGCTAAAGTTTTTTATTTGCTTAAATTTTTAGCTCAAATGAAATATTAAAAGATTTTACCAAATGAATTTTGGGTATTGAAAATTTAAATTAAGCAAGCTCAAATTATTTATAAATTTACTCAATGAGATACGCTTTGTTTAAGTACTAAATTGTCATATAGATTTTTATTTGCCTTGCCAATAAATTTTCACCAAAAATATTGTTTCAAAATTCAACTCAAAAAAGCTTAATTTACACAAAATCAGCGCACATAATATGTGTGTATGTGGTTTTAATTTGAATGTGAGTACAAATTGTGGCTAAAAATGATTGGAATAATAATTTGTAATGTAGCCAACTGAAGTAGAGAGTGTGGCAAGCACAATAAAAACAATAAAAACAAACAAGTTGCAATCACACACTGCGTACTTGAGTAGCTTTTGATCATTAAAATACCTGAAGCTGTTACTATGGAAATGTTTTAGATGGGTGCATCATAAACATCATTTATTGCACGCTGAAAAACCGCATCATGTGGGAAATTAAATGCACAATAAATTAATACATGTGTGTACACATTTGTGTGTGTGTGAATGTGTGTATTAAAAAGTGGCACACAAATTGTTTAGCACGCAGTTGGAACGACAATTGTTTCCCACGTGTATTTAAAACGGTTTCACCTAATTACCTTTTTTTTTTTTGCACAAAAGATGCCTTGTGGTTGGGGGGTGGGCAATGGGAGATAGGAGGTGGTTGGTTGACGACAACATCAACCCAAAGGTAAATAATCAAGCCACTGAACACAACCCATTTCAGCACCCACACATTTAGAAAGGTCATAAAATGTGGTGCTCAACTTAATTTATGACTTTTACATGACTAAATCGCATCGGTGTTAAATGTAGCTGTATCTGTTTCTGTGTCTGTATCTGTATCTGTATCTGTATCTGCCGGCGGCTCTATGTGTATCTTTCGCGTCACTGGATTATTGCCACGTATGAAACACCAGCCACATAAATAACCAATAAAAACAACAACAAGCGGCACGCTTTGCACTTTTTGGAAACATCAAATATAATTTAAAGCAGCGATTTGCTCCTTTTTTTCGTGTTTTTTTTATGCCCCCTTTACGAGTACATATTTAAAGTTTCCTACTGGGGGGAAATACCCTCTTTCCCCCTTTGGTATATCTTTTTTAGTGCCCATTGCATATTGTGCATGTGGTGTGAATTTAAATATAAGTGTGTTGTTTTGCTTAGCTGCCCCAAAATGTTGCTATCCCATCCGATTATGAATCAAAGCGACATTTTTGTGCTTTAAATGCATTTTTGTGTTTCAAGTTTAGTTTGAGGTTTTTCATGATTTTGATGTTGATATGTGGTTAATACTAATGGAATTTTTCTGTTGCTACTAATTTGAATATATGAACAGTTTTTAGTTTTTAGCTAAATATATCTTATTTATATATAAACTATTTTTGTATTTCAAACCCAAATATCTGATTTATGTATCAATGTAGTTCTTGCATTCTATAAAACTAAAATGTTAGCAATTCTGCCCGTTTGCCTAATGGGAAAACCATTCACAGCACTTTCTGCTCATGATGAAAGCGAGTGAGGAAATCCTGCAGTTTCTTTCGAGCTGCAAAGCAACCACTTGACACAGAAAGAATCGGTGCTAAAAGCCTGTCAGCCAACAATGAAAAAGTAAAAATTACATAGTCCAATGAGCACAACTTCGAGATACTCTGACGCCAACTGTTAAATATAATATTTTGGTTGTATTGCCAAATTTCCATTTAAAATGCATAGTCTGAGATCCTTTAGTCTAGACAGGCGAACGAACAGACATGGATAAGCACGTAGTTAATATCTTAATTATACCCATTTTAATCCTCATCTTCAGGGTATCAAAATGCCATTGTGAAAGTTAACGCCCCTTCGGCGATTGCACAAAAATTCACATTTAGTGATTTTGGTGAGTGAGTCAACGATACGTCAAAGTCTATGAGTCAGTAGATCTAAAGAAACAGGGATAAGAAATAAAGGCGCGACATGCACAACAATTTCAATTTTAATATATTGCACCGAAAATTCAAATGCAAAAAACGGTGACACTTAAATTTATTACTCGAGTATTTAGCACATGCAAATTGCGTGCATTTGAATAGTCGTTTAGAAGCTGCACGAGGTCAATCCAATTGCAATGCATTCAAAATGCAAGACAAGAAAAAAACAAAAAACAAAAAGAAAAAAATTGTAAATTAAGTAAGAACGCAAGAGGAGTACAAGTGGCAAGCTAATTAGGTGTGACAAGTATCTGTAAGATGCATCTTGCATAATTAACAACCTCTTTGCTCAACTGCCTCCAAATGAGCAAATCAAACAAAGACAGCAAAGCAGCAGTTTAGATCAACAACACAAAAAACATCGACAACAAAGTTGCAACTTGTTGCATTAACAGCATTCCCTAACCTGCCTCCTCACATTAGTCATCCTGCAACTGCATTGAGTGGTGCCCATTGTGATTCTCCCCGTCGCATTGCAGCTTAGATGAAATGGGTTTCGATAGGCTCTCGACTGCCACGACTGAAATGCAACGCATTCATTTCTTGTGCAAGTATTTTTTTTGTTGGGTTTTTTTTTTTTTTTTTTTTGCACTGAGTCATCATTGTTGATATTTTTGCACACAGACAGCGACGGGAATGGGCATAGAAACGGGCCTGGATACGGTAGTCGTGCCTAGAAATAGCCTGGCAGCAATGTCCAAAGTATCTATGAGGCATAAATCAGCCGTAGATAAAGAAAATCGCAACAAAGCACTAGATAAGTAAGTGCATAAAAAAAAATATGAAAAAAAAGATACACATATTACAGCTTGTTAAGTCTCATAAACTGGAGCAGACATGCAACAACACACACACACACACAGAGACATGCATTTGATGTGTGTGACAAGAGAGACCAAGTGGATTTTCTTTTTACAGGGCCAGGGACAGCAGCGGATGTTGACACGGTTAAAAAGGTGGCCAAGAAGGAGATGGGGGTATTGAAACTATGAACAGAGAACGCTTATTGTGATCGAAGCAAAAGAGACATGTTAACAGCAGCAAACAAACAAACAAACAAACAATCGCAAGTCAGCAACTAAAAGCTTTTTTCCACAATTCTCAAATGCTTCGAACAGTAGTCGTCGATGGATAAACAAAGATTTAAACAGGGAAGTTTAAAGCTAATTGAATGCACTTTAAATTAAGAATTAAATTCAAGCGAGTGGCTTTAAATTTGTATATATTATATATAAAAAAAAATAAAACCCACATTCTTAATCCACATTTATAATATTGTAAACAAAAAACTTTAGCGGCTGCCCATAAATAATATATTTTTATATATAATATAATAATATATATTTTATTGTCCTTTTTTGCTATACACTATTCACTATTGCTTTATTCAATTTGTGAAAATCTGTAAATATATTGCACAAACTTTAACACTAATGAATTAAACAAGCTGATAGCAATAACAATTTGCCAGCGGACACACACAAACAACAGCAACACTTAACCCATGCTGCGTGTGTACTCTGATCAAATAAAAACAATTGCAATAAATTAATTTAATGGCAAGTTAAACAAAGTCAACAGCGCCAGAAGCAAAGTACCACACAAAAAAAATAGAACATAAAAACAAATGACAACAACTGAACCAAATTGTTAAAATGTATTTTAATTACGCACAATGAAGAGCTGCCCTGCCCGCTGCTTCTCTAATTGTTGACAGACAGACAGACAGACAGACAGACAGACAGACAGACAGTCAGTTGGCTAGCCGGAGCCTAGACGAGGACGAGGCGAATTCGCACTCGATGTCTGAGACCCAAGTCCAAGTCACACACAGTCGAGTCATTGATCTTCGACAAAAGAAGGCGACTGCAAATCAACATGTCTCAGACCACAAAGAAAGCAACAGCAACAAGAACAACAGCGACAAGTCCAAGAGCAGCAAAAGAAGAAAAATAGACATGAGTTTTGCTTGAAAATGTCAAAATCAACATCAGCAACAACATCAACATCAGCATCATCATCATCATCAACGTCAATGTCAAAGGCAGACAGAAAGGTCGACGGCAGTTCCATATCCCTATTATGATGATGATGTTTGTTGACTTGCCCGAGGGTTAAGGTCGCCCAAAGCCTCTTTTACCAATAATGCCATATTTCTATACCCAGCAGTCATAAAAATGGCAAAAGGGGCATAATCCAGTTGTTCAAAATTTATGTAAGTTATAATAAAAATAATGAAATCCAAAAAAAATAAAAATTGTTTAGAAGAATATTTCCATACAGATTCGAGAGCATCTCAACCCTTGACAGAACGACCAAACTTTGGGTATTATTCTGATATTATTCTTAACATGACTACAAGCAAACAAAGCAATTAAATAAAGGAAAAATAACAATGATTAAAGGCAATGAGTTCAAGATTCAGTTAAGATGAATACTTAGTTAAAATTGCTATTTAAATAGAGTAACTACTACATTTTTTAGTCAATTGGAGCACTTTGAATTGTTAGTATTGGCTATAAAACGTAGTTTAATTTTAGTGGGAATTGTGTAATATGCGCATTTGAAATTTGAACCCTTCAAACTGGTTGCCATCTGTATGCAAATTTTTACAAATGGGGAGCAACCGAGCGAAGCAGTTCAAAGGTTTGTCTATTGCCTTGTTTACTCTTTCTGGCCAGGCCGGTTTAGGGTTTGTTTTTTTTTTTTCGCTTCATGTGTGGTGTTTGTTGCCTGGCACGCGAGAGGAAGTTGAAAATGTAATAAAATAGTATTTTGTTATCGTTGTTTTTGTTATTATTTTTTTTTTTTGTTATAATTAGCATTTGCCGCATGGCGGCAGCTGGCAAGGCGATACCAACACAAAACCAAACCAATAAAGACCCGAAAGGAAGTACCCAGTTACACCCATAAAACCAAGGTTAGACGCCATTTGGTGGTCCTTCGGTTGCTGGCTGCTAGTTTAGTGCAAAATGCATTGGACAACTATTCCCTCTATGAGCTAAACTGATCAAATCTGAGGGTAGGTTGACTAAGTCAGGATACATGTGCCACAGCTGCAGATTTTAGATGAGATCAGATTAAAGACAACTGCTCACATTTAAAGCGCTGTCGTTAAGAACATACTTGCAGCCATATGTTAAATCAAATTTATACAAATTCTAAATAATTCATATATGAATTATATATATTTATATTATTTATTTTTATATGCTACTTATATATTAAAATCTCATTCGAATAATTTGTATAACTTTAACTGGTGTTTTCTACATATTTGCGTTTTCTTTCTCTTTTATTATTATTATAAATATTTCCTAGTTCTTGGGTTAATTTAGCCTGTTTTTAGAGTATTCCGACTTCGTTGTGGTGCTTGCCACACTTTTATTGCATTATTACAACTTAATAATATTTTTTTTTTTATGTTTGTTTGTTGCATTTCATTTTGAGTAGCGCACCCCCATATATATTGAATAAATGCCACATGGGCTATTATTCCATATTGAGTTGCAGTGAGGCAGTGCTGCTGCCAGGGGCTGATAGCACTCAAACCCCCACTTAAACACCTCCCCCACATATAGCACAAATGCAATTAGCTTCAGACTGGCAGTTGCCTTGCCCTTGGATATTGGAAAATATTGCTGCGAGTAGCACGAGAAACGCTATTCATTGTCTAGCTAAAGTCAAAGAACATTAGGGTCATATATGCAAGTAGATATAATTGTAGGTACACACACACACATTCACACACACACACGTGTGTGTGCGCCCTTCTAGAGAGTACTAAGGCTGTCTTATTTACTTTTACCTATGTACCATGCCCGGACACCATTAAGTTAGTTATGCCCGCATTTAATGCCGCTGCCTCGTTTTTGTTTTATAGTTTTATAAAAAATTAAAGAAAAATCACCCTCAAGCAACAATTGTAAAAACACTTTGAGTCACTTCGTTGGGCGAGCTATCTTTAAATGTTTTTAGCTTTGCAATTTTAATAGACTTACTGGAAGTAGTTTTAATTTGTTGTTATTTTTGCTGCTGTGTAAATGACCCTCGACTTAATTGGAAATATAATTTTTTAGTCATAACTCCTTATGTCATAAATTCGGTTCTAATGTTATATGATCTTGCTAGAATTGTGCTCTGTGGTAAAAATATTTTCGACTTGGAAATACCCTATGTGATATTAAAAATATATAAAATGAATTATTTTATTAGCAGCAGACTCAGATTGTTCAGACAGGGCTGAAGTCGAATAAATGTAGATAAGCTCGAGATTTTCATTTCAAATGAATGCTAATAGAGATATATTCCACATGTGGGGTATTAGTATGAAATCAGTAGATTAATCAGCACAAAAAAATGGCATATTAATTATGTGTTTTTAAGTGTTTTGATTTTTCACTTTTTGATTAACTTTAATCTATAAAACGAATCAAATTGCGATTCAACGGATGCTAAAAGTGCGCAGCATCTTAGCAAAAAGCATGTGATTGCCAAATGGGTCTGGAAATGGGTCAAAAAGTGGAAGTGAGTGTGGATCTGGGCAGATAATCTGATTTCCACTTTAGACGATTCTTTCAATTTGCGCCTTTATACAAAACTTAGCTTTGCGTTTTCACGCCTGTTGCTCTCGACTGTCTGCAAATTATTTGTTGTTTTGCTGTCAGTTTTCGCAGACCACTAACAAACACAAATGCAACAACAACGTTAACAGCACAAACAGCAACAATAAGTGCCTGGTCAAGTTCAGCATTGCATTACAGCCAAAAGCCTGTTGTTGACTTTGGCCTAAAGAAGTTGCAATTTGTTCGTTCGTGTCCGAAATTCGAAATTTAATCTCACATTACACAAGACGACAGACAGAAACAATCAACAATTAAGTTGCACACGCCTCGATTGAGTTAAGTAAAATATTGAATTTCATTAAATGCTAACAAAAAGTTGCTTATTCGTGCAAAAACACATTTTACTAATGCCAACATCTGGGCATAGAATCTTCAAATTACATGAAATTGGGCTACATAGATTACCTAACTAAATGATACATTTTATTATATTTTATAACTAGCAAATTTATACTTAACAGAAAAACATAAATAAAGAATTTAAAACTCGCAAAAAACCATAAAGAATGCAATCAAAAACGAATTTAAACTCGCAAAAAACCATAAAGAATGCAATAATAAATCATATCAAATGCAGCATTAAAGAAACCACAAGAGGAGTGGCAAATGGAATAAATATATATATAGAAAAGAATGCTGCTGTTAAAGCGAAGTTGAATAAAAATTTAGAACTATGTGGCAAAAGGTTGCAAGTGAAGCAAACTATAATTAACGGTTTTTATAGACAAGCACCCCATTCTTTTAATGAGAGGCAACAGTGAATGTCATGTCTGCGGTTACCTGACGAAGGCCCGACTATAGTTTTCGCACCTGCAACCGATTATATTTTTGCCCCACCCCTTGCAGCAAACTTTAAATAGAGTTGACCACACGCGCCGATATGAAAATGTGTGGCAACATGAACTCGGGTCGCTTAGTTTTGAGAGTGCTGCGTTTGCAAATGCATTTTGCACCGGGGGCCGCATCAGCAACCAATATTCGTGCAAAAATTGTTATGGCCAAATGCAATTTATTTTTAGCGCATGCAACGACCCGACAATCAGACAAGCCGACAAATGTTGCGGCACGGGGCACGCGTTGCGCATGTTTGTTGACAATTAATGCGAAGTTGTTGTTGTTGTTGTTGCTGCTGCTGCTGTTCATATTGTAATGGTTGCTGGGCGCGCCCAAAAAGCGTTGTAAGCGCTCAAACTGCACTTAATGCATTAATTTCCGCATAACTTACACACAGGCGCAATTCAGTCGCATATAGATACACATAGTAACCCCCAGATACAGATAGATATACATTGAAATATGTACATAAATATCTGTCACATATTATATTTAATAGATATATAAATGAATTACAGTATATATAATTTTATCTTATACGAATAATAAAGAACTAATTGCACTATTATTTTATTCTTTCAACAATTTAATTTTTTTTTAAATTTGCAAAGATTAATTTATTAATAATTCTTTTGAATGCTTAAATATAAATTGAACATTCGAATTATATTTCTGCACATTACACTTGTCGAGTGACCACTGTACTTCATCTATAGTTTTTATTCGGCGACCCCAGCACCAATGCAGCTGAACTGACCATTGCATCAAAATTCTTGCACGGCAACTGTAAATTTAATGAACGCATCCGCTGCTTCTGCTGTTGCTGGTGGGTCAAACCCTCTTACTCCTTTGGGTGACACAATGTGTGTATGTCTTTATGTGTGGTCAGTGCTGCACCCACCTCCCTACACCCCTTGCCAAAATGAGCAGCTTCTACAGCTCGCTGAACTGCATTCATTCAACTCAACAGAGAAAAAGAGGAGACAGAGAGATAGAGAGAGAGAGAGACGGATCGCACTTTGATGTTGTTTTATTGGCTTCTGCTGTCAACGGCATCGCCCAGAGGTTAATATACCCCGCTTGATAAACCGCAAGCTATGCTGGGCTTCTTCTTCTCTACCTCCTTCTCCTTCTTCTTCTTTATCACATCTCTTACTCAAAACTTATTGCATTTGCCTTCCACTATGTCGCCCTTTGACTCCCCTCTGGCAGGGCAGAAAAGTCTTGTCATTGTTGACTTCTCTTATGGAAATATTAACTAATCATAACTACAGTTTGTTATGCGAATAACGGAATAAAGCAGTGTTTACTAGATAAAGCGCATATGTTCCATTCAAAGTGTTCTTTCTTCCGCTAGCGTTAAACTGACAACACCTTGTTAATAACACGGAGGCAGAAATTTTGTATATTTATTCATTTATTTTTCCATTTGCCATTTGAACATCTAACCGAAATGTTGCCAACTGCAAGAAATCAAGTTTGGCATTTTTCAACACTTGCAAGTAGATTTCACGTGTAATAAACTTATCTTTAGTATCCTTTCAAAATACGAGAAGTAACCACACTGGGGACATAAAAGTCTATGGATTGCATTGAATTTTATATTTTGTCTACTTCACAGACAACATCAATTTTATAGCAAACAATTTAAGCCACAAGAGGAGAGCTTGAATGCAATCGAAATTGCCACGTTGCCATCGCAATCCACAATTGGCCAGACTAGACAAAAGAAGCAAACGCATAATTCCAGTGTCAGCCAAGTAGCAGCTATTGATTTCTTGTTCTACAAAATTCAGCTCTTTTCGCGAAACTCAAAAGTGGCCCACAACAACTGAGGAATGTCGACGACGAATGTTGGCAGCGCGCGCCATTTACATTCTTGGCAACAAAAAAAAAACAAGAAATAGAAATAAAATAAAAAATAACGCTGGCAACACTCAACGTTCAAGCAACTCTGGCCCCTGCTCCCCTTTGCCACATTGCAACAAGCCCTACGATCTGCTTGTAGTTTTCGGTGTTTTTGGCATGTTTCATTGGCAGGCGCACTTTTAATATATGCACAATAAATAGCAAAAGCAGCAAGAAGCGCAGCAGGTGGATTGCTAAGGGACACCGGGAGGGGATATGTGTGAAGGCGTAACAGAAGCCGGGTTCACAGCCAGTTTTACAATTGCCTTTGGCGGTGTTTGTTGTGTGAGTCGCGCAAAGCGGCAACACTTGATAACAAATGGCAACGCTAGAGGTCGCCACTCGTGGCAATTGTTGTGGCCAGTTCCTGAACCGACAGACAAAACATGGCAATACACATTCCAAATCTGAGAAATACCAACAAATTGTCTAAACAAAAATTGGTTAGTTTTAATATTTTACTTTTTAATCAGCAATCAATAATCAACACTTCTAGCACATCCATTTATTGTCTGTCAGTTTTATTTACCCATTAAATATTTATTTATTATATATTTTCTTTTGCCCTCTTTGAAAACGCCAGGCTTTGCCAACGTTTTGGTAAATCGGAATGAGCTGTGCCAAAAGTCAACGATAGAGGTCGCCACCCGCTACAATTGTGTGCGCGTCAGTTAAACTATTCGTGAGTAAAATTGTTCAAATATACATATATACGTATATATATTCCATATAGATAAGTCTGGTAAGCAGTTGTACAACTTACAACTGCGACAGACAGCGTCATTTGCGCTGGTCTTTTTTCTATTTGGTGCAGTAAATTTGTTTTGAATTTATTTTTTGGCAAACTTTTGGCCTATTGGGAAAATGGTTGGCAAAATGGCTGGGAAAAGTGCTGCTTCCTAACGGGTTAGTAGCAGCAGCAGCAGCATGGCCGTAACTTATATTGGGGGTCGTCATGCGGTCTTCTCCCAACTAACCTTCGTCTGTCTGCTCGCTGGGCCGTATCCTGACCTTTTCCGTAATGATTTCGTGTGTCCCTTTTTTTGTTTTTTTTTTTCATTTAATTTGATTTCTCATATCAGTTTGCCAAACAGTTTTGTGAATTTACATTAAATTCGATTCACTGCTGCATCACTAATATTGTATCAACTCCAGTTCGTTTATTGTTTATTATAAATAGAATTGATTGTTTTTATTTTGTTTGTTTGGGGTGTAAATAAGAAGGTTGAATACATTTTTCTCTACGGGTAGCTGTTTGCTTATACCACAAGCATGAGTCAAATTAAATACCAGTAATAATAAATAGTTAATATTCCCTTTCATTCCATTCTGTATATTGTTTATTTCAGAGTCTCGTGCTTAAAGAATTAATGTTAATTATTTACGTAGACAACACAACAATCGCTTGATCAAGATAAAATTCCTTCCACAAATTGCAAAGCGTGTTATTGAATGTTTATTACTCATCAAGCAAACTTAAACAATTAACGTAAAAATATAAAAATACATTAAAAAAAAACCACTGTCGTCAATGAGAATTTGTGGTTTATCCATATTCTAACTGAGAAAAATTGATAAATCCTAGAGAAACAGACGCAACAACTACAACAAAGAGTCAATAAAGCGGAAATGTGAGTCTGACGTCACATTTGATATCAGCTTTATGATTAATAACAAAAGTAAACACAAGAAAGTAAATATATATATACACTCATATATAAACATTTTCAACTGGCTACGGAAGAATTTCAGCCTTCGGTATCGAGTAATTTTTATATAAACATTGAAATTTATTATCAAAAATGAAAGTTACGCGATTTTGTACTTGTAAATTGCTGACAAAAAAATAAATATTTTATTATATTTGGTTTCGGCATATTTACATGGAAATTCAGGTTAGACCAGCTTCTTATTCATATATAGAATAATTATATTTTGAATCCACTTATTTTTTGCACTCTTAGCTAAACATTGGTTTTTAGCTTGCAATTTTTGCGTATTATCTGCACAATTTTATTTTATTTTTTGTTGATAAGCTGGATACTTATCAGTTTATTTATTATGGCAATTTTTAGTCAAGCCAATTTCATGTATTTATAAATATTTATACAAATTAGTTTCACTTTTGCTTGTGGTTTTTTGCACTAATTCTCTTTAATCTTTAAATTCGCTGACACTTTTGTTGTTTTTGATTTATAAAAAACTATAAATAAATAGTAACGCGCGCCGAACTGTTGATTTTTCTATTTTCTTTTGATTTGGCACTCCGACAAAATGCGGGACTCTTTCGAACGCGCACGAAAATAAATTTTTGTTTTCTGTTTTCAGTGCCGCACGACGCCGACGAATTTCGTCCGCTACGTTGACATTTTGTTTGGATACTCGACTGTTAATGGCAAGGGCAACAACAACAAGTGTTCCGAGTGCAAAGGCATTAACATCTTATGTTAATGTCATAGCTCATATGCTGTTAACCTGCTGTTTACTCACTGTTCAGCTCAAAATGCACTGTTAGTGTGCTGTTAACACACTGTTAATTTAAAGTAAGCAGTCAATCTTACGCTCTTTACATTTAAAAACATGGCATAAGAGAGCATGCAGTCTCTGCAGTCAGCTGTTGTGCCGCTCACAACAAGTGTCTTTCACGTTTAAGAGAACAAAGCGTTTGGCTGATGAGTAAAGGTCTTTAAACTAAGAAATTGATAAGTAATTGTATCTTTAGAAATCGTTAACATTAAGAAATAAGATAATTTTAAGTAATATCACGGAAAGAGAGTGTGCACATACATGAATCAATCCTAATTTTCATTTTAATTAGTCGAGTTATCAAAGATGTTTTGTTTTGAAAATTATATTCTTTAAATTGAGTAAACACTTAATTTACTTAAGCAATAGTTTAAATGTTCAGTTCGGCAAGTCTTTAATTCCACCCAGCAATTTTATATCCTAACGGAATAATCCCTTTTGTCGGAACGTGTGGAATTGAAACACGTACAAACACTCACTTGCATACATACATAAATAAGCGACGCCATTTGCATGCAGACATCATAAACTGCACTCTGCTGGCCACATTTGCGTTACTTGTCGTTGGCCACACTTCGATTAGTTTGCCATTGTGTGTGCTGCTGCCCAGAAGAAGCAGAACAGAAAGCAACAAACGGCAAACGGACACAGGGAGAGCACCGAAAGGGTCATTGGTGGCACTCGTCGTCATCGTCGTTGTTGTTGTTGCCGTTTATAACCTCAAAGCAGACGCCATAAATCAAAGCACAAATTTGCACTTTAAGTGCGCTTTCAATAAGTTTAGCACTCCAACTCATTGTTGCTGAAACTTATATTGTCCATTGTTGCTGGAGCTGCTACATAAATCATTATTTTAAATGCAAGCCAAAGTAATATAAAACAGCATCTTAATTATGTAGAACAAACAAAACTTTGCACAGTGCATAAGAAATTAGCAAGAGCAACAGCAGTTTAAGAGCAACAGAGCTGAGTAGAGACGAGAGCAAGAGAGATAGAGAGAGCTGTTTCTTTAACATTGACAAGATCCGGATGATCCGGAATGATGACAGCATTGCACAATCACAAACGGCCGTAAAAGGTAAAAATAAAGAAATTAAAAAAAAATATCTTTTGTCAGTTTTGCATTTAGTTTGCCAAAACAGTTTATTAATGCTCGTTTTGACAGTCCATCACAAAGCAAAGTTGCTGTAGATAAGAAATGTTGAAAATATGAAAAAGAGAGAACTTATCAGCTGCCAATAAGAGAGCGTGAACAAATATGTCGATCTCTTCTCTCTGCCTCTCTCTCTAAAATGTCAGCGCAACTTAACATTACTTTTAAATGATTAAGGAGCTGTTTAATCATATGTGTATTTTTGTATATAAATGTAAATATATGTTTATATACCCCACATACACAATCAAATAATACATAATTTTATATGAATATTTTATTGCGAGGCTTGCGATAAGCGGTATTCTGAGTGTGATTCATAGCAAACATCTGTGCCAATTCAAAGCAAATATTGAATTATTATGGGGAATGCCAGAAAGTTGAGATTTTCTGGATGAGTTTAACGGAAATGAGCGAACATTGTGTTTACTTAAGTAACACAGGAGAAACTGTATTCAAATGTTACTTAATCTTATTTAACAATTTACGGCGCCAATACATTTTTTTTGGAGAACTGGTTCATTTTTGCAGGGCAGTTAACCGCCAAACTGTCGTAATTTTAAAATCAGTTTTGAACGCTATTGTTTCAAAATTTTTAAAGCATACTTTTAGGCTGATGCATAAATTTTAAACATCCAACAGTGACTTAACTTTTTCTCTCTTCAACAACCCAGTATTAATGCATTTATAATAACAATCATACTCGGCACTTAAGGTATATTAATTACAGATTTTATTTTAATTTATATTTAATTTTAATTATATAAATGCATGTTAATAGTTTTATAAAGTATGGGAAACATTGCGTTGGGCTTGCTATAATTAGGTGTTATAATTATCAGAAAGTCTAAAATACTTAAATAAAGTAGTAGATATATTTACTCCATTCTCCCTTGTCGAAAGTAAACAAAACAGCCGAGCACGAGACAAGAAATTCGTGAAAAAAGGGTAAGGCTGACAACAGGCAACAAGCCAAAAACTTAACCCGAACTTGACCCTGCAATATGAACTCGTCTAATTGCCGAAAAATTGAAATGAAAACCAACAAGCCGACAGTCAAAGAGGGATATACACCCCATATATCATATATATATATACATAAATTATATACATACATATATGATGAATATTTATGCTTTGCGGTAAGTGGCAACCAACACAGGTAGCGTAACAGAGAAGGAAGCCAAAGGAACAACAGAAACAGGATCAGGATTAGCGGCGCGAGGCTCGGCTTTCGAGGTGTCGATTGCCGTCGTCAGGTAGTGCAATAAATAAATACCAGGAGCCCAATAAACAAAGTCCACCAAAATTACGCGTAATAAGCAAGCGATGGAAATTTTCGAGTAGTTGGCTGGAAAAATGCGCAAATAACGAATTTTGATCCTAAACCTGGTATAAAGAGCATATGCAGATGATTATGGAAAACAAGAAATGTATTTAAAGTTTTGCTACCTGATACTTGAAAAATGTCAACATGAATACTTTTCCTTTTGATATTATTTTTTTGCTTATATATTTTCAGTATTAAAATGATCTTTCCAAATGTTTTAAGTTAATTACAAAACTGAATTTAAAGTTATCACACATTATTTAATTACAAATACATACATCATGTATAATTAATTTGAAAACAAACAACTTTAGAGTAAATTCCACACTCAATCATATTAAATATTATATAAGCACTCCAGCCTTGTATTAATTCATTTCTTTCACTTTTTACTATGCATTTTTCGTTTTTTTTTTGTGTGTTGTTACCATATTGATAAGACTTGTGTAGATATTTCTTAACCTGCTCAACAATTACTACGTGTTCTACTCACAAATATTGATTTAGTATATATAAACATAGCAATTCATTCATTCATTATTTTGATTAGAAACTAGAGATTATTGGATGAGTCAGTTTGACGTCTACTCACCTTGTTTTTGGTTTTGTTTACGAATTTGCGAAATAGAAACTTGTACATAGCACAACGATGAGAACAATAATAACAACAACAATAGAACCACCGTTAATTAACTCACGTATTCGTAATAAAAATATTGTTTAAAGCGCACAAGGAAAACATAAAACGGTTTCGTATATTTATTACAGTATAACAATTTATCGGCTCCGATTTGAACGCACTGCGTTTAAATAATCGACAGGCGATCTTCTTTTGCACGTTATCCGTCTGTCAGTTGGTCTGTCTGTGTGTCGGTCCGCTCGTGTGTCTGCCGCGCAAAACGTCATCGATGACTAAGAGACGATGAGAGCGAATTGTGCGTGATGAGGACAAAATTTTGCATACCAACGCACAGGAGCGGCACGCAGGTAAACTAAATTTTTGGGCCCAACCAGCAAATGCATATTTGGCATTAAGAGTTGAGCAGCTAACTTGATGATTACAAATCTTAGTTCATTTGCATTTTAAGCTACAGAAACTTTGTTAAACTAAAATATTGTTTAATGATTATTTGTTTTTGAACGAATCGTGAATGCGCCCCTGATGCACAGTTTTGTTTACGGTTGCTCTTTGGATGCCGCCAAATACAGATGCTCCCACGTTGTTTTGGTTAACACAACAACACTCATCTAATAATGTCAGCGATAAGTTCAAAAACTGGCCACACTTCAAAACAACGGGACTTTTTTTTATGGGTGCATAGAATTGATGTTTATTGTTGCGCTCACCGAGAATGTCAATGAAAAACGTTAGCAGCGACAGATGAGAGAAGTGAAGCTTCGACGAAGATGTATAGTCATTAAAAGTAAAAACCAAATAAATTTGACAAAACAAAAGCAGCGATCGCTAGCAAATTAGACGTGGCAAAATGTGAACAAACTAATTAGCCACAGCGAACACAAATGGGAATGGAAATGGAAACGGGAGCGAGAACGTGAGTCAAAAAGAGGAAGCAACGTCGACGCAGGTGTTGCTGCGCTGCCCTCGTTGGGTGCTTTGACATTTGCAGTCGCCAAGGGTGAAGGCAGAAGAGAGAGGGACGACGATGATGATGATGAAGAGATAAGTGTTCAAAATGAGCTACTATTGTTGTTGTTTTCGTGCTTGCAGCGGGTCAGCCTTTTCAGCGCGTTTTGAGTTAAATGTAACTTTTTGATTCCAAACGTGGAATTTTTTTAATTTTTGAAAATGAGTTTTGCTGAATTCGGTACAAAAGTGCAGCTTACAAGAAACATACATCGACATCTTCATATAAGATTAATTATTATTATTAATATTTATTATTAAAATTTATATTTTAACTGTTCTATTTGCTTTTAACAAAAACTAGCTGTTTTTATTTTTAACAGCACTGATTGTGACTTACCTGTATCTCGAGTAAAAGCTCCTGCTTCTTTCTGCGCAGCTCGATGAGCAGTTTCTGTTGCTCAGGCGTCAATTCTGCAAGAATAAAACATAATTCTTAAGCGGCTGCCTTTGTTGATGTTGTGTTTGTTATTGTTGCTGTCGTTGATTTGGTTAATTGGAACAGCGACATTCCACTCACACTCACACAAACACATCCATGCATACGCACTCACACACACATACACGCACGTAAACACACCCACAAGCAAACACTCACACATACACAAAAAACACAACGCTGCACTATGCGCACGAGACCGAGTGAGAAAGAGAGAAAGGGAGAAAAGATGGTGCCAAACCAACACAAATAACAAAACTGAGCTCTTGTTACAATTGTTGTTGTTTTTTGGATTCACAACGGGTCGTCTGTTTTATTAGGTTTATTAGTTTAATACCGCATTATGCGATTAATTCAATTGAAGGCCAATTTAATAGACACGCACACACAAACACACGCACACGCCCGCAAACAGCGTCGCTTGTTGCTTCAACACTTTTCCTCCTCCTTTTCCTCGGCGCATCCTCCACAAAAACACTTAATTTGCATTTGCATTTGGCATTCAAACAATTTCACTTCAATTGCAGCTTAAACTAATCTTTTCTTAGTCGTCTTTGTTTTCTTGTTTACTCATTTCCCAATGCGTTCTCTCTGTATGTATATGCGTTAGAGTGTGTGTGTGTATGTTTACCTGGCATCGAGAATTCACTGCGCCCCTTGGAAATCGCACCGTACGATCTGTTGTCGAAATTGTCCATCGCGCTTATCATTGTGGCGGGCACGATTATCACACACGCACACACACTTTCCACTAGTTTAACATAATTTGTTAGTTATGCCTAATTGCAGGCGTTTTCATTTATTAAACACTATTCAATTTGTCATAAACAAATCAACACAAGAAATTCTTTCGACTTTTTCTTTCCCACTAGGGATGGGCGAACACTGATGCATGGAGATGGTACACGCGATATGTAACGTATTGGCGTTGCCACACATTGCAACTATTTCTATTTTTATTTTGTCTGGCACAATATAACTTAATTTGTTGTATAATATTTAAACAATCAACTCAATTTTATTACACATATAGTAGGCTATGGCGTTTGCAGTCCATTTTATGAAATATGTAGCTTACTGTAACATTGAAACTGGAAGCAAGTGTAACTAAGGTTAACAGAATTGCTCCACTTGTTCGGCGAATTCACTCCACTGCGGTAACTGTGACACATCATCACTCGAACGAAGTCACGTGACAAAAAACTTGGCCATTTATCGCCCATCACTAGCCGAGGCTGACTGCAAAAGCGCTGAACAACCATCGGATTTCCAGAAAATTCCAAATTTTCAAATATCTCAGACAAAAACTACAAACTACGAGCAAACATAAAAGAAGCCAGCGCCAGCCGCAACGAGTGAATGCAAATCTGAGGCAATTGAAGCACGAGAAGCAACTAGCGAGTCATGGCAAAGTGGGGAGAAGGTGATCCACGCTGGATTGTTGAGGAGCGCCCAGATGCGACCAATGTGAACAACTGGCATTGGACTGAAAAGAACGCGACGCACTGGTCCAAGGAGCGACTCCAGCAGCTCTTCCAGGATTTCAAATTAGGTGCGCCAATTGATAGGGTTTCCATTTGTTATCTGCCACAAATTCTAACCTTAATTTTAGAGACGCCTTTTTAGCCGACATTTGAGCTGCATCTATAAACAATTCTTTATATATATGTATATATTTCTGATAATTAGTCGAATTGTTTGCACAAAGTTTGTCTTTCCATCTGTTTATTTATGTTTATGTGCAAGCGAGTTGTGAAACTAAACCCAAAAGTGAATCATTCCTTTTAGCGGCTGCAATTCGCCATAAATCAGAAATATATATTTTATATTTACGCAAAATTATATGTAAACTTAATTTCCTCTTCAGAACAAAAAGATATTGAGTGCGTTGTGGAGTCGCTGGAGAAGTGCAACGGGGAGGCCACCGTCAACAATCGCAAAGGAAAACTGATCTTCTTCTACGATTGGGAGCTGGTATTGAAGTGGTCGGGGAAACTGCTGACGAATAGTACGCTGAGCCACAAGGGCAAGCTGACCATACCCAATCTGTCCGAGGAGAACAGTCTCGAGGATGTCGAGCTGACGGTGACCATTGAAGAATCAAACGACGAGTCGGAGACACTTAAACAATTCATGTACAATGTGGGCAGGGAACTGGTGCGCAAACAGCTGGGCGTCTATATCAAGGAGCTGAAGGAGGAGTACTCCAAGAACTTGATATTACCAAAGAAGGGCAGCGATGCGGCCGCCGATGCCAAGGACGCCAACAATGCCAAGAATGCCGCCCAAAAGGTGCAGGCAACAATTAAAACAGCGAACACAAACACAAATAGTGTATCGGCCACCACAAATAGTGGTGTTGGTTGCAAGTTGGATGTGTGCACCCTGTCCATGACCGAGGAGTTCCATTGCAATGCCAATGATCTCTACAACGCTCTGACAAAGCCCGAAATGCTCACCGCATTTACCCGGGCCCCAGCCAAAGCGGACGCTGTTCGTGGCGGCGAGTAAGCATATCCCAATCAAAGCTATCAATTCTATATATATATATTTATATATATGTAATTCCTTTCAGATTTGTGCTGTATGGCGGCAATGTGCTGGGCAAGTTTGAGGAACTGGTGCCAGAGAAGCGAATCCAGCAGAGCTGGCGTCTGAAAAACTGGTCATCTGGTCACTATTCGAATGTCACCATCGAACTGGAGGAAACTGTAAGTTTAGGCATAACATTTTCAGCTCATAGATCAATTTCTATATATATATATTTATTTATTTATATATTTTATATGTATTCATTATTCAACGCTAACCTTTGCAGTTTTCCTTTTAGTAACTTTGCTCTTTGTCCCGTTCCCACTTCTTAATCAATATATTTTAGATAGATATATATTTTCTATATTTCAATTTTGTTGTAAAAGATATAGGAAACTTTGCCATTTTTGTTGTGCTATAGTTTCAATAATCCTTGAAATTAACTTATGGTTAAAAGAAGTTTGCTTTTTTAAGTTTCAACTGTTAAAATAGACGGAATTCGTATAGAGTATATTTTATTAGCTAAAAAGTACGTAATATTAATATATATAATAAAAATAAATAAAATAAAAATGTATATAATAAATAATAATAAACTGTAGTTGGTAAATATTTAATGTGCTATATAATATTTAAGTCGCAATTCATAATATAGGCAATTTTAAATATTAAATAAATATAAATATAAATATATTTTTTTTTTTTTTATTTACAGTCATCCAGCACGATGTTAACGCTAAATCAGACCGGCATTCCCGCCTCCGAATACGATGCGATGAGAACAAACTGGTATCGATACTACTGGCATAGCATTAAGCAAACCTTTGGATTTGGCAGCGGCATTTCCCTTGCCTTATAAGCTTCAGCCCCCACACCTCTCGTATCCTTCTCCGGTCACATGGACGCTATTCAATGCTTGGCCCAAGTTCGGCCCGCTTATTATCAACCGAGGAGGAGTTGCATTTTGACAGTGCTGCTAAATTGATTTTCACCACCTTTAGCTATAAATGAAGTGCTGCCAATGGCGCACTATGTTATGGTATTTAAATATATATATATTATACATATAGACAGAAGCAGCGGAAGAAGCAACAGCAGCAGCAGAAGCACTAGCCACAATATTCACCACGACAACATCAGCGACAGCAAACCAATTCTTTTAGTCACAATGAAGCATTGACTCACTTCTTACAAATGGCGAAATAAACGAATAAATTAATGTATATTTGTGCTGTATTAATCTGCTAATGGGTGTTAACATGTATTAAGTAATGCGCTAAATGATTGCTAGATTAAATACCTATTCAATTTCAACAGCCAATATGATAAATTAAATTACTCTAATTATAAGTTGACTCAATGCAAAACCTAAGCCTACAAGCAAAAATCTATAAATAGAAGCAGGCTCCACATGACGATTTTCTGGCTTCGGCTTACGGCTTCGGCTATCCCCTCGTCTTCTTTGGCGACTCTTCATAGTCTGTGGCTGTGGTAGACCTAAGCCTACAAGCAAAAATCTATAAATAGAAGCAGGCTCCACGACTGTTTTCTGGCTTCGGCTATCCCCTCGTCTTCTTTGCCGACTCTTCATAGTCTGTGGCTGTGGTAGACTGATCAATAAAAAAAAATTTGTCATTTAAGTGGCTTAAAATTGGCATAATCCGACGGTCAATTTAACAAAGCATCGGTGGTTCAGTGGTAGAATGCTCGCCTGCCACGCGGGCGGCCCGGGTTCGATTCCCGGCCGATGCAATACAATTTTTTTGCTATATAATACATTTTATTACTTATGCCTTTGAAGTTATTTTATATTTGGACAACCGATCGCAACAAGCATCGGTGGTTCAGTGGTAGAATGCTCGCCTGCCACGCGGGCGGCCCGGGTTCGATTCCCGGCCGATGCAAACTATTATTTTTTGGTTATCAGTTTTTTTTTTGTTATGCGATGTCCATTGGGGGTCTCAAAGGGATTTACATTACAAATATGACAATCGATTGACAGTCAAGATTCTCCACAATTTATGAAAATTGTTTTCAAATAAAGAAAAATACTTATAACTCGGCCATATCCTTATGAAACCTGTTAAGTCATGTGTTGAAGTTTTTGTGCCAAAACACATTAAAATCATCTTTTTTGATTTCAGTTCATTTTCGTTTGAAATTTGCAATTGCTTGGCTTCTTAATACATCCATGCAGCTTGATAGAGTTGGTTCTTACGGTTCTAACCACGTTTTTTTTTAAATCTTTAAGAATTTAGCCGAGTTAGAGCTATTCATCTAAACAGCAATTGGACTTGCCGTTTTACCCCCCAAAAAGTATGCATTAAAAAGTTTAATTTTCTAGAAACCCCTTAAACCGTTGATTTTTTAATGCTCAGCCTAAAAGTATAAACGGTGCAAGAATATTATAAACTGGCTGAAACTACAATTTAAATTAACTTGAATTTAAATATAACTTTCACAGGATTAATGTCATAATTATTATAATTAAAAATATATATTTATATTGATGTTAATTTAGTTTCTGGCCGCAGCCAATCTTAAATGTTGCATTAGTTTTTCTCTGAGTGCGTTTTATATTTATGTATAAATATCTTATTTAAATAAATATATTTTTGCCGGAAAAAAAAAATATTTCAATTTTTACAATATTACCAAACATTAAAAAAACAAATCTATATATTATTCGTAATAAAAATAATTGCTAGAAATTTTTTTAGCTTATTAAAATGTGCAAATAAAAAAAATCATACAAAAAACATTAAAAATAGTATGCTCAAATTAAAATGGTTTTTAACTGGAAATATAAAAGAAAAATAACGTACAAAAGTTCGACGAAATATTTCAAGATAAATTTATCATTTGGGATTGTCTTTTTTATGCGTGGCCAAATGTAGTTGATGATCCTTGAAGCTGTTGCTCTTGAATGCGTCGCAGGACGAACACTCATAGATGAACTTGCCAGGATGTTTGCCCGTTTTGACGATATGCTTGCGCAGATTATCCCGGCTGCTGCACTGGAAGTCACAGTGCGGACACTGATGGGGTTTCTCGCCAGTGTGGCGACGCATGTGCCGCCTCAGATGTCCCCTGATGCGGGCCCTGAACTCGCACTGATCGCACGGAAACCAATTGCCAACCTCGACCAGCTCCTGTTCGGGCACATGCGACTTGAGGTGCCTGCCAAAAAAAAAAAAAAAAAAACGAGGTGGAACACAATTTCAGTGAGAGTAAGTAAAAAAAAATACTGTTAACTATTCGCACTGCAAAAGCCGTATTTAAAATCTCCAAATTGATTAGACAGTAAATTCCAGTGGCGGCTCTGCGACAGGCAACGCAGCCAGAAGCTAATTGCTAATTTTGTATTCGAATCGCACGCTCGAAATCAAAACACAGAAATTCGACCAAGTTGGCAGTAGAATTGCCAACGATTTTGGCTTGGCAGAGAAGGACGCCACCGATCTGTACCGCTGTACACAAATAGTGGCGGCCACTGTGGCCACAGTAGCCACCACTAACCACCACTACCCATCCACTCAGATGGAGATCAGTTTTGTAAACACTGACGAAGCGCATTCGAATTTAATCGGTTATATGGCTTAGGTCCTCAAGAATGTTGCACTCGAATCTATACGAAATTTAAATATATTTTTGAAAATCTACCAGGCGAAAGCCGAAAGAAATTGGAGCAGTTTTGAATTATAAAAATGCAGCTAGCTAATTATTATTATTATTATTATAAAAAAATTATATTAATTTTATGAAATTTATTAAAATTTTGGCATGTTTTAGCGGGTACTCAAAAATTATTGACAAAATGTAGCATTTTTATTTTAAGAGCATACACATATTTTTCAAATATTTAAAATTCTTCCTCAAAAATTATTGGTTTTTATAAGAATAATGTTCAGAAAAAACATTATTTGTCATAAAAATATTTGTTAATAATTTCAATCGAAAAATTAATGTTAAAATTAACTTTGAAGCACTTAAAAATTGTTGAAAGTTGATGAAATTGGGTTAATTTAAAAATTGCCACATTTGTAAATAAAAATAGAATTAAGTTAATGAAATTGGATTTATTCGCTGATCGTTGAATGAATATGCCCAGATAGATCGTGGCATATACACGACTGTAGGGTGCAGAAAGTTACGCGCCTTCAATTACGGCCTCCAATGCCGGATCAGCAGCCTTGCTTTCATGCCCCGCCCCGCACCGCCTCATTTGTTGCCTCTGTTGTGTGTTTGTGTGTGTGTGTGTGTGTTGTCCACTCCACTTATCAGCTACTGTCCAAACCGAGGGCTCACAATTAATTGCCAATGTTCTGCATGGTCGTCGCCGAATTGGAATCTGTGTGAAATCTCAGGCGCAGCACTACAGAAGAGCACAAGCAAGCAGGGGGGGGACGTCGATGGAGAGGGAGACGGATAGGGGGGGTCAGGAGCAGACGGCTCATGCGCAGTCGGTAGGCTTAATTAGCGGCAAGTAACGTGGCCAGTTGCTGTTGCAGTTTCAGTTGCAGTTGCAGCATCGTGCCTTGCCAGCAAGTTGTAGGAGTTAAGCAACCTACATGCCGCCCCCCTCCCCTCACCTCCAACAAACCCAAAACTACACCGCTTCCTGCCACAAAGGCGTCGCTTTGAGCGGCCGACAACAACGCGTCGAACTCCCCGAAATGAGGCCAAAACTGGACGCGTTTTGGCCAGCCTTTGAATTCCTGGACAGACCGCGCTTTTTTTTTTTTTTTTGATAGCTAATTGAAGATCTCGGCTGCCAGTTAAGCCCGTCACAAAAAATGCACCAGTGTGTGTGTGTGTGTGTGTGTGCCTCTGTTTGTGTGTGTGTGTTGATTTTTATGGGATTTATGCATGCGCCTTTTTTTCCTGATCATTTTCACTGCTCGAAGAAGCAATTTTAATGAGCTCAGCTGAGACATTTTTACACAAATCTAATTTAAATATAAGCTGAGCACTTTGAATTTTTTTCATATTGAAACATGATAAAAAAAATAATATTGCTACATTTTTTTAAAATAAAGTTTCAAGCTAGTTTTTGAAGAAAGAAAAATCTATTTTCGTGTGGAAAACTGGCAGCATTTTTGTCTTTAGATATTTAAATCGATAAACATAAACACTAAAAAAACATTTAAGTAGTCGCAATACAATAAAGATTGAATAGAATTGCGCTGCTAAATATTCAAATTCTGTGCAACAGCAGCAGCAGCAGCAACAATAAGCAACAAAAAGACGCATCAAAGCGATCCTCGAACGATGCGTTGCCCAGCTCAGCTCCAATGTTCAATGCGAAAGTCCATTTATATAATACTAAAGCTGTGTGTGTGTGTGTGTGTGTGTGTGTGTGTGTGTGTGTGTGTTGCAGAATGCAGTGGGGCGGACAGCTGCACAGTGGCAGGCAGTGTCAGGCAACGGTGGCAACAGTTGCCATTGCCGGCAATTGGCCCCAAAGCCAGACGATTTGGATGCAGATCGACGTTGTCGCAGGAGGCGCACGAGAAGGAGGAGTAGGAGGAGAAGGAGGAGGAGCAGCAGCAGCAGCATCATGATGAGGTGGAGTTGAAGGAGCTGCTGCTGCTGCAGAGAAAGAGCATTGCAAATATTACAAGAATTCAATGCGCATATCAAAGGCGATCGATAAGTCACGATTTTGTGGTACGACTCGAGCGACTCTTTTTGTTGCTGCCACTGCCTCGGCTGTGGCATTGGGCAAATGTTGCCAGCGATTGTCACTGCCCAGTCAGCAGTTTCTTGCTGCAGCTGTTGTTATTGTTACTTTTGTTGTTGTTCTCATCAATTTATGCAATTGCAGTTCAAAGTCTGCAATTATGGATGACATTTTTGCTCTTGTTGCTCCTTTTTTTTTTATGACCATTTCCATTTTCTTGTTGTTTGGCTTTTTTTTCTTCTTGTTTTTTATTTTTTCTATTTTTTTTTTTGTATTTTCTGCAAGAAATTCAAATTCGTGTAGAAAATGTCGCTCGTTTATTTTGCAGCGCTCTTTGCAATTGTATTTGTCTTCATCGCAAAATCCTGATTAGCATTTTGCAGATTAATAATAGACCCCAAACATGCCATTCACCTCGAATAAAGTAAGATTACTCATTGGAGGCTGTCCTCACATTTTCTGTGCAGCAGGCATTATTAACATATTTTTACTAATAGTTTTGAAAAACTCACCGCTTCAAGTGCAGCTCACTTTTGCCCACATATTGGCAATTGTCGTGTTCACATTTGTGCGTTCCTTTTGCATGTGAGATTAGGTGAATTTTGAGTGCATCCGGCGTGAGACCAGCATATTGGCAATCCTCAATGTGGCAACGATGCTGACGCTCCAATTCAGCGTGGCTCATTTCGTGCAGTTTCAGTGAGTATCTGGCCAAAAGAGAAAAACCAGATTAAAGCATTCGTTTTCAATCTGAATCTGTTACATTTTTCCGATTTGATTTTTTTTTTTGTGTGTGTGTTTTTTGCACTTTATTAGAAATTTTTTAATTAGATTAAATCAAAGCAAAAGTAATTCGCACCAAAGTCACGTTTCAGTCACAGACGGTCAGATGGAGAGCACGTTCAAACCTGGACCGACCTAGGCCACGTCCACGTCAGGGAAGGACAACACTTTGTTGTAGTCGTCGTCGTCGTCGTCGTCGTCGTTGTCGTTGTCGGCCCACAAACCAAATGCAAACTCGTAGCCAAAACTTTTGTGCACATCAATTACGGATGCTAATTAATCGAAACAGCTGAGCAAATGTTGTCCTTTTGGACAATGCCTTTGACTTTAAGTGAGTTCAGCATTTACGTTTTCTATTTTGCATTTGTTAAGTGTAAGAGAAATACATAAAACTGGAAATTTAACCTAGAAAATGAACTTTCTGCTTACAGTTTATTGCTGCAGAAATTGAAACTTCCAATAAAGTTATTCATTTTAAAGAAACGGCGGATTTGGATTACTTTTAACATGAAAGTTAAGCAGCAGTTTTCAGCGAATATTTTAATTATAATAGAGCTGAATTCCATTTTAATATTATTAAAATACTTAATTGAAATTGAATAAAGTATAAGAGTGTTGATATAAAAACTAATCGGTGCGTCTAGTCTTAATTAATATTATAAATAAACAAGTAGTAATGCTGTAGTCAAGTAATCTCGATTACGATATAACCTCAGCACAGTTGTTAAATATATTCAAATTTTACTGGAAAATTTCCCTTCAAAAAGCTCTGCAACCAATTGCGAGCTTTTCTCATTTCTTATGGAAAGCACAGAAACTGAAGAGCAAAACAAATGCAGCAAACTGATCCCTAATTGGCTGGCTAGCAACACGTGCCTATACATAAATGCATACAAACATAAGTATGCGCAATTGCAAGCAACGGGATTCTTTAGAATATACACAAAAGCAAATTGATGCTCGCATCAAATATCATGTCATTTCTTTCTCACAAATGCACTTGCATACAGAAAAAGCTTGCAGCTGCGGTAAAAATGAGATCTGTATGAGAATATTATTTTGACCATAACTTGGATGTTTCTTATCCGATCTCGACGAAATTTGTGGAGTTGATCAATATTATTATAAATATTATGTGTTAATTAAATGGAAATAGAATTTATTGCTATCAGAATTGTATCGGTAGTCGGGAAACGGAGGTAGCTTTCGATAAAAATAAGAAAAAATGCATCCCCGATGAACCCTCGTTTTCATACAGAAATATGAACAGACAGGCGGACGGAGAAACGGGCAACTCGACTGTTGATTCTGATCAAGACTATATATACGGAGATGCTTCCTTCTGCCTGTTACATACACTGCACAAATTTATACACTTTTTACCCATTTTCAATGAAATAAATAAATAAAAATTGTTGTTATTATTGAGTAAAAATACATGGATTAATTCCTTTATTTTCCGTAGTTATTTACGCTTGTTGTCTGCTAATGGAACAACATTAATTCGCATAAATATTGAAAGTGTTCATTTCAGTTAGCTCATTTGGAATTTATGTGGCTTTGTCGCTTGAAAAAGATTCTTCTTAATAATGCCAGACATTAACAAAGTCTCAATCTTTAATCTAAATTCCTGGAAACAGCAACAACAATGCCAGCAGGCAATGGAAGCAGCAGCAGATACGGGTTTGAACTACGGGAATAGTGAGCTCGATGGGTGTTGGTGGGTGGTGAGTGTTTCTTTGGGGGTGTGGCCTGCTGGTGTTGGCGACATTGTCATGCATTTCTAATGATGCCGTCGCGTGGGCGGCAATTGCAGCATAAGCAGTAGCAACAACAACAACAACAACAACAACAACAATAACAAGGGCAACGTCGACGGCGGCGTTGATATGTGAAATGTCACTTTGTATGGAGTTTGAATAGCAACGACGATGACAACGACAAAACAGGATGACGGGCATGCCAGAGGAGTAACGGGTTGTGCAGCGCAGGGAGGGCGGATAGGGGTGTGGTGGCTCAAGGCATTGCTGCCGGTTGAGACTTGACAAAAGGATGCCATTTCACCTGCAGGAGTTTGCCGTAAATTGTTGTTGTTGTTGGTTGCTGTTGGATGTTGCCATTCAGTGGGATAATGGCGCCGCCAGCAACAACATTATGTTGAAAGAAAGCAAAACGAATTAGATGCAACGGCAACAACAGCAACAGCAACAAAATTATCTTTCGCTTCGTTTCGCTGCTGCTGCTTGTATTTTCAGTTATAACATTAACTTTTATTTCCTCAACTGCATTTTGCAAAAGCTTCTCGCTTCCATCTCCACCCCCCCCCCTTCTACAATTCTCCCTACTCCCACAGTTGCCATTCCGTTGCAAGTTCTGCTTCAGCTCCAAGCTTTAAATCGCTTCGTCTGTGCCACAAAAATTTGTTTTGTTTGTCTCTGCCACATCATATACACATTTTGAGGCAAGAACATTAGCGTAAATTGAATTTAATTGTGGGCTCAGCTAATTTTCAGCATGTGCTTGTTACACACACATTTGGCCAACTTTATGATACCCCCTATTTGGCTGGCACAGTTTCGACCAAGTTAAGATTTGAAACTGTACAAAAAAATGCAGAATTCTTCTGGGGAAATTTGAGTTTTTCATTTTGAATTCGAGTTACAAACGAGCGCTGCAAAAAAGCATATTTAAAATCGAAACACGCCCCAAATTGAGGCGCCGCCCTTCAATGCGACTGCGGATGCAAATGCAGATGTGTATAGGGATGCGGCATGCGGGTTGCGGATGCGGATGGGTGCTTCCGATGCAGCTTCTTTCGTTGCGATTAGTTGACGAAACGTTTCACGCCTGGCGACGAAAACTTTGCCCTTTTGTTCTGCATTTGTTGGTTGGTTTCCCCCCCTGTTTCCCTGTGTGCCCCAAGGTGTTGCTGCTGTCTTCAAAGTCGAACTGAAGGTATCTAGCTGGCATCAGGTTGGGGCAGCAGCAGCTGCACGCGGCACAGAAGCTGTTTGGCTTTGGCTGGCGGTGTTGTGTCAACTTTTGCACGCCATCCATTAGGAGCGAAGAGGGGGGGAGAGGGCGGCGAGGTGGGTATTGGGTGGGTGATGTCAGCAAAGGACAACTGGCGGAAGCCCAAGACGCTAAGCAAACACACAAGTTGCAGGTTGCAGGTTGCGCGTGAGGGTTGCGGGTTGCGGGTGAATGTGAATGTGTATGTGTTGAGGCAGGTGCAAATGTATCCTGCTGCTCATTGTCATCTGCAGCGTGACTCTTTACCCTTCTCTCTCTCTCTCTCTCTCTGTGCATGTCTTAGACAATCGCATGTGTTTCTTGGAATGGATGTTTGGAGCTGCTGCAGCAGCCACCCCCAGTTTTGGTCGTAGTCAATGTTGGCTGGCATTGTTGTTCCCAAAACTCGCATAAATATTTATGACAGCCTCTCCAGCTCACTGCTGGGTTGTCTTCCTTGTCTTCCATGTCTTCCATGTCGTCTCTGTCGCTGTCGCTGACGCTTTGGCTGTGGCTGTGTCTCTGGGTTCAAGTTTTGTGCCGCGGGTGTTAGTCACCAGTGCAGCGAGCGACTGCTTCCGGTGTCAGTCACAAGGATGTGCTCAAGTTTTTACCCAGCCCAACCCAATAGTCATATATAGCACTGCACTCATCCCAGACGCACCTCCCCCACATTTCCAACCCAGCTCCTTGTCCAACACAACTTTCATGTAATTGGTACGTAAGTCTTGTGCCGTCGTTGTCGTCTTTTCAGTTCCAAGTTGTTGTTCGCTTGTGCGACATTAGCTGGATTTTGATGGTTCGTCCTGTGCTGCATGTGAAATTAGTTGCTCCCAGGGATCTGATGGGGGGGGGGGGGAGCGATGGCTGCACATTTATGCCATGTGTAATTAGGGAAGTGCCCAACACCTTTCTTTTGCTGCTGCTTATCTTGCAAAAACTTGATGCTACACAAGAATCGTCGCCGGAAATTACCGTTAAATGTCACCCTTGCCCTTAGACTACACCCCCCGGCCACTCCCTTAACCCCATTAGCAGGGTTGCCAACCCATTCTCAGTGTTGCATTCTTATTAATGCCACAGCCAGTTCCAAGTTTTTAATGTGCAAATGTGGATTAGATCCGCGCTCAACGTACGCAATCTATTTTAATCTTGTTTACTCTTCAGCACATTATGAAAAGAATATATATAAGTATATTTATATATATATAAATATAAGTATTATATAAGAATATAAGTTTATATATATAAAGATTTTTATGCAGCACAAATCTTATACAAATTCCTGTATTTGCAATGTGTTTAAATCTATTCTTTTTATGTTCAACCTTATCTTAAAATTATACTCATATTTGATCTGTTTAGTGGAATTATTAATTCTTTCATATTTCTTATAGATAACTTAATATTTAATAATTTAGTTTGATATGTTTTTGTGTTGTGTATTGTGAAATTTTTAATTCTTTCATTTTTCTTTTAGAAAACTTCATATTTAATTAGTTTAATTTAATATGTTTGCTGTCCGTCTGAGCTGTCATTTTTATCGAGGCAGTTGAATTATATTATTAAATCATATGTTTGCTAAATAGAAAAACCTGCTACAAAACATTTATGTGATTTATCAACTGATCAGAAATTGGGAATAAATCAATGTATTATTCATGCACCTCATCCTGTCATTCTGTGACTCTTTTCTAGACTTCAGTCTAAGCCAAACCTCCGAGAATTTCTAGACTTCAGTCTTAGTCCAACCTCTGAGAATTTTCTTTAGCAAATTTGGTAGAGTTATGCATTCAGACAGTGCTGCTTATGAGCGCATGCCACATGCAACAATAAGTAAGAGGAGCTGCTTACCAATGGCCATCAACAGCTGCTCGATTGGGAATGGAGCAAACTTCAAATGAGACGAGCCAAGAGCCAAAAGCCACAACACGTTCCAAGTCGGTTGTGTTCTAGTCTGTTTTTGTCTGTCCTCATCTGTCCTGTCCTGTCCTGGTCTGTCCTGTTCTGTTGTGTTCTGGCAACCGACCGCAAAACCGAACAATGTCCGACTCAATTTCGCAGATTCATAAAAATGAATGAATGTGCTGGGCGAGCAGAGCGGAGTTGAGTAGCAATGGCAAATCCCTTAAATCGTTCGCCCGGCATTGGAAATGGGAAATCAAGTTTTTTCGTGAAATTGACTCTCAAGTGATGGAACGAATAGCTGAACTGGACAGCAGGGCGTAGTGAAGAGAGGCAGGAGTGTGGAGCAGGGTGTGTGTGGCTATGTAGCAACCATTAAAATGAATTGCGCTGCACTTTGTGCCATCAACAGAATCAACTCCCGGACAACGAATGATGCAAGCTTTGGAATGACTTAAAATACGAAATAAAAATAAACCAAAAGCGCAGACATAAAAGAAAAAAAACAACATCGAATTGGAAATGGTGAAACGAAGCCAAAGCCAAAGCCAAAGCCAAAAGAATCGGATTCCGTAACCAGCCAAACAGAACAGGACAGAACAGAGGAGAACATTGCACGCCATTTCAATAAAAGTGAATTGCCCAACGTCGGCGATGGCGACGATGGCGACGACGACACAAACTTTAGACTGATGCTGATGCCTGGCAAAGTATCCGCACAGGACCTGGCAACGGCCAACTAACCAGAAGCAGCAGCAGCGGGAGCAGGAGCAGGAGCAGCAGGAGCAGTAAGCAGCAAGCAGTCAGCAGTCAGCAGCCGTTAAAGTTGAGTTAGTTCAAGTCTGGAATTCCGGAAGTGAGCTGCGCTGCGCTCCACTGTTGACATGACTGACGACGTCGCGTCCTTTCTTCCTGGACTCGGGGCGTGCTGAAACTTTTAGCTGCCCTCCCTACGTACTCTCCCCGCCCCTCTTGAGGCTGTCTGTGTGAGTTGATCTGCCAGCCGACTCCTTGCCGGCCACTCCGGCTCAGTCTCAGTCTCAGTCTCAGTCTCAGTTTCAGTCTTAGCCTCGTTAGTCGTAAAAGCAAAGTATCTACATCAACTGCGCACGACAATAACTTCAAATGAGCATTTTAATAAATTTTTCAAATAATCACTTGAAAAGTGGAAAACTCTCTGCCAGCTAGCTACTCTTTCCGTCTCCATCTTTTTCCTCCACATCTCTGTCTCCGTCTCCATCTCTGTCTTTGCCTCTGTCTCCAGTTGCCATGCGCTTGCTTTATGCATCCAGTTATCCCCCAGACTCAGATTCAGATACAGACAACGACTTCGACTGCGACTCCGACTGCAATTCAACTTAATGTTTGCTTAAGGAATTAGTTGCAACTTGGCAGCGAGCATCAACTATAGGATATGGATATGGAATGTATATATATATATATATATATGTGTTTCTGGATGTCGTCCTCACTGCGGACACTGTTGAAGTTATGATTAGTTATGGCTGAGACGTAATTGGATGCCCAGATTTGGATGCGTCCAAGGCTAATAGCATTGGCCACAATAATCCTCTGAGTCAGACGAAAATAAGTGCGATTGGGATACAAAAAATGGACACTTTCACTTTTTTGAAAATTGTGCATTATTTGGAGAGATTATTATTTAACAAAAAATCATAAGCTTTGTTTTATTTACGCGACTTTGAGCAAGGATTAATAAATTGAAATTAGCTTGAAATTTAATTAATTAAGTTTTAACCCATAACAAATTAAATTTTAGATTTAAAACTTATTTAAAATCGACGATATTTAATATATCAAAAAATCAAATAGACACTTGATCAGCTAAATATATATTTAAGTTATGCAAAAAATTAATAAGCTGCTCTAAAATGTTTTCTAAATTTGATTAATATTATTTGCATACTTCTGCAATAAAATTGTATTTTAAAATATCAACAATTTGAGTATTATAATATTCAGATTATTCCCATTTATATTATATTTAAATATATTATATTAATTTCAAATTTCATCCGTATATGATTTGATTTTTTTTTATTTTACTGGAGAGATTATTATTAACAAAATTCATTTTTTTTTTTAAATTTAATTGCGATTCAAACGATAAGAAATAAAATTCTAGATTAAAAATTATTAGAAGTCAAAAAAAAGACACTTGCTTAGCTAAATATATTTTTAAGTTATACAAAAAGCTGCTCAAAAATATTTTCTAAATTTGATTAATATTATTTGCATACTTTTGCAATAAAATTGTATATTTAATTCAAGTAAATATTGTTGCTTGTCAAAAACTGCATAATCCAAGAAGTGCATTTAAAAAATCTGCATTTGCTTTAACAACAAACAACAAAATTGCCGTTGGCATATCGAAAATTCTGAGAACCACAATAAATTTGTCCTGCAAGAACAATTCTAATAATGGTTTTTTTTTTTGGTGGCTACAAAATTATGTGCACTGTCCCCGAAAAAACATTCCATACCAAATACTGTGCTAGGCTCCGTAATTCTGTATTTTCTGTATTTTCTGTAATTTTCCGTATTTCTTTTGTTGAAATTTGCATGTTTTTTTCTTGTTTTTGGCCAGGACAATTGCACTTTTTGGTGGAGAGCCGCAGGCTTGATTTGCGAGTGCATTGCATACTTTGTGGCGGGTGGCAAGCGTTGCAGTCGCAGCACATGTGTGCCACAAGTATGCATATGCTGTGTGTGCATGTGTGTGTGTGTGTGTGTGTGTGTGTCTCTCTGTTTATCTTTTTGCGTAATTTAGCCGGAATGTCCAGCAGTTAATGAGTTATTTTTCGGTTACTTATTTTCCACTCGCTTGGAATTTTTAATTAATGCAAAATTCGCGCCTTTTTGCATTTCACTTGCAGCGCTTTTTGTATTGCATTTCTTGTTGACCAATTCCCCAACCTCCCCCCCCCCCCACCACCCATCCTCACCGGAAGCCAAACTATTTGTTTGGCATTTTCATGTAAGTCTTTTTTTTGTCCTTCGGCTTTTTTCAGTTTATTGTTTTTTGGCATTTTTAATTAGCGCATTTCAAAACTGTTTTTATTAAAAGTGTGTTTTTTTTTTATATATTTTAATTAATCCAAAATTATGGATTATAAATTGTAATTTATGTATTTAGAATTGATTAACAATTTAATTACTTACTTTTTAGCCAGTATTTTGCCACAGGTGCCACATTGATATTTCTCCTTGGCAACATTCTCCGATTTTTGTTCCAATTTTGACTTATTAGCAGCTGGTGAGGATTTCTCCTTTTGGCCATGTTTTATGGCAATGTGATTCTTCAAATTGTGTCTGCGGGCAAACTTGGCCGAGCACTCGACGCACTCGAAGATCCTTTCATCCGTGTGATTGCGCAGATGAGGACGCAGTGAGTGCTTGCGGAACTGTTTGGGGCAGAGTGGACACTGGAGAAGCTCATTCTTGCCAATGGCCGAGCCGTGGGTGTGAAAGAAACGATGATACAGCAAATCCGCTTCATATTGAGCAGTGAAACTGCACTGGGCACAATTCCAGCACTTTGATTGAGCAGATGCAGCTGAAGATGAAGCTGAAGCTGTAGCTGAAGCTGGAGCTGGAATCGGAGCTGGAGCAGCACCTGTCGAGGTGGACGCTGTGGGTTGGCAGCAGCGTGTGTGTCTGCCCAGAGCCTGGGCGGACTGGAAGCTGCTGCCACAGCTGAGACAGGCATGATTGTCCATGGGATGCGAGTCGCGACGATGTGCGACGAGTGCCTGAGGCGTCTCAAAGCTGAGCGGACAGCTCAAACACTGGCTGGCCAGGCGACGCCTCTTTGAATTCAGCTCTGCTGACTGTTCTCCTCCAGCTGCTGCTGGCTGCTGCACCACCTCCAGCACCTCGTGCAGCATGTGTTGAATCTCGCGATCCGGCTGATTACTGCTGTTGCTGTTCCTGCTGCGTTTGCGGCCCAGCTGCCGGCCAGCACGCCGCTTGTGCTGCACCAGGCTGCGATGACGGCGCGCCTCCAGCGGCGTCTTGAACTCCAGCCGGCAAACGGCACAATAGTATTTGGCCAATCGATGCTTGTGCTTCTCGTGCCGCTGCAACGCCACTCGAGATCTCTGTGCAACGCCACACATGCCGCAGCGATAGCGACACTGATAGTCATCGGCAGCACTGCCCGTTGCCACCAATCCCATATGCTCCACGGCGAAGTGACGACGCAGTTGCGCATTGTACAGGAAAGTGTCGCTGCAGCTGGAACAGCTCACTGGACGACGCTGGGCAATGCAAACGGGCACCGAACGATTGATCGCAAAGAGCACCTTCTTGTGCGAGGAGCCCAACAAATGTTGCCACATCTCCTCATTGCTGGCACTCTCAAACTGGCAGTAGCTGCACCAGAAGCTGCCACCAAGTCGCTCCGTCAGCTTCACGTGCGTCAAGGAGCGCCAATGGAGCTGCAAGTGGAGAAATTTTAATTTTTAAATCGATTATTCTTGAATAAAAATTTTTGTTAGATTTTCGAATTTTAATTTTAAAAATTTATCTTTTTTTTAATTAATTATTTGAAATGAAAATGGTAGAAATCAAAATTGATAAATTGGCTTAAAACAAATTTAGAATTAAACTTTAGATCAATGAAAATAATTGGTCCAAAAATTTAATTTTTTTTTTCACTTTTCTATAATGATTATTTTTAAACAAATATTTTAGTTAATTTAAAAAAATCGAACTTAAATCAAATAAATTATGATTAATATAATTTGATTGAAATAAGTTTTGGACCTACCTGAAAAGATTGCTCAGTGTTGGCATAGAAGCGACAGGGGAGGCACTGGAATGGCGCCTGTCTCACAATGCTGCCCATGTGCTCCAGGATGTCCTGCAGCGAGTTCTGGCGTCGCTGCTGGCTCGGCTGCTGCTGCAGGCGGCGATAGTGGTAGTGGGAGATGAGATGCTTGCCCATCAGATGACGAGGCATGCTGTGCCGGCAGAGTTCGCAGCGCAGAAAATGGGTACGACGACGGCGACGACGAGGCAGCTGCTCTGACGGCGGCGTCGTCTGTGGGAAGTCCTTGGTGGTGAGTGTTAGATTGGCGCTGGCCAGTTTGGCCTGCTCCAGTTGGCGCTCGGCATCGGCGCGCCGCTGATGGTAGGCGCTGCGCAGATGTTGCTCGTAGTTGAGGCGCGTCTTGAGGCGGCGGCAGCAGATGTTGCACCAGTAGCTGGCGCCTGGCTGCTGCAACTTGGTCAGATCGATGTTCTCGCGATACTCCAGCTGCTTGCTGCCCGGCACCCATTTGCCGTGCGTGTGCTCCACCGGCGGATGATCGTGCTGCTCCTCGGGCGGCTCATCCCAGCTGGGCGAGATGCGTTCCAGATGGGTGTGTTGCAGTTGAGGACGATGCTCCGGCTTCCATTTGCCACCCGTGTGCGTGGCAGGCACCGTTGGCGGCGAATGGCGACGCCCATCGTAATCCTCATCATGCTCGGGATCGGGATCATGCTCATCATCATCGCCCTCGAAGTCCTCGTCGTATTCCTCATCCTCGCTTGGCTCTGGCGAGTGCACAAATTTGAGTGACTTGAAGTGGGTTACCTCGTGTTCCCGAACGGCTTTCAGTAGCGGATCGGAGCAGTTGCTGGATGAATGCCAGCTCTGCTCCTCCTTGGCGCCTCGCTCCGGCCGTGCAACAGTCTTGCCGCCAGTTGAGACACTCTGCAGCTGCAGCGATGAGAAGAACAGATCGGCGCCCAGCTCGTACGTCTGATAATAGGAGTCCGTTGGGGACTTGGACGTCTTTCCGCCATGACTGGAGGCCGTCTTGCGCAGATAACTGCTGGGTGCCTCCGGCTCTGCAAAGTGAAAGCCCTCATAGGTGTGATCCAAGTTGGTGCGACGCATGATTTCCTGAGAAACTTGTTGGGTGGTCGTCGACGACGTCGTCGGAGTCACCACCTGCTTCGACAGGTGCTCATTGCGTCCACTGCTGAGGCAATTCCGCTTGCGATGCTCAATGTACTTGCTCAGACCCACAATTGTCGCATTGCATTTGATGCACAAATGGGTGTCATCCAAATCTGACGACTCCGCGTTCATTTTTGTATTCTGTAGAGGAATAAAAGACAAAATAATAATTAATTTCAATAATTTTAGTATTTTAATATTCTGATTTTTCCTATTTAGTTTATATTTAAATATATTATATTAATTTCCCATATCCGAATGTGATTTAATTTTTTTTATTTAACATTAACTTTTAACTTAATTTTGCCATCAATATTAAAGAATATATTTTTTAAGAAGTTAATTAAAAAAATGCAATAAAATGAAATTAATATAATTATAAAAAATATTAATATTGGAGATCTGTAAAATAAATTCGGTGATAATTTTTTTGTTGATCAAAAATGGTTGTATGCAACACGTATAGGGTGTAGTCAACGCGATGAGACGACGTTTAGAATCGAACTGTTTGCTCCGATGAGAATTTCTTTATTTTATACAAAAATCTTAAACCTAAGCACATATGAAGCCGCATGTTTTGTTTGTTTATATTATTGGAGTCGACTCCATGTGATGTTTATTCTTAAACTGCTGAGCGTTTGTTGGTCGACTCCATGTGAGGTTTATTGTTCTAAGAATGTGATGTTTATACTTAAACTGCTGAGCTTTAAGTGCAGCCATTTGAATTAGCTGAGCTTTGCAGCGTCTCATGTTCATAATTGAACATCAGTATTATAATATTTAGATTTATCCTATTTAGATTATCTTTAAATATATATTATATTAATTTCCAATAACCCAATATGATTTAATATTTTTTTATCTAACTTTAGCTTTTAACTCTATTCATATTTTTATCATTATAATAAGAATTTTATTGCACTTTTTTAATTAAGTTCATGTTAACTTCCAAAAAAAATATATTCTGTAAAATTGGACGCAATAAGTTTTACAGAAAGTATTTTTTTGTAGAAGATAACAACTTAATTTAAAAAATGCAATAAAATTATTTATGTATATAATTATAATTATTAATAAATATATTAATATTGGATATGTGTAAAATAAATTCTGTGATATTTTATTTTTGAGCAAAAATGGCTTTTATAAATAAACCACTTAAGATCTAAAAGATTGTGTAAATTGCAAACACGTTTCTTTGTTAAATGAAATAATTACTTTAATAAATAAATAAACGGATTAAATATGAATAACAAATTTCACTGACTTTATTTAAGCAAAATTCGCATAATTAAATATGGACTCCAAGTACTTAAGACAAGTAAATGTTTATTGTGAGGATATTTGCATAAGGCAGCTCTCCGCTTTCCCCCATTTCAAGGGGTCAGGATTTTGATTGAGTGCATGATTTATGTGAACCAAGTTGGAGCAGTCATTCCAAACAGAACTAAGCACTGAGAGGTGGCTTCATTGAGCAGAGCAGCAAATAAGAGCAGTTGAAAAACTGACCAGGACTGCAATGCATCCTGCCTGGTCATATTTCAAGCACAGTTTATTCATTAGCTGTGGCCATCTGTGAAAAGGGCTGGCGGGCGGGAAAGGAGCACACAGTGGATTGGGCAATCATCATCAGCAGCAGCCAATCCTGGTGCCCATCCCTGTTGCATCAACATCACCACAGCGTTGACATGTGCGTATTCCATGCCACGTTGCGAGAGCTCCTGTTCCCGCGTCTATGTTTCTGCTAACAGCTACCCCGCATGGCGCCATCCCCCATCCCATGGCACAGTCGCAGCCGCTTCTGTTTTGTGTTCCTGTTTTTGTCCATGTCCGCCTGTTGGCATTGCGGCCTGTCAGAAATGAAGTTTATTGCGTCTGTGTTGCGTACGTGTCGCGTACTCTGCCTCTCGCTTACTCCCCTCTCCACGCTTGCTCTCTCTCTCTCTCTCTATCTTTTTCGCCTCGCGATGCTAAATGTAAAAGTGTCATTTCCGCCATATGCGAGCGCGATGAATGATGCGTCGGTGTCGACGTCGACGTCGCCGTCGCCGTTGACGTTGCTGTCGACGTTAGCGTTGTCGTTGTCGCTATTGTTGTCGTTGTTAATAATTTTACAGTACAATTGCAGCAGCAGCAGTTGGCTGTGGCTGCTGCTGCTGCTGAAATTTATACAAACGAGGCCCATGTCTGAGGTTAAATACGAAAAACATAACAATTTTTACACACTTTCTCACACGTTGAAAAATTACTCTGGAAATTAAATTTGTATGCTCCATTTTCCATTTAAAAAAGTTGAGTTTGTGAGTCTTGATTAATTCACAGTTTGTCAATGTTTACTAATCTTTCAATAGGTTTATCACAGTTACCAATATAAATGTTAGATATACGTCTATATATCCTGCCAAGTTTATGTATATGCTGAAAATGATTTTGAAATCTGAGATGATTTTTTATTTTTAATAAAAAAGTATTTTCTCTCCATCTAATTAATATTTCTATTCAAGAATTGTATAAATAATTTATAATAATAATATTTATACTAATTTGAAATAAACATTAGTCGCTAAATGATCTTACACAAAATCCATTTTATGCTCTTATATCAAAAGAGCTCGCATTGCAACTCAAATTTCTTGCAGTGCACTCTATGCCTCCTTTTCTTACCCACACTCCCACTATTTCTGTCTCTATCTATCTATGTGCGTAGGCGGATGTCAAAGCATTTGGCGCTGCCGCCAATGATATGAATGTGATTCTGACTGTGGATCTCACTGTGAATGTTGAATATGGAATATAGTAAATGGAATATGGGATCAGGGATATGGTAACGCAGCCTGCGCTGCTTTCATCCGTCTAACGAGCAAACGACAAGGACAATATTGGCCCAGACTGTTCTAACGGTGCTGCGCGATGCGTTCATTGTTGTTGTTGTTGTTGTTGCTCTGAGTGATAAACGCGCGTTTGTTTAACAATTAACGTGCCTGCAACACATGCACAGTTATTTATACAAGTACTCACACACACACTCTCACACACACACACACACAAACATCCTTCCTTTGCCTTTAGAGCCAACTATTGCAAGTATTCTGTGCTGTTCTCTGACTGAGCAGCTACCAATTTTTATATGCCTAATTAGTAAGCTGTCTGATTTTCAACAACATGGCAACACTTGGCTGACTGCACAAGGCAACAGAGAAGGAATATGCTGGTGTGTGTGTGTCTGTGTGTGTGTGTGTTTGTGTGTGTGATTCATGATAATTGCTTATTACACATACAAATATTTACACGCCTCCCGTGTGTGCGTTGTAGGCGTTTAAACAACTAATTGCCATCTAATTGCACATATCCTGGAATTTATGTGGTGAGAGAGACCGAGTCAAAGTCAAACTCAAAACACAAGCGACTCCAAATTAATGACACCTGTGAAGGAAACGCCAACTGTGCAGAGACCAAACAGACAACATGTCATAAACAAGTGAAAGTGGTTTCCCAGCAATTCACAAGATTTTCTTTTCACTGAGTGTAACTGGGCAAATAACTTATAATCAAATTTAAATTTAATTTCTTAAGTTTTTTACTTGCCAGTTTACAAAAAGTAGCCTAAAAAATAACAAATGTTGTGTATTTTTTGAGAGAAATTAAATTTAAATAAATTTGAAAGCTTGTATAATAAATTAAAATTAAATTAAATTGCTAATTCAAATCAATTTGTAAGTTTTTATAATATTTAAAATTAAACTAAACAGCTAAAAACTCAATTTGTTGATTTTGTTTGTTTAAGATTTAAAAATACATTAAAAAAATAAAAACTGTTGTTTTTATAACTATTCTCAAAAATTATATAAATATATCTTAATTTTAAACAGCGTGTGACAGATCTCTAAATCTTTAATAAATACCTGAATTTGGGAAAATTATTTAATTGAATATATACAAAATTTATATAAATAAATATATAATATATAATAAAATAAATAATATAAAATAAATAAATATAATAAATTGATTGTAGTATTATATTACTATTATTATATACTAATAAAACGGTTTACAAACATAACATTAATTTGTTGGTTATTAATGTAAACGTATTAAAAAATCTTTGAATGAAAAGTATTAAAATATAAAATGAGTTTATTTGATTTTAATGTTTAGTCCACTTACACTCACAAATACATTGAAAATATTCATTTGCGAGTGATTACAACACTTACATGGACATATTTTGTGTGCTTGTGTGTTTGTGTGTGTGTGTGTGTGTGTGTGTGTTTGTGTGTGTTTAGTAAGTGGCACATACGTACTCATATAGAGCACTTATATTGAGGAATTAAATAATAAAAGCAGTTAAGAACTGCAAAAGCACAATTGTGCCATTATTTGCATTTGTGACAACGGCGACGACCAATGGAAATGGCAATGGCAACGGCAACGGCGCCCATCAACAACAATAAAACCAATGGCAAAACCAACAAAAACAACAACAACAAGAGCAACAACAAAACGAGAGAATAGAAGCAGCATACAACATGGTTGAGGGCATCATCAGCATCAGAGCAAACACAGAGAGAAACAGCGACAGGCTGGCAAATGCCAGGGACGACATTGTGGACGAGAAATCCTCGTGGTTGTTTGATTCGAAAATTGAGTTTTAGCTGCGCAAATAAAAATAAAACTTAGAACACCAACAGCAGCAGCAACAACAACAACAACAACAACAAAAGCTCAACCATTAAAAAGGAGTTATCACCCAATTTAGCACCACAAGCGCGAAATAACCCACACAAACACAGTCACACATGGACACGGCTACATGGAAAGTACAGGGATAAATGGTTCTAGGGGGGGACAGGAGGGTTAGGGATAGGCAGCGGGTGTGGGTGGGGGGGTCTCTAACTCGACATGTTTGTGCAACCCATCGGCGTCAGTTGAACAGCAAATAGACATACTGTACAACATGGCATTTATGTCAAACCCAAGCGGTCCCATATGAATGGCTTGTGGGCGGGCGAGAATGTGGGCAACAATAGGTGGAGGGGTGGGGGGAATTGGGGCGTGTACAAAAGAGCATGCAACACATATGAAAATGAACAAACGAAATAATATAATATAGTAAATATATAGATTGATATAATTGTCTTGATTTGATGTTCATATGGATGCCTTAAGAATCATAAAAATTTATATTAAAATATTCTTTTTAATAATTTCTAACAAATTTTTACCAACATTTCTGAATTGATGAAGTTTCTATTTTTAAACCAATCATAAACTTAAATTTAAATAAATGATTGCTTTTGCAGCTAATTTAACATGTTTATATCTATAATTATTTTTATATATTTATTAAAATATTTTATTTGGCTATTTTAAAGAAATAAAACAAAACGTGTTAAAATTTGAATGAATTATTTATTATATCACATAAATATTTAAAATTATTTTTTATATTTATTTAAATACGTTTAATATTTTACAGAAATAAAAACAAAACGTGTTTAAATTTGAATTAAATGTTTATTAAATTCATGTTTAAATTAAAGAATTATAATTAATTAATATGCTCTATAAATTGCATAATTAGTTGACTTCATCCTATTTTATATAGTCCAAATAGTCATCCATCATGTTTAGCAACCTTTTGCAATGTTCCAATTCGGATGCAATTTGACGTAGTTTGTTGCTGATGGCGCGCACATCATCCATGTACTTGAACAACAGATCCAGGAGGCGCCCCTGGACCCAATTGTACCAGTAATCTGGTTCCACACACTGCACCGTTTCCTGATGCTCGGAGAGGACCCTCACGCAGCTCTGGATGATATGCAGGAGTAGACTTTTCATGCTCGCCTCGCGATCATCTTTGTAGTTGGGCAGATGAGCTTTGGTGAATCTAACGACCAGATTGAGCAGCTCCCAAATGTACATTTTGGCCAACTCCTGCTTGAGTTCGGCACCAAAGATCCAGTTGACAATGACATTGGTGCTCACCACTTGCATCTTCATCAGTTTGTCGGAGACAACAATTTTGTACTGCTCGTTGCAGGACCACAGCTCGAAGAGGGCACGCAACATGGACAACTGGTTGGCATCATTGCTGGCCACCATCTGTTGTGGATGGATGAGTGGTGAGTGAAATGTGTGCTCTCTCAAGCAATTAGCCCAACTCACTTTCAGTACGGATTGATACTTGAAGAATATGGAATTAGTGTGTGTAAAGGTCTTGCAGCCCAGATGTAGCAGCGTCTGCATCAGCACATTGGCCTTCAGCTCCTCGTCCAGTTCCGTGGTGGCCTCCAACAGACCGCCAATTAGCTCGGGATCAGACTTTCCCCTTATTGCCTCTAGCAATTTTTTTGCCAACGGGGCGCCAGGTAACTGCTCATTCAGGTATTTGTAGTTGGGATTTGGGATTACAGGCATCAGTGCATCAAAGGATTTCGGCACAATTTTCAGCATGCGCTGGTGATAGCTGAGACTGTGGAACAGGTATACAGAAACTGTGAATCACTTCAAAAAAAAAAAATTCCATCTCCAAGTTAAAATGCTAAAGATTAAATTATTATTAAAAAACTTTGCTCTTTTTGGGAATTTAAGACGAGATTTTTCATTCAGAAAATGCGGAATTTATATAGATAAAAACAATGCACATAACTGGAATATTAGATAATATTAAAGAATTAATAGTGAGATTTGTAAAGCTTTCATTTTTACATGTAACAAAATTTGCACCTTTTCTCCTTTTTGCAAACCAAGAATGCAATTTGTAAAATAATTCCAAAACGAAATGTTGCAAAAATGTAATATCAATAAAAAGAGATCTTTCAATTAATTTTTAAGTTTTTAAGTTGCAAAATTTTAATTTTTTTTTACCCACCGCAAGCACTTTTTAAGCAATTCACGTAGAAACATCTTGCTGGGATGCAAATCGGGCAAATTTGTGCAGCTTTCCCAATCCTCCCAGAGCCAACAAAAGTGAAAGTTGCTAAGATGATGCGAGAACCAATTGACGAAGCAATCAATGCTGGAGACGCTCATAAACTCCAAATGCTTGAACAGTATAAACACGGCACGGGCGACAACACTGGGAAACTTATTCGGTCGGAGACGGCACAGCTCGATGATGATGCTGCCATAGTTGATGGTCAGGTAGGGAGAACAGGGAAGTCGCAGCATTTCGCCGAACAGCACCTCGACAATTAATTGCTCCATGGCAACAGTTTGCTTGACTAAGCAGTATTCCAGTAGCTGATCGGCGCACTGTTTGACATCCAAGTGCCACAGTTCCAGTATTTCCAAGATGTTCAACTCAATCACCTGGCGTTCAATGTCCAGATCATCGGGTAATACTTCGCTGGGCAGACAATCGCTCACCCGGAAAAGACGAAAGACGAGCCAGGGACTTGGGTAAGGGACGCTCGACGCTTTCTCATGGGGAGGCACCACCAAGGCGGGCAGTTGGTGTTGCAGGGCTGAGCTGAGGAGGTGCTCAAAGATTATGTAGGGTCGCTGCAGCTGCTGCTCTATCCAATTGTCGCGCTGCAGTTGCAGTATCTGTTGCCACAACAGTTGCAAGTACTCAGGCTGCGGCATATTCTCGTTGCGCCAAATGCGCAACAGACGCACTGCAACTGTTCCACCGGGCTGCTTCTTCACACAGGTCAGGAGGCGATCGAGCAGCGCCTGCAAGTCCGTCTCCTTCTTCTCGTGGAGCACGCGTCCAATTAGCGGCAACGTTCTCAGCACCAGATAGGCATAAAAGTCACGTCGTTGCTCTGGCGACTCCTCATCCTCAGAGACGGCGGTAAGCGTGCTCAGCAGCTGCAGCATGGAGCAGACTGTCAGCACATTTGTATTGACCAGATCGGCCAGCAGCAGCAGCAAACTGAGTGCCCGCTTCCATTGGGCAGCGTGCAGCGATTTACGCAGCTGCTTGTGCAACCCATAGAGGCACTGGCCACCAAACTCGTAAAGCTGCGCATTGATTAGCCCTATAAAGGTGGCATAGGCGGCGCTCTGCATCGGACGTTTCTCGATGCACTCGATCAGAATTGGAATGATGTGCGGCTTGCAGACAGCAAACTGTTCCCCGACAAAGCTACTCAATTCCTCGATTCGCTGGTGAATCGTCACCGTGCTGTGGTCGCTCATCTTCTCCATCAAAGATTTGATGGCCTCCAGGACTTCAGTGCAGTCGCTGCGACGGCGCAACTTAGTCGGAGGCTGCACCACATCCAAGTACTTGGATTCATCCGGACTATTTTCGCGACCTCGACGTTTTTTATCCATTTTCACTAAACAAATAATCGACACACAAAAAAACTAAAATATTACAAAAAAAAAAGCAATTCAAACTTTTCCTTTCGACAGCAGTTGAGCTAATGATTTTTATTTAGATGCTTTGATGTTTATAATGTATTCTCAAATTTGTACAATTTCAAAGCCTACTGATTTTAGTAGTCAAATGAAAAAGTAAAGCTTAAAATTCTGGAAAAAAAATTCAAGCAGTTTATCAATAAATAAATAAATTGACAGATATTTAAATTGTTTGTCTTTGCAAAAGCAAAATAAATAATCCAACTAAAAAATACTGAAATTGATTTCTAAATATAAATTTTAAATGAGGCCAATCCCTTAAAACCCAAAAAATCATAAACATATAGTTTTATGAGAGAAGGGAGTGAAAAAGTTGCAAATAAAATTAATTTTGTGATTTTGCGGGATGTGTTGCAGAGATGCAAGCAACAATCAAGAAACAACATTCCAACAACAACAAGAAATGCTGCAATTTGACGAACGTCATCAAAAATTTTACGAACCAAATAAAAATTATATGCCACATAAAGCTGATGACTGATGCAACCTCCGATATTGCCAGGGAAGCCGAACAGGTAAGCAAAAAGTCTGAAAATTATATAGCCACAGCTCGGGACTCAAATGACACATGGCCAATGCCAATGGCCAAGAGCTTCCACTGGAGGAGGAGTCCACATCGACAGACGACAAGAAGATGCGACAATAAAACAGCCACAAGAGCCGCCGGCAACTGACTTGAGAGAAATCAAGAAATGAAATAATAATAAATTCTGCATGGTAAATTACATCAAGTCGTAAAAGAAAATATGCAAATCGATTGCATTAATTTCATAATGATGTCAATAATTTCAAGACTCAAAACGATCAACCGAATGCAGATCTTAACGTGCTCAACTTCTCTTTCCATCTGCAGATATACAAAGTAATTTTACTATATATTTTTTTATATAGATGTGCAAAAAGGTTTCCCTTAAGAAAACGATGAAACTTTCCCTTTTAAAAAGGGTTGCTTTTCGAGCAGAAGAAAATTGCAAATTTTGATGTGCAAGAGACATAAATTTGATATTATTTTTAATCTGTTTTGAATATTTTTTAAAAATAGTTTTTTCTATTCTGTGCTAAAATTATAATTGATTGATTGAAAAATGTGACTGAATTATTTTTATAAACCATTTTTTGGCAATAAATGATTAAAGCAAACATTATCAATGACAAAATAAAATGCAAGCATTAAGGTATTAAAATTTCTCATAATTATAAAAAAAAAGAGTTGACAAATCAGAAAATGTGCACATTCAGCGAATGAATTTAGCAATATATCTTTGATGGACTGATCGAGCCATTAGCATTCAAAATAAAGTCAATAAGAGCCAAGCCATGAAATCGAACTGAAAATTTATGGACTGAATTAACTGCAAATCGTTAACAATAATTCAGCGATGCAGTCGTGCAGTGCAGGGAGGGGAGGCGGTGGTAAGTGGGGCTAGATTTGCATTTGCAGCGGGGGGAAATACGCGCATTTTATGTGCATATTTCACGCCAGGCGCGCCATCCTCGTCTGTCCCACTGACTGCCATTTTGCAGCGGCCCACGACGAATTCATAAAGTATCTCGCACTTTTAATGATTTCTGAGTTACAAGCTAGCCGAGTTGGGCAGGGATTGAACTGGGAACTGGACTGGAAGTTGGTTTGGTTTTGGCATCCGCATCAGCATCAGCTTCAACTTCAGTTTCAGTGCCGCGCACGCAGCAGGTACAATGCAACAATTTGGCGGCAACTTATGACAGCGCTGCGATCGCAAATAAAGTCAAATGGCGGCCGCACCAAACTGATCCTGATCTCCCAAGCTCCAACAATCCAAGCAGCAGTGTGGGGCGCGAGAATTTATGCGCCTCTTTCGCAGCGACGACGTCGTCGTTGTTATCGTTGTTATTGTTGTTGTTGTTGTTATCGTTGTTGTTGCTGTTGTTGCTGTTGTTGTTGTTGGCGCTGTTGCGGCGGCTTTCGTGCGCACTTAAATTATGAATATTACCAAATGGGTCAATTCGAAATAAATAAGCAAACGGTCCACAGCCACAGCGATCGGCCAAACCAATCGAGCCATCCAATCCAACGAAGCCACCAAGCATCCGCCAAGCATTCAGCTTACCGCCAAATAGAGTTGTCTCTGTCGCAATTTCTCATTGAGCTGTCGTTCGTTTCATTTTCACGGGGATCGAGCAGCGGGCAACGGGCAACGGGCAATGGGCAACGGACATTGGGAATTGGCACCGGATTTGGCATTGGGCGGCGTTTAATATCGCTCATGCATCTGGTAATCTATGAGCAATTAGCTGCGTACATCAGATTTAGTGTTCTGATTGCATTCTCTCTCGACTGCTCTCTGCCCGATTATTGGCCGTAAATATGATATGAGATTTTTCCTGTTTTCCTTTTTTTGTACTCTTTGTATTCTTGTGCCAATCCCTGTTTGCTGGGCTCATCCGCTAAATATTTAGAAGACAAGCGGAAATCTATTTAATTTTCCAATAAATGCATATTTGTGTCGGCAGTCAAAGTCAGTGAAAAATGTTCTAGCGGGCAAAAAAACACTCAATTCGATTAGTGCACAATTCCGTGGGAAGGCACAATGAAGTTCTTAAGATAAATATGTGGGAGTGTATATAAAAAATCAAGGCACTTTAGTAAAGTAAATATATTTACCTTAAGCAGTACTAAACAATAAAATTAACGGCAGACAATTATATTACTAAAATCATCTTTCTAGTTGAATACAACTTTTTTTTTACAATTATATTACTAAAATCATCTTTTTAGTTGAATGCAATTATTTTTAGTACAGCATTCAGCCAAAACATTTCTTGAATGTAATTTCAAAAAAATCTAAAATCATCTTTCTAGTTGAATATTTTTTTTGTTTTTAGTTACTAAAATAATTTTTTTAGTTGAATACAATTTTTTTTTTCATATATATTAATAAAATCTTCTGTTTTGTTGAACCAATTTTTGTTTTTAATTATATTATTAAATATAACTAAAATCATCTTTCTTGTTAAATGCAATTTTTTTTTTTACAATTATATTACTATAATAATATTTTTAGTTGAATACAATTATTTTTAGTGCAGCAATCACCCAAAACTTTTACAAAATAGCTAAATAAAATTCCCTAAAAGATCTGTGATATAAATGAAACATATTTCTAACGGTATTAAATCATTTAAACGGTACTCTGTAAAGCGACAGATCGTAAAACGGAAACGATTCAATCGTCATTTGAGTCGTAAATACGGTAAACGCGCTTAAGTGATTTTCACACTAAAAACAGCGGGTCATTTCGTCTATTCGAAATGCTTGCAACGGTTGCCCCAAAAACCGCCCATCCGCAGAGTGTCCCCTCGGCAAGCACCTCTGCGCCCACCACTGCAATGCCACAATGGCAATACCAATGGCAATGGCAATGGTTCGCTTTATGCGCTCACATAAAATTAAGTTTTATGGTCGCGTATGAAGGAACACAGTTCAACAATTAAAGAACAATAAAAGCCACTTTGATGGCGACCTCCACTTTGGTTTTTGGGCTGCTTAATCTCCCTTCGCTTCTCTCGCTTGTCTCTCGCATTTTTATGGCCATCAGTAATTGTGACAGCTGACAAGTCGGGCCAACAATAAGGTGCAACTGCAACCTGGATGCACAACAAATCTGTCACGCCTGGTCACCTGGTGTTGCCTTGTTGTTGTTGCTTCATTTTTTTTTTACTGTCAAATAATGGCAGTGGTCGTAAAATCGGTAACTTTATGGGTCTTTAAAAAGGCTCGTTAAAACTATGACAAGAGGAACTGAGCATAAATACGGCATTTGTTTACAGTGTTTATTTAATTAGAACTTTTCGAGGTGACCTTTTAACTTAATTCTAGATTATGCCGACGCAGAGGCGTGAAATCTCAACGAACATGCTACCCTTATCATTTGACTTTCGGCCAAATCGAAACCATATCTGTACAAATATATTTACATACAAGTACATCGAAATTAACGCCCACTTTTAGGTTAATAAAAATTTATGGCAGTTGGCAATTGATGCTTGTGCGGCGCACACTTTGCGGACTTAAAACAAAGCAAGCAGCCCCATTTCCAGCCACAATTTGTGATATTTACGATCGAAGATCCCACGCGACGCGCATGAGTCCAAAAAAAAAAAACGGAAGCGCCTGCACCATAGTAAAGAGTCCGAACTATGGACTCCGGACATGGTCACGACAAACGCCGAGATGCGTGGTGGTCTTTAATTATGCACTTAACGCGGATTTATCACCTACACCCACATTAAAATCGGACATCAGTTTCATAAAAATAATCGACTGTGGGACTAAGCGTGAATAAAACCATTACTAAAGTAATGGGTAAATAAACTATTATTTCAGTAATGGGTTTATTTACTCAAAGTTGTTTTTTCAATCAGATTATTTACGCATTCAAAATAATCAGCAGTTTTAATTGAATGTACAAGTTTTAAATAACTACTTAGTGAACTAATAGTAAACTAATTTTGCTTCTTTTAAATTGATTACTAACACAATTAATATAATAAGCAGTTCAGATTAAATGTATAGTTTTTAAGCATTTACTAAGACAGAACTGCATTAATATTCATATAATTTTAATATGTATCAATTTAATATTAACAAAATTTGTAATCAGTGCCGATCTAGATATATCTGTATTTTTTTAGGAATTAACTTTGATATTACTATTTGATTGAATGTCTGTCATAAATCAAGCATTACAAATCTTTCCCTCTTAAAATCACTCATCAAATGTGCGTTTTAAAATTAGCATATCAACTATTTTTTTCTTTCTTTAACTTTCTTATCAACTAAAAATGTGTATAAATAAATATTAAATTAAATTTGATGACACTTTTGAGTGAAAGTGTGTCTTTTGTGTTCGAGTGCGCAGAGCGATTAGGCTTTCAAGCTTAAAGTTGAAATATTTTGGAAAGCTTCCTTGCACAAGCATCGGTGGTTCAGTGGTAGAATGCTCGCCTGCCACGCGGGCGGCCCGGGTTCGATTCCCGGCCGATGCAACTTGACTTTTTTTTTTTAAATTTTTGTGCACATAAATGGTTCAATTAATTTTCATATTCGATCAACAAAAAGCCAACTTTTTAAACAGTTAAGCTGAATCTATTGTGGATTGGTTTATCATTTTATTTTTTTAAATCTAAAAGTTTAGGTTTGAAAGTTTTGATCAGGCTTTCACAGAAGCATCGGTGGTTCAGTGGTAGAATGCTCGCCTGCCACGCGGGCGGCCCGGGTTCGATTCCCGGCCGATGCAACTTGATATCTTTTTTATTATCTTTTTGTGTACCTAAATTGTGTTAGTAATTTGCATGTTCGATCAACAGACAATTTTTTAAATAATCTACATATTGTTTTTTGGTTTATGACACTTGTTTTTTTAAATCCAAAAGCTTAAATTTGTAAGTCTTGATCAGGCTTTCACAGAAGCATCGGTGGTTCAGTGGTAGAATGCTCGCCTGCCACGCGGGCGGCCCGGGTTCGATTCCCGGCCGATGCAAATTGATTTTTTTATTGGGAAAACTTTAAAATTGAGTATATATATTTTTATTTGTTACCATTCATTCAAAATATTGATAAGTATCGAACCACCCTCGCACTAATTGCAATCCTCGACATTTTTATAGCCCCTATATAGAAACAAACATTGAGAAGGGACAGTTTGCAGTGTTGCATTTGCTCCATTGTTGCTTGGTTCACTGGTTGTCAATCTGGCATAAATCAGGACCACAAACATTGGCGGGAATATGAAGGCTGCAGCATGGCTAATAAATCAGTCAAGTTGGCATTTTAAGGCGACTATAAATATATGTGATTGACGCCGCATACACTATAAAAAAGGAATTAAAAGTGCGTAAAATTTAACACAATTACGGAACACACCCCGCCGTTATTGTGTGTGTGTTTGTGTGTGTGTGCTGATAAGGCAAGTTGCAGATGGCATGACTCAGGCAACGTTTCCTTTGGTAACAAATAATCTGCCAAAGATTAAATACTCTTCCAGGCAGATGAAGTTTATTTGACATAAATAAAAATCTTCATTTAATCAATTTACAACAATATAAAACATAGCATTTCATAAAAATTTGTAAAAGGCAAATTAACTGAAACTATGTCGAATAATCTGAAGTGTGTTTAAACTTTGTCACATATTAAGAATACCCTCTTTAAGGGTATGTGCAACAAATATATGCGACATTATCAGGCACATGTCTGCCGACTGGCGTCGCTGGTTGTGGTGGAACTGAAACTGACACTGACTGGATGCCATCATAAAAAGCATAATTATGGCATTTGTGTTAATGTGATTTTCTGGCCGCAGGCGGAGCAATCAGTTGTTATCAAGGCGCAGGATGTGCTCTGCATGAGCGAGAGACTGAAACGTCTGCAATGAGACTGTAACCCAGTACGAGGCTCCACGGAGAGCTGAGCTGAGCAGAGCAGCGCAGAGCAGAGCAGAGCTGAACTGAGCTGAGCTCACATAAATCACTTATTATGAGGCGTAATTAATGCGACTATATGGCGACCCAAAATTTCTATAAATCATCAGATTAGGCAAACACGCTGGCGCATCCTTGTACTCCTCGTTCCCGCATTTGTGTTCATATTCGCAGTAGCATATGATGATGTTGAAGCCACTGCAGAATTTGTGTGGTCTTGTCTATTGGTAACATGACTGGAGATTGTCTAATAATGCCGGAGGAAATACTTAATGCTTGCCGAGATGATTAAGCAAGAAGTTAGCCTCATTACCAGTTTGATAAGCTTGGATTTAACAAAAAATATTGTAAAATGAAATCATTTTTGGGTTGAATGTTATTTGAAAATGCATAAAAGTTGCCTCTTAGTTTTATGTGGGATTTGCAGAAGTAGTAAGAAGAAGAAATTAAGTTAGTAGGCTAAAATTAATCTAGTATAAATTTTAGGTATATTTTAACTAAAAACTATATTTAAAAATTGAATCTAATTATATTTTTAGACAAAGCCAAAGATAATAGTTTCTCATTAATAGATGTAGAATTTCGAAAAACTTTTATATTGAATGTGTTTACCCAAATAATATTGATAGGTTTTTCAAACATCAATAAACTCGAAATAAGTATCGTTTAATCATGAATAATGCTCGATAGACACAACGAAGAAATGTAAGATTATTTTTTAATGCCCATTCAAAAGTTGAGAGCATTCAGCTTGATTGGACAGCATTGGGAACATCAAATTCTATTGGCAGAGCGCTGCCATCATTGTTCGCATTTGGTAATTACTGGATTGTGTTGCAGCATTTTGGATGAAATGAGCGCGCTTGGTGCTTCTTTAAAATAACAATAAACTAAAAGGTCCAGTCGTGCATAAAGCATTCACATTTTGTCCCGTTTACGTTACACCCGAAACCCGATTCCAATTCAAATGCGCTGGCCAACGGGGCCAAGCGGGCAGCGGCGTTAATTTATCACTTAACCTTCTTTAGCAGCCAAGTTTATAATTTCGACGGCGATGGAAATGGCAAAGCGAACAACGTTGATGACGACGAGGTTGAGGATGAGGATGGGGATGTGGATGCCTGGCAAAGTTGCGGCACTTGAACGACTAGTGCCCATCAGTGACCAGCATCGGGAGTTGCCGGCAAGGACGAAGTGTCGGGTGCAAATAAAATAAAATAACAAAATGGGGGGCTGCCTCCGCTTCAGCCATTCGCCATTTGCCAAAGCTCGCGCTATTGTAGTACTTAGCCGAATGGGCGAATGGGCCGACTGCCTGCCTCCATGACGCCGTCGTATTTCTTTAGCTTACGCTTTAGTATACCTCATCCTATCCCCCTCACCCGTCACTCTCCTCAGTTCTACAACTGTACAGTTCGAGTCTCATCGAGTCTGTTGTCCTTTTTGTTGATGCTTTGCGCTGGCCTGGCGCTCTTTGCAAAATGAAAATGTAAAAGGAATATTCATGAGGAGATTAGAATTATTTTTCGTGCTGTCATTTTCATTTTCACTCCACCTTCTGTTCTCTCGTCTCTCATTTTGCGCTACACTCGTTGCGATCTGTCCACTCGCTAGCCACAATTCAAATATCGAAATGTCAAATTCAGAAATTGATCCAAAATACTTATAAATAAATAAGATCTTTAATTTGAACGCGCACTACAAATATTGATTGTTTCTAACAAATAAAGAAATTTAATTTTGAGAGTTTTAAATAAATTAATTACTTGATTTTGGCAGTAGGTCGATAGGTGAACACTCGAAATTTACTCGAAATTAAATGAAGACTAATATCAGTCGACACAGAAAAATAAAAAAGAGTAAAAAATAAATTCAATTAAATAAATTATAACATTTAACTTTCAATTAAAAATGTATTAAAAAAAATTTATGAAACTCACATAACAATCAAATATAAAATTAGATTAATGATTAACAAAGATAATCTGTGTTTTATATACATATCTTTTTATTTTTTTTGGTTGATATTACAGGACACAGATCTAGTCAACCTAGCCACAAGTATTTCAAATGTATTTCAATTTTCTTTCGCTATTTTATGTACTAATATTTTTCTGGGTGTTTCGTTTTGTTTCGCCTTTTTCCGTTTTCGAGTTTCGCGAGAAATTATGATTTTTGTGCCAAAAGGGATTAAATTCACGCTCGTTTGTCCTGTTTATGATGAGTGCTGTTCGCTGTTGTTGTTGTTGTTTTTGTTATTGCTCTGCGCGTTGTTCCTTGCATACTCGTAAATGTTTAATCAAACACACAAACACACACAGAGACACATACAGTACGGTTAAGTGGGTTGGGGGGGGCTCTGACATGAATCACCCGATGGCAGGCGTCGCATTGCAGCCTCGTTGCTCGTCCTTCGCCTTTCGTTCTCGTTTAAAATATTTTGTGAAATTATTATGAAAATGCGTAAAGGGATTTAATAAATAACTGTAACTGCTTCTCGCTCGCACAAGCGTCGCTCATTTGCCAACAACCGTTTGTACCGTTATTCATGCTGTTGTTGTTACACACACATTTTTTTTTGCTTTTGTTTTTGTTTTGCTTCTCATCCCGACTGCTCCTTTTTCTTCTGCATCTGTGTGTGTTATGGGTAGGGTGATGAGGGAGGGGGGAGTTTGCCAGTGCTTTTGGCCGCTGCCTTTGCTGTGTGGAATTATGTTTTATCCTGAATTATGGATTTTGTTTTGTTGTTTTCTGTCAAAATCATATTTTGTGCCAGTGGCAGTCGCAGTGGCAGCGTTAGCGTAACACCCACCTCCACCAACCTACCCCCACCCCCCTCGCCAACAGCACAGCAACCCATAACCCAAACGCCGACTCATTTACATGCTCGCAAAACGCTCGGGCGCGTTCCTTGGCATCGCTTTGGGTACCATTTTGGACCAAAACTCTCGGCTCAGACTTGCTGCGCCATTAATGAGAATTTGTTTGTATCGACGTCAGTCTGGGGTGGGTGGATGAGGGTGTTTTTGTTTTTTTTTTTTATTTGGTTGGGGAGTCAAGTGAAGGGGAGGAGTTTTGCATTGGGCCCAGTGAGGCCAGTTTAGTTGTAAATTTTTGGAGAAAGTTTTTCAAATAATTTCTACTTAATGTTTAGAATTATTTTTAGCCGGAATTAGAAATTATGAAGAATAAATATATCACACACACTCAGGGACCTTGTGCTGCTTGCTTGAATCTCTCATGAATCTCTGTGGCCTCTCGGCTTATAATTGCAAAAAGCACTCGTAAATTGTGCACTTAACAAATGAAATTGTAAATGGGAATTGTTTTCACTTCGGTTCGGTTTGTTCCGCATATGCTGACTGAAAGCTATGGCACAGATATACATATTGTATATATAGAATTTATTTATAGTAGCAAAAAAAAAAGCAATAATCAATGTTTATCTTGCTTTAGTTCATGTTTAAGCAGATTTAAATACAAAATAGTTTCCAATTGCTGTTTAAATTTTTTTTGTAAAATATTTAAGTCGTTCTAAAAAAAGTTAAATCACAGCTTATTACCAAAAACCAATTCAAGAGAACATAATTAAAATCGTTTCATTAAATACTATTAAAATCTATTTTACTTATCATTTTTATTAGCCATTTGCTATGATTAAAATATGTGCTGTGAGTTGTTCAATTAATTAACTAACCAAATAATTTATATATGCAAATTTAGTAGATATCCAAAGCTTAAACAAAGCATATTGTAGCAAATCATTTCAAGGACCTTCAACGAATGTCAGAGCAGAGCCAACATGAAGAAGGCAAGCAGAAATGCCAGGTGCGCCATTTTGGGTGACAAATTAATGTGAAGCTCATTAACGCACTGAATAAGGATTACGGGTTTGATTGAAGGTCCTCTGGGCATAAGCACAGACACATGCCACACATAGCCATGCGCACACAAACAAGGATATTACATGTATGTATAAACAGATAACAGATAACGAAATTCACACTACAATTCTGCCTGTGTGTGTGTGAGTGTGTGTGTTTGTGTGTGTTGAAGCCCGCATATCTCGCCCCCATTTGCAGCGAAAAGTGTCATTATACGTATAGCAGAGCACAGCGGATCCGAATGCTATCCTGTGCTGTCCCCGACTCGGAACCGAGCCCGAACAGCAACAACAACAACAACAACAACAGCAAATGGGGACAATGAGGCGTCGTGCGAAACAAGGAGAAAATGTGTACATAAAACAATCTCGTTATGTCGGCATTATCCTGAAGAATTCTGGTTCGTCCTCGTCACTCGCAGCGCCATAAATCACTCACACGCTTGGCATATTTCCTCTCGCTCTCTGTCTCACTCTCTCTCTCTCTCTGTCTTTATCACTCTCTTCCTGTCATTCTCTCTTGTTCTCGTGCACTCTTTTTAATGTCGCTCGGTTTCGTTTGTTTGCGTTTATGGCGCGTGTCCCTTTCCCACCCGCCTGCTCTCGCTCTACCTCTCTCTCTATCTCACTCTTTTGCTCTCCATGCCTCATACACACTTGCTATTGTTGTCCTGCTTGCACTCAACACTCACGCAGCGCATCGTCAGCGTCCCTCGCACGCGCTTTTGTTTTACGTTTTGTTTAGGGATTTTTTTTGTCCTTTTATATTTTATGTCGTTGTTAATACCCTGTAAATCCTTTTTTCTATGATCGACTGTTTACTGTTTACTTTATTTATTAAATGACTATCAAAATTTACATGAAAATATTTGTATATTGCTTGCAATAATTTACTTATGAAAAGTTACATTTTAAATGTTAGCACTGCAAATATATTTTCTTAATAAGTAAAATCTGAATATTATTTTAAAAAAATTTGTGTTATAAGTTTCAGAGTTTTTTTTTTAAGAATAATTTAAGTTAAGTAGCGGGCGCTGTTTTCGGTTGAATACATTTAATTTTGCAACTTAAAAAGGGAATATTTGATTTATAGAAAATCTTAACTAATATTTAACTAAAGCTAAAGAAAGCCAATTTACCTGAATAAGCAAATTGAAAACTGTTTTTGGATATTCTAAACTGAAAAATTTGATCTATTGGCAATCTAACAAAGATTGCAGATTTATTAAAAAGAGAACTGAAAATTTTCTAAATTTAATTATTTCATTATTTTAAAACTTAACATTTTTTTTTTTTGCAGGGTATTTTAAGTATTCTATCATGCTGAACATTTTGTCTTTGTCTTTCGGTTGTTGATGTTGTTGTGTTTGCATTTTTGTCTTGCCAGTATTTCACCCCGCGGTGACATTTTGGTGTGACAGACAAGACGTGTCCTTCGTCCTTAGCATTTTTTTGCGCTGGTCTGTGTGGCAAGTTTATCGTTTTAATGTTGATACAAGCGAGGGTCGTTCGCTCGTCCGCGTCACATTGCGTTGCACAGGGATAATAGGATGTTAAGTAAATATTTTAAAAAGCTTTTCCTCCCCCAACCCAAGCCGGGCCAACATCTCCGCCCAACCCCATCTAGAAATAACAAGCAGCGCAAAATCGTAGGCGACCCCAAAAATTTCAGGCAATGGCCGCTCATTTGCAATGGCAAAGGACACATTGGGAGCGGTTGGGGGGGCGGCTGACTGTTAGGCTGACTTGCGGTTGGAGGGGATTTTAGGGAATGACTCGGCTCTGGCACAATCTAATCCAGTTTTGCCGACTGCCAAGCACTTTTTGGCATAAATCATTTGCATACAAAATGAGCATGGCCTGCAAATGAGAGCCCAAGATGAATGCTTCAACAACAACAACAATAACAACAACAACATTAACAAAAGCAACAACAACAGCAACAACAAAGCTGCAGAAACAGCAAGAAGAGCAACAACTCTGGCTTATGGCAAATGAGCTGCTGGCATCGAGCAAAAATCCTTTCAATTTTCGCACACATTCAATTTATTAATTAAAACATTTTTTTTTTATTTTTGGCCCTGTTTGTGATTTCCACATCGAATGCGAGGTGGGAAATAGCTCGGATTGGGCAATTAATTCCAAACATTCACGACGCTTTTTCTTTGTTAAGTTGGAGCGCCGGGGTGCAAATTATGCTCGCTATCCTTGCGCGAAATAAAATATCACAAACAGTTACTGCCCCATAAATAATGGGAATTTATGCCTGGCATAACTTGTTCGCATTGGATCCCGTTCACCCCTTCACCCCTTCCTACCTACCTACCTACTTCCCTTCTCAGCATAAGCAAAACAAAAGGGCCTCGCAACTTTTCTGCTGAAATTACCATTCAATCATTTGGTAATTGCCTCAACTTCCTGTTCCCTTGTTCCCTTGTTCCCCCCAGCTTGCCTCGGCGAATCTTTTGCTTACCTCATTCAACTCATTATTCGTGTTCATTTACTTTGCCACTTAATTCCCACAATCTATTTTAATAAGCCTACATTCTGGGCAAATTGGCTGCCAGGATACCCAAACTGCCAATGTCCTTGCTTGCTGCTAGCTGCGCACCTGTTTCAATCAAATCGGGCTCAGCTCAAAAGGATGCTAGCCTAAAACTATTGATTTTCTGCTCAATGTCTTTTTTGCAGTGACAATAAATGTTAACAAACATTTTTTAGGCCTTAAAAAATAAATTTAAAAAATTAATCTTTTATTAAAAAAGAAAACATTTTAAATGTGGTTGTCTTTCAGGGAATATGTTTTAATAAGTTAGGAAATGTTGAAAAGTTCTTAAATGCATAATTTTTCAATTTTTATTAAAGGATAATTAAATTAGCTTTTTTTCTATAAATATTCTTAAAAACAGTAAATATATCTAGGCTCTGTTTTCAATTCCCATCTATTTGACATGGCTCACACAATCTGGCAACTGATTTGATAGTCCAGTTTGCAAAAGTCGATTCCATTTCCTATTTCAACGCATTTGTCTAAATGTCTCCTTGGGCGTCTTTAGGAAATTTATTGAAAACTCTGCCGGCCCAGAAAAGGCAATGAAACAGAAGCGAAACACAAATAAATAAGGATAATAAGAGCAAAGTAGAAAAAAACAGCAATGGTCATAGAAAGGGGTTGGTTTTTTTTTGGGTTTTCCTGCTATTGTTTTTGTTGTTGTTGTTGTTGCAGGGATTTTCACTGGGTCGTTGGCTAGGGTTAATGGGTGTCTTCTTCTGCTTATGCGGAGTGCAAGTGCCACAAATGGCAATTAAAAAATATTTAAACTGCCAAATGGCGGCGTCCCATTTCACTTTGTGTGCTGAATGACGGACGGACGACGAACGGACGGACAGACGGACGGACAACTTGAAGACAAAAGTTGGCGCCCAACTGCGAACTGGGTTTTTGGAGTGTCGGGTGCAGGGTGCAGGGTGCAGGGTGGGTCAAGGAAATTTATGCATAATTTTGCTTTTGTTTCTCTGGCCATCCGGGCAAAATCAGTTGAGTTGTGTGATTGTGTACGTGAGCATAACGGTAAAATGGCCAAGAGGCTAGACGAAACCCTCGTACCCACAATGGTGGAGACTCGTCCGTACACCCGCAGAGCCGTACAGATCCCGGTGGTTGCTTTTGGTCCGGCCTGTCACAATTGATTGATTGAATTGCCACTTTATGAAATTTGTGAGTCTTCTGAGATGTGCGTGAAATTCGTGCGCTGCTTTCCTCTTTACAGCCCCTGAAGGGGGGTGATTGGGGGTGGTAGTGGTGTTTGTGCCACGTTGAGGGTTGCTACTGATTTGTGTGTGCGTTTTGGCTACCATTTGCAGTATAAAATACATAAAATTATGTGCAGCGCTGAGGCGGCCATTAAACTTGATAGATTTATGACAGCCAGGCAGCAACAGCAGCAGCAGCAACAACAGCAATTGTGTGGCAGCAACAGCAACAACAAATACAAATACAAAAACAAAAACAATATTTGTGGGGGAAATGACTCCCGAGCCATCACATAAAGATAAAGCTGATTAAAATTGCAAAAATTGTTCAAATGAGATTTGGGAAAAGCAACAAATACCGAATTCCATTATATTATGTTTGTTTATTTTTGTTTGCGTTTTATTTTTATCGTTTGTTGCGTGTCAATACGATAAAAATTAAACAGAAATCATGATTTTTTATGGGGCATGTTGCAAAATCTGAAGATATTAGCAACTAGTTTATATATAAAGTAGAGCAAGTCTTCCATAATTTTCGCTATTTTACGCAACTCAATTTTGTTCAACACTTGCCAATTAGCCAATTTTAATTTGTCTAGCAAAACAAATAAAACTCAAACAACAATAAACTCATACAGCGAAAAGAGCAAGCGAAAAAATACCCAATACGAATGACTCAATTAGCAATGGTTGCTTTTATTCGAATTTCGAAAACTGCCATTGTTTTGCACTCAGCACGAGATGAGTGTGCATGTGTGTGTGTGTGTGTGTGTGTGTGTGTGTGTGTGTGTTTGTGTGTTTGTGTCTGTGGACCAGTGAGCGTGGCCAAGTTGACAGGTGATTGATTGACAGGCGGACGTTGGCCGCATTTGAGCAAGCGAGATAGTTGATTCTCGAGTGCTGGACGAGTTGAACGTTTCGAAAACCAAAAATTCTGCTCCGCCCTTACGAAAGGAGGGGGGTGAATTTGTAACATAAAACAAGTTTTCTCCCTGCTGCTCTTTGTGAAGTGCGATGTAATAATGAGTTATATATTCATTAATTTTATTAATAATGTTGTTAGTTATTTATTAATATTTTTAACTTATTTTTAATAGTAATTCTAATTATTTTTAAAATCATTAGTAATTACACACTCAGCGCATTTGACGTGTATGTGTCGGCATTTTAAATCACACTCCGGAATTACACTCGAATTCGCAATAGAGCAAACTATTTCACTCACACTGAAACACTCAAAAAAAAAAGGCACGAGAGTCAGTCGTCAACCGGCTGAGCGTAAAGAGATCTCGGCTCTCACATTTCGAAATCAGCTGTTTTTGAGTGGCATCTTTTCGACAAGAATTTGCCAGATTTGCAACAAGCGTCAAATGTATTTAAAATATAAATCAGAAATATTATAAAACGCACACATATTAATAGTTATCTAGTGAAATACGTTCAGTGTAATATATAAATTAGCTGTTTGATTAATTGTGAGAAAGGTTAATTCTAAGTTAAAATCGTTTTGCCACTTACCACAACGTGCTTAGCAATTAGTTAATGTTGAAAGTTGAGAAACTGTAAATTAGGTAGCACATCGTTTTCACTAATCACTTGCACATGTATTCAGCAAAAATTTAGTTTATTTAGCTTGCGTTTGCAATTAATATTTACAATTTTTAGTTGAATTTGCTCACAGCACACTTTTCATCAACGCGCGTCATTTCACTCTCAACAGCTGGCGGCATTCGAACTTCGAAAATACATCGGGCGCGTGTGAGAGAGAGCGAGTGTGAGTTAAAGAGCGGCTGTTTTCGTCGACATCGAATACGCTCTTCGAATAAGCTTACTTGAGTTGTGCGTGTGTGTATCGAATTCGTATTTCGAGCGTTGAGTGGAAGTTGAGTGGAAAGCGTTGAGTGCAAATTCGTAGTAGAATTTGTGCCTGAAAATAGTAAAATTTAAAGTACTGTTTAAGTTTTAGTTTAATTTATTTGTGTAAAATAAAATAAATTAAACGCTAAGATTCGAAGACTATTAATTATTAGTTACTAATTAGTTTCCAAGCAAATCTCTGCTGAAATATTTTTCGCTAAAGCACTTTAATTGAATTCAGAAATCTTTTCAATTTATATATTTATAAATTGTATAATTGCTTATTGTTATTATTATTATTCGATATTCGCAAAACGTAGTCTTTTCAATATTAATTGTTTATTATTGGGTGTTATCTTTTTATAATTAAAATATGTTTTTTGTTCGCTCCAATTAATAATTTGTATTTAAGAAATTGTAGAATAATTTTTACCTTCTTTAAGTTAATACTAAATATATATTTAAAGACTTGTATTGTAATATTTAATTAAAGTATTATTTAAGCTTGAGAGTAGTAAATGCAATCTTTATCAATTAAAGTCACAAATAAATAATTATAATAACTCCAAATAAAGGATTATCTAATCAAATCAAATTAATTTTAAATTTGCCATATTATTAAAATCAGTTAAAAGGTTTCAAATTGCAATTGATTTCAAATCCCAATTTACCAAACAGCCAAACAGAAATTTGATTTAAATTCCTTTAAGTTATCAATTTGTTGTTGTTATTGTTGTTTGTTGTTGTTGTGTTTTTTTGTTGTTCTTTTTTTGTGGTTGTTGTTTGCTGCATGTTTTCATATGGGACTAGAACTAATTGCGTGTTCACTGCAAAATCGTTTCAATTTATCGCCTCGGGTTGATTTTATGCCACAGATTCACATACATATTAATGAAGCCGACTCGTCGACCGATTCTGAGTGAAAAGAGCGAAGAATCGCTTCTGCTGTGGAAATGTTGGAATTGTAGAGTTCTGGATCTGGTTGGGATGGCTGGGCCTGGCTGCTCGCCTCTGCTGACGGACTGACTCTTGGGGGCTCTACGGTCCGGCGTTGATTTATACGCTTCAATCCCACATTTTTATTTCTTTGGCTGCCATTTAGCTAAAATATTTCATATCTGCGCCATCGCGCAACGTTCCCTGGAGCTGCACTCGGAGTTGAAGCTGAAGCTGAAGATTGGAGTTGGAGTTGAAGTTGGAGTTGTAGCTGTTGCCTGGACAGCGGCTGCCCCGTAATTATGCGATTTGTTATTCGAGATTTGAGGCGATTGTGACTGTGAATCATGTGCGCCGAGCCGAGCCGAAAGACGAACGGACGGACGGACGGACGGACACAGTGCGAGAAGCGGCCAGCCAAAAGCGCAGAATGATTTAAAATGCGATTTCAATTCTGGCATTTCTGATTCGCAATTCGCAGACGGTGTAGAGACCCGCAGAGAATCAACCTATCTCAATGTTATGTGGCAGAGAGGAGGTGCTGTCGGGGTATGCACAGCTATGTGTGTGTGTGTGTGTGTGTGTGTATCGGCTGAGCATCGCATGCTGATCCTGGAAGCAGCCAGGAGGCGAGGCCAAACGATTGCATGTGCAACACACAGTCGGAAAGACTGACAAACACACACACACACACACACACACACACACGCACACACACATTGATTGCTGTTCGCATTCGCATTGACTGAGTGACGTACTCAGGCCTGACTGATATGGGAGGGAACCTGTAGCTGTATGTGCCCCGCAGCCGCAGCAGCAGCAACAACAGCTCGGCAACTGCAATCTTTTTCTTCGCATTCTCAGGCAGTGAGAGAAAAACACTTTTTAGAAAAAAATATATATATTTAATATAATATAATATAAAAATATATTCATATATTTGTTTTAAAACAAAATTAAATAATAAAAACGAGCCCCATTATATCAATTAATTGTCTATATATATATATATATATATATATATATATATATTTATTTCACAGTTTTTATAATGGTTTAAATCTATTAATTACTTGGAAAATTGTATATAGGATATTCAATTAAATTACAGATTGAATTACAGGTGAATTACAGATTAATAATTAAATTAAATTATTGACTTAAGCTTAAATTTAATATATGCCTAGTCTAAATGTTCTCCTGACTTTGTTAATTATTTTTTAAATTTATAAATTATTTTCTTTTTAATGCCGATATTAATAAAAAAATTAAATTTCTATTTGCTTTTTATAAATTCCTTAGAAAAGGAAAAAACTTACTGGTTCATGACACTTATTATACTGGTTTAAATTTATTAATTACTGGGAAAAATGTATATTGTATATCCACTTAATTTATAGATTTATAATTAAATTTAATTAATGCCTTAAGCTTAAATTCTATTTAAGGTTACTTTAAATGTTCCCTTGTTAAATATTTTTTAAAGTATTTTTTTTATATTTGTAAATTATTTTTTTTTTTTAAAAACAATATTAATAAAAATAGTTAAAAAAACAAATAAAATTTTTTGTTGTTTTTTTTTTAAATGCCTTACAAAAATAAAAAAGCTTTGCTTCGCCTTGTTTTATGCAGTGTAATAAATATGCTGCTGCTGAGTGTTGGCCCGAACTTGATTGCATTGCATGGTCTGAGGCATGAGGCATGTGGTATGAGGCATGAGGCATGAGGCCCTCGTCATTGGCATCGTCGTCCATCTTGGCACAACGTCAGAATGTGCGATTCGTTAGCTTTGGCGGTTGCTGGGGCATAAATCACTCCTTGGCCGGGGCTTGATCGCTAAGCGATCCTCCTTCTCCTACTCCTTATCCAACTGCCCCTCCTTCCCCTCTTGATGCTGCTGTTGCTTCATCTTCTGGCTGCGTTTCGTTGATTAATAATTAATTTGCGTCTTTTTGCCTGCGGTCGTCGGTGCTGCTGCTGCTGCTGCTCACCTGACGATCTGACTCCTTTATAATGAACGGTTTGTCTGCGTATGTGTATGTATGTGTGTGCGTGTGTGTGCCATGCAGGACATTCGTCGTTCATCATCGAAATGCGCGCCCAGTGACCAAAAGCCTTACACCAAAGACGCAACATCTCTGGCTGATTGCTTTGGCTCACAGGTTGCCTGGTTGCCTGGTTGCCAAGCTTGTCGGGGCTCCTCCTTAGCTTAATGCATAAATTCTTTTGGGCCAGGCCTTCCTCCTCCTAACCGGTATTTAAGCCAACAACAACATTAACAACTCCAACTCAGTCTGTGGCGGCATAAATTAACCGAAAGGTGTTTATACATTCGACAATAAATCAATTAGCAAATTTGTAATTATTATGTTCATAAATCTCAACTGGAAAACCGCATCAATGGATTACATACATGATTCAAATATTTCGAATAACCACACCCCTTTGACTGCTGCCAAAATATATAAAAAAAAAAATATAAATTGCTTATACTGCAAAATAATGTTTTTTTTTCTGTACAATTAGAATATTTTTTTTTGATTATTTTTTATACACATTAAAAGTATGCGATAAATTATGGTTCTAATTTGTGAGCCCTTCAAAAATGTAGAATTTTACCTTTTCCGATAACTTTTGCCAGGTTTTTCTTTAATAGGTTATTGATTGACAGATGATTGATTAGTCGACGAATGAATGAATACTGCCCTCGCTTGAGCAAGTTTTGAGTCTCTAAAAAGCTTTTCAATTTTAGTTTTTCATTACAAATTTGTAATGCTAGTTTCTTAAAATATATATATCAAAAACATTGTATTACCAAATTAAAAGCACAATCAATCGAGCCGACAACCTCTATGCAAAATGATTTTCATCTTGGACGAAGTTATTTGCATAATATTAAAGTTTTGTATAATTTAAATAAATATCCACTAATCTTTTCTCTTAGTTAATAACTATGAAATCAACTTGATTTCATTAATTTATTATATAGCTTCCAGAAAATCTTTATTTAAATTTGCGGAACCTTTAAAAGATTGATTGCTTTAAGGTGCTACTCAATTTAATGATATGCGTCCAATAATGAGCTAATCCTGCAGTCCGGTAGCATGGCCGCTGGCAGTTTGCTAATGGCTGCGCATCCACACACACAACACACACAGCACAGCACACACACAGCACACACACGGTACACACACAAGACATGCATGCATAATTTGGCCAACAACATTCGTCATTCGTGCCACAAAGCGCAGGTGACGCCCACAATTTGGTTTGTTTATGCGCCATTATTAACACGTCATAACTTGAAGGGAACGAAAAGTTGCCGAAACTTGGCATAAGTATTACACCGGCTGAGGCACCAAGGTCCGATGAGGCGCCAAAAGTTGCCATCAATCACGAGACTCAAAAGGATAAGCAAATGACGACGATGAAGACCAACAGCACGGGAGGGTAGGGGAGGGTATATGAGAGGTGTCGAGGTGCTGGTCGGGTTCGGGGCGTTTATTTATGCATAACATGACGCAGTAGCGTTTGGGGGCGAAGTGCCTCAAAGTGATTTTAAATGGAGACCAGCCAGAGGAACAAGCCAACAACAAAAGCAACAACAACAACAACAACAACAAGACCCTCAAATTTGACGATGCTGTTGTTGATGACGCCGTCAATGAAGTGAAGTGGTCTCTGCCCGAGACCTGGCTCCACATCTGGTTAACAGCCTGTTGGCCATTAAAATGGCGTGAGCAAAAAACAAAAACCAAACAAAAAAAAAAACATGCAACGCAAACTTTGAGCGCATAATTGAAAGGAATTGCAAAAATAAAAAAAAAAAAAAAGCTATTGCATGTAAACTAGTTGAGAGTGCTAAACTAGGAGATACCCTGGAATTAATACTATCTAAAAGTATGCAATGCATGATAAAATAAATAGCTAAAAAAATATTCTAGTTGAGAGTGTGGAATATTTGTGCTAAAGTAGTAGATACCCTAGAAACAGAAATACTTTCAAAAAATATTTGAAATATTCTAGTTGAGAGTGTTGAATATTTGTGCTAAGCTCAAAGATACCCTGGAATTAGTAATACTTAAAAAATATGATATAAAAATGGCTGAAATATTCTAATTGAGAATGTTCAACATTTGTGCCCAAAACACACAAATTTCACTAACTTAAGTTAATATGATTTTTCTGGTTAATAATTTATAAGCATTTTTCCAGCATTTGCAAGGCAATTTTTTCTTTTTTTGAATTTCCCCCAAGGAACTTCAAATTAATCTGCTTTCTTTGTCATAAAGCATGGTAAAATTGCTCAGTTATCAAAGTGATGCCCGAGGATATATCGAACTAATGCAATTTTCTCAAAACAATTACCGTAAACGATGCGCCGCACAATGGGAACAAATCACAAGAAATTTTAAGCCAAAAATCGAAATTGCAACGTTTTTTTTTGCCTTGTTTTTCAATTCAAATTCAATTTGGATGCGCTCGGCAATTCCCATTGCGAATGTGCAAAGGATCTACATACGCTCAGGCACATACATACATATACCCATCCATATATATATGTGTGTGCAACATATCTCAACCCCTGCCCCCGCCAGCTGCTGCTCCTTGGCTGGGATTCAATTCAAAAACATTGCTAGCTACTCGGAGGATGCGGATGAAATTATGGCAATGCTGAATGCAGTTGTTTCACCAGCTGCTGCCTCTTTGACTGGCTGGGTGCAGCGGAGCGTTTGGGTGGCGGGTTGGGGGGAGGTAGGGTTTGTTTCCCTGTGCAGCGGAGTTGCCCGTAAAATGCTTCGTGGAGTAAATCTAATTTCGCTGGACAAGTGGATGTCATTGATTGTCGATATGTAGAGTCCAGCAAACTTATGTTGTGTGTGTGTGTGAGTGTGTTTATGTGTGTGCTTATGTGTGTGTATGTGAGTCACGATTTGATGTTTGAACACAAAGAATTTTATTGTGCAAACTTTTCATTTAATATATAGAATTAATAGAATTATTGGTAGAAAAATATATTTTTTTCCTCAAAACTAAAACAAGAATTTTACTTAAGGTCCACTTATGTCGAAATAAGTTGCGAAATAAGCAAATCAAAAAATAAAGATAAATTAAATCTAAAATAAAATTTTTGAATATATATAAAATTAAAAATAAGATCTATTTATAAGATTAATTTATCAGATTTCGGGGGGTATTTTAAAAGTAAAATGGTTCAACATTTGAGGCTTGAATTGGAGACAACGCAGAAAAATTCAATAAAAATATTTAATTTTAATGGTTAATATTATCAATAATTTTTGCTATCAGCAAACCCTTTTTTTAATTGTATAAAATATTTGTTAAATAATACTTTCTTAAAATGTAGTGGATTTTGGAAGAATGATTAAGCAACTATTTAGCTAAAAACTATTAATTATTAGCTTTAAAAATAGTAGTTTTAAATAATTGCTTTTACTCTGGTTCATTTAGGCCCTAAGCAGCTTTTGTGCATTTCAATTTGGAACTGGAATTGGAACTGCATCGTTTTGGCATCAAGCACTCTGATTAGTCGATGTGAATTGGGAAGCATCATTTCATAGGCGATTGGACAGCATCCTCGCTGGTCAAAACCAAACTGGATGCGGATTGGATTCGTTTCAGCTGCTGCCCATTGCTGCATGTGTGTGTGTGTGTCTGCGTGTGTGTGTGTGTGTGTGGAATGTGCGTTTGTGTTTTTTGAAAATAAAATTGCATTTTCATGAACCTTTTGGCCCGGAATTTATCTGGCGCACAGATTTTCCGGGCCCATCACCATCCGCAACAGAGGCCTCTCCACTCCAAAATAGGCACGCACGATGCATAAAGCGCATAAATAGCTGCACAGGCAAAGTGAGTGCACCCCACATGCCACATGCCTCATGGCCCATGCCCCATGCCCCATACGCCCCATCCCCTAGCGCGTCTAGTGGCATCAGCAATTGTCCCAGCTCCATGGGCAGGACATGCGTGCATATTTACGAGTCGGCTGCGGCGGCATCAGCTGCACCAAAAACTCGATTGCCTCGTCCTGTGACTCGTTCCCGAGTACACTGTAAGAAATGTGCACATAATTTATGGTGTTTAGATATCAAAGATTTAGATGAAGTACAATTTGGAGAGTTCAAATAATATTTAGATAAGGATTTATTATACCTATAAAAAGTAATCAGTTCGTAGAAAAACAGTTCAAATCTGTAATATTTAGAATGTTTAATAAAATTCTGGATTTTTTTAGTAAATTGTAATTAAGAGAAGGAGAGAGAGAGAAAGAGATAAAAGAGAGATATATATAAAGATAGGTAAGGTATTAGATCTCAGTTAGAGTTAGAATTTAATTTAGCTTAAAGACTTTTTCAAAAATTTTGGTAAGCCGATTTAAGATCTAATTTAATTATTAAAAATATTCCATAAGGTATATAAATAGATTTAAGATATAATAAATTTATTAATAAAATTTCATTGTTGAATAAAATAAGAGAATTATGCTTAAACAAAGGAATATTCATTTAAATAAATTGTTTATGGCAATAACATTAAAATAACGAACTCGAAAAATAAATTAAATTAAAAAGAAATCCAAATATTTGTGCAGTGTATGCAACTGCTGCTTCTGTGTGCTGGTGCACAACGCTGTGGTTGTCGTTGGCTGGCTACGAGAGTAACAGTCAATAAGTGTGTATGTGTGTGTGTGTGTGTGTGTGTGTGCGCGCGCGCGTGTGTGTGTGTGTGTGTGTGTGTGGGCTGCTGGCGTCACAAAATAATTACCAGAGCTGGGCCTCGCTTGGGTCTCTCGCTCGGTGATTGAGTTGGCAAAACGTTGCATTCGATTTGATTTTTTTTTTTTTGTGGGGTGAAGAGTGAGGATTGCAGAAGTGGGGGGGGGGGATTGGGATCTGAGTGCTGACTGCACAGCAACTACACAGCCCACACCACAGTTGGAATTTATGCGTGTGCCATTGGGCCCAAAGTTTGTCGGTTTTTAAGCTAATTTGGCGAGCATCCTGGCTGCCTGGCTGCCTGGACGCCATTTGAGTGAGTGAGCAAGATTTAGTGGCACACATAAATGCCAAAGCCGAAATGCTCCAACAGCAAATCACGGCCAGAATGACACGCCCACCTCGATTGCGGTGCAGATTTTTGGCACAACAGTGCAGACAGACACATCCCAGGCCCAAACTACTCCGACTACTACTACTACTGGGCTCATCTGTGCTGATAGCCATTCCGACTGGTCAGTGAAACATAGTGCAACTCAGTGCAGCAGGGAACCTCATGATTTGCCCATAAATGAAGCAGCAACAGCAACAACAACAACATTGTCTATGGACTATAGAGTATGACCATGACATGTTTGTGCACCCAGACAAGCAAAGCGAAAATTTGAATAAACTTGAAAATGAGAGGCAACAATTGTGGACGTGCCACCAATTGCAGTCCATGTGCAATCACGTAAGGACCATGGAAAATCTTCTTGATTTGACTTTGGCACATCATTTTTAAATATCCCGCTTTGTTCATAAACAAATCAATTATTCAAAATTTTAAATATTAAAATTTAACACTTAAAAGTCTACGTCAAAAAGTGCTACAATAATAATAAATAAATAAATAAAAATACTAGCTATTTTTATTTGAAACTAAAACTCTAGTTTTCAATTAAAAAAAAAATAAAATAGTACTGAAAAGTGCAAAAATATAATTTTTTAAAAATAATTTTCGTATAAACGAAGAAGTTATTAAATTTATAAAGTATTTTTTTTCCATACCAAAAAAATATTTTTTAATAAAAATCGTTAGATTTTTTAAATAATTTTCATATATACTAAAAAATTATTAAATTTATAAAGTATATTTTCCATACCAAAAATATGTTTTTTAATAAAAGAAAATATTTTTCAAAAGTAGATATGCCAAAATTCTTACTTAAATTCTTATTTGAAACAAAAATTCTAGTTTTCCCATGCAAAAAGAAAAATACAAATATGTGCTGATTTTTTATTTTAAATAATTTTCATATATACTAAGAAACTATTAAATTTTTGAATTTTTAAATTTTTTCACATACCAAAAATATGTTTTTTATTAAATAATAAATATTTTTCAAAAGAGATATGCAAAAATTCTAGCTCAAATTCATAAATATCGTATTAAGATTTGATCGCTTTTTCATTCATCTTTAATCCCAATTTTGTTAGCTATTTATTTGCTGTTAGCCACCCCAACAAACATCAAATGCTGTTTGTGTTTTTGGTATGTGGCCATTAACCAATCGAGTTGCCAATTGGCCAACTCGAAGTTCAGCAAGTGGGGCTTAACTGCAGCTGCAGCTGTTGGCTCTCTGCTGTTTTGTTGCATGTGTCAAGCGTTATCGTTTCCCCCGTTCTTCACACTGGCAACCAGCTTCTGCACCTCCCCACCCCTACCTCTGCCCCCTAGCATTGTCTTGCGCTCCTCTTGCGGATCGGGTCTTCTCAGCGCTCGTCGTCGTCGTCGTCGTCGTCATTGTCGTCGACTCCAATAAATCAGTTTGATTTATTCACCTTCGCTGTTCGTTCGTTTTTGTTGTTGTTGTTGTTGTTGTTGTTGTTGTTGTTGTTATTGTTCCTGTTGCTGTTCTTTTCGTTTATTTCGATTGTTGTCGTCGCTGTGGTTGCTCCATCGGTTTTGTTGTTGTCTCTTCACGCGCGTGCTTCCATCTCGCCAGGCTCTCCTCTGCGATGCCTGATATGCCACGGATCTGCCCAGCCACAGCAGACTCCATCTCCGTCTCCGATCGCTAAAGATCACCTGAGCTATGACTGTTTCACCAGTGTACAGCGTCTAATCCAATTTAGCATGCGACTGTGACAACAACAACAACAACAACAACAACAACCGTTGCATCTGGCAAATATTCATATCGTGACATTCGATTCCATATTAAGATTAGGCTAGTATTGGTTACAGCAGCCACCAGGCATGGATAGCACTTATGCAATTAATGGATAATTTGTTACTTGATGATTCTCATTTTGAGTTTACATTTGCCACAAATGAATATTTTACAGGAAGCTTTCATTCAGGTGATAAATCAATTATTCATTTGTTTTGCTAAAATCGAAACTGCAAAAGATCATTATAAAGTAAACCTGGAATATCAGATAAAAAATTTAAATTTGATTTTAATAAATATATATATATATAAATAAATGAAAATTAATTAAACTCTATTGCACATTTTTTAGGAAATATATAATTTTAAATGACGATAAAATTATCTTTTCATAAGCTAAAAATAAGATCAATAGGCTTCCCATATTTGACATCTAAATCTTAAACTTGAGAGCAAAAAACAAAATTTAAAGTTCCTCTGGAATTGTTATTCTTATTTATTAACTGCAAAAAAAGTTTCTCTAAGTAATATTGCAATTTTTTTGCCACCTACTCAATCAGTGTATGAGCCATGTTTTGAGACGTTATGCAAATCAAATTTCATGTCAATTTCAAAGAAATATGAACAATGGTTGCTGTCACAATAAAATTGTATAAAAAAAAAAAATATATTTATATATATGTATATAAAGATATATATTTTTATATGAATATATGTCGCGGTTTGGTGGAGCACTTGTAACATTTGCTTCGAGTCATTTGGCTGACAAGAAATTTATATTAATTTATTACAGTTCAACTGACAGAGAATTAAGCGACAGACAATTTATGGCTTTGTTTTCAGCGCATTAAGCAAAAGGAAAGAAGAAATCATTTATGTAAATACAAACACACACACATACACACTTACACACACATACACACACACACATACACACACACACATACACACATTCACACAAATGCTCATCAATCGCATCAGCTGAGCTGAGCTAAGTTGAGCTAAGCAGCCAACAAATTGCGCAGATTTTCAAGTTGAAGCTGCAAATCGACATTAGTTGCAGATATTCAAACAGATATATATATATATATATATATATATATATAGCTATATATTTGCATGTTCAGGGCCAATGGCTTAATTACGACGACCCACATTCGATGTGGAATCCATGCGCTCGTCATTCATCCACTCAACTCGACAAGACACAAGAGACAAAAGACAAGAGACAAGAGACAGTTAGCGACAGCAACATTTTGTCGCGACAACATTTCGGCAGCGACGGCAACTGTCGCCAACTGTTTGCTGCTGCGTTGCTTTGCTGTTTGCTGTTTTGCTGTTTGGTGTCTCTGTCTCTGTCTCTGTGTCGCCACAGCCAACTCTGGCTGTGACATCTCTCGCCGCGTTGATTTGGGTACAGTCAAACATCGATAGCACACACACAAATACACTCACAAAAAAGCCTGCCAATTTTGTCATTAGCATTGCTCAGAAAAGTAAACATATAAAAAAAATAGCAGTTCATAAAAAGAAAAAAAAAAACGAGTTAGTTTTTGTCTTTAGAAAGTACAATTTTTAATTTTTCCTACGAAATATTTTACTATTTTCAACAAGGAAATAAATAGTGTATATATAATATATAAATATGAATTAATTGGAATTTTTATTAATTTATATGGTATTTGTCAGTTTAGAGAAATCCACCAAGTAATCTAATAATAATATATTAAATTTTAAAAACAACAAAAAATATAAATTACATACAATGCTCAAAAAATATAAAAATATAAAAAAAATATCAGTTCATAAAAAGAAAAAAACAAGTTAGTTTTTGTCTTTAGAAAGTACAAATTCTTAATTTTCTAAATTAATTGAAAATTTTATTAACTTATATTTGTCAGCTTAGAGAAAGTAATCTAAAAATAATATCCTAAATTTAAAAAAAAAAAAAAAAACGTTAATATTTATTTTCATATATTAAATCGTTTGTCTTTTTCGAGTGTACTGAAAAGTGTAGAGAGGGTGATGTGGAGATATATATATATATATATATATTTATATAGATATATAGATATATAGATATATATATATATATATAAATAGAGAGAGAGAGAGAGAGATAGAGAGTCACTCACACATTGGCATCATCATTAGCAAAGAGCAGCGGCGACGCGACGTTGATGCTGTTGGCAGCCTTGTCGCAGCCTCCGCTGTCAAAAGTTGATTTACCGTTTTAATTTTAAGTTAAAAACCTGTCAAAAATAAATCATTCAATCGCTCGCTCGCTCACTCAACAGCCTCGCTGCCACTCTGCCTCGTTGCCTCTTTGCCACACTTCCTCCATTGGCTCGGCTCAGCTTTCTCACCCTTTCTCGCGACTTTAGTTCGCACATTTACGCATTTTGTAGCGCCACTCGGCTAGTGCAGTGACCCAGTTGCCAAACGTGGCTGCCACTCCACTTCACTCCACACCCTCTTGCCCCACCCCACCCTTCTCTGCTACCACCCCAGAGCAGATGACATATGAGTCTACTCGCACATCTCATGCGCCGCCATTCATTAAAGTCTGAAGTTGCAACGTCTGCGCGTCCAAGCAGCAGCAGTCTCCGCATCGCATCCATTCATGAATTCTAATTGAAGTAGTAGACGGATCTGACTATTTTTAATTGAGAAATTAATTCAAGTTCTCTTAAACAAGTGCAACCAAGATACTACGTGAATAGACATCCATAACTAGAAAGTATACACATAATAAAGTTATAAATCTATTCTATATATACTATATATAATTCTAGAGATTAATAACAAGTTCTCCATTATGTTAAAATAGTTAACGAAATTTTAGAAAATTCCTGTTTTAAGAATATTTCATTTTTTGTATATTTAATTTAGAATAAAGAATATCCCCCAATCACGTTGTAGTATTGACTTGAGAATTATTAAGCCTGTTCTAAACTTTTTTTTATCCAGTACCTTATAAAATAAGATTTCTTCTAAAAACTCTAACATATTATTTACTGAATCCCCATTTTCATCATCAAACTAAAAATGTGAATATTAGAATAATGGCCTAAGTTTTACTTCTATAAACTCTAACATATTATTTACTGAATCGGTGTCTACATAATCAAACTAGAAAATTAGAATATTAGAATATTGGCTTAAGTTTTTTTTTTTCAAGAATTGTTTAAGAAGATTAGAATATTAGAAGAAGTGCCTAAGTTTTGAAAAAATTGTTTAACTAAGAAACAGATTACAAAATTTACTTTAATATATTTTTAAGTGAGCCAAGACGTGAAATTGAAGAAGTGCCCAAGTTTTGATGAAAAAGCCTAACCGAATTATCATGAAAAAGTAGTCAGGATGTCATTAAAAACGCAGCTGTTTAGAATAAGATAAATACTAAAATTTAGTCTAGTAAAAACACACTAATAAACTAGCTGAGTTAAGTGTTTTTTTTTTTAATATATATACGATCACTTCCCCACTTTTGAACGTGTGGGAAAACGTCAGTTTATCAATCTAAATCTAGCTTTTAATTCAAGGCTATTTAATGGCAATTGCTGTAACCGGATATTCAGTATCAATATCAAGTCGAAGTTTCAAGCTTAGAGTCATGTCCATCAATATGCATATACATATATATATATATATATATGTATTTTTATATTAGTTAATCGGATGACAAGTAGAACTTGGCAGTAGCCGCAGAGTGTTTCACACGAGCCCAGTTTCTGTCGATAATTGATGCATTTTAATCGCCGGCAGATTTGATTGATTGTGACAGGTTTGCGCAGTCATTTGGAAATGCAGCGGGGAATTCCAATGCCGCTAAAATGATTGGCTTGATTGACAAGCAGGTCAAGTTGGTGCCCACAGATTCGATTCTCAACAGCTGCATTTGAAGGCAGCTGCATATTCTCACTCTCTTCTCTCTCTCTCGCTCTCTTTTTCTCTCTGTTTTTGCTTTTTGTGCTCTGATGGCGACAAATTTACGCATGGTGCGACAGGTTCATTAATTGATGTGCACACTGTCGCCGCACGAGCTGGCCAAACAGCCCAGCTCAGGCTCAGCCTCAGCTTAGCCCCAGCTTGGACTTGGAGTTGCCAAGTTTGCCGTGGCAGCTGCGCCGGCGCCAATGCCTTGGCCGGATGACGTTGCGTGCGGTTTGCCGCTTTTTGTGGATATTTCTTAATCGATATCGAAATGATTTACGTTGGCTGCCTAATGAGTTCGCATACACAAACACAGCAGAGGGGATAGGTGGGGGGTGGGGCTGTGTGGCACGCTGGTGTGGCACTGTGTGGGACTGTCGGACACTGTGCCACTGTGACAGGCAATTTTCCTTTCACGCAACTCGGCGGTGGCTTTTAATTTTTATACATCAAGTCTCCGGCTCCCGGCTATCAATCTCTGACATGATGCGACAAAACTGAGCAGTTTCACTGTAAACTGTGCCACTTGATTGGCATTTCAATTAACGAATTAGTCATTTGCATGCAGACTGGGTTTTTTTTTATTTATTTATTTTTTTCTCTTGCTTGAGTGTTGCCATTTTATTGACACCCTTGAAAATAACAGCACTGAACTGGTTCATCATTGGTGCGTCATCACTGTACTGCCTCTGCTTGCTAATGACAGCAATCCATCAAATGATTTTTGGGGTTGCTTTTTCGGTTGTTGCTAAAACTACCCTTAAATTCGATTGATCTGTGTCATCATGTCTGCTCTTTGTATGGTTACAGGACTGAATGGTGTTCTATAAGTTGGAGTAGGCGAAATTTTATTGAATTTTATTTAAAAATCATAGAGAAAATGGCTACACTTTTCTGCTCCCTTTTATTTAATTTCTTATTTTAACTTATTACTTTATATAATTTTCATAGCATTGGCATTTTCTTAATCATTTTATAATCAAATTATCCACATTTTATTTGTTGAATTTCCTGATTGAAATTTAGTTCAACTTACTGATTGAAATTTATGTTTTAAATCTTAGTAAATCCTGCTTAAACATTTCATAATTATTAGCTGTCTCATTGCGGCATTAACATGTCCATAATGGGACAAATCTTTGTGCTCTGCTTGCTGCTCCTAGAACTCTGACACATTAACAAAGCAAAGATGTACACAACCCCTATGCTGTCTCTATTTCTCTCTCTCTCTCTCTCTTTCTCTCTCACACTCAGCGTTTTTTCATTGATTGTGTTAAGCATTTCAACGCATTTTATGCTGAGACGCGTTTCATGTGCGGGTGCTGTGGACATATTTATGTCGCTTTTGGGAACATTTCATCCTCATAAATATTATTCATGGTCTCGTTCACCCAGTCCTCGACTTCAATCCCCAAACCCAGCGCCAGCCACAACCCTCTTCTGCTGTTTCAATACTGCTGAGCTTTCAAATTGCACAACACGAAAAGTTCGTTACTGTGTTCAACGCCCCGGCAAAGATGGGAATTGGACGTGGATGGTGTGGGGAGGGAAGACGGAGATGGAGAAGACGCTGACGACGACGACGACGACGGCGAGGACAGCATGTGAAGAAAAATTGCAAGGAATCCATCAGATAAGTGCGAGCCAACAATGTCTCTGTCTCTATCTCACTCTCTCTCTCTCTCTCTCTCTCTCTCTTTCTCTGTCTTAGCTTCGATTTTTTTTGGTAGTAAATTGTCAATGTGACAGGCAATGTGAAGTCGCCTCAGTTTGCCAGCCAAAAAGGAATCCCGGCCATCATTTACTTGGCCCCTTACACACCTTTCACGTCTTGGGTTCGCAGCAATTCCTTCGGTTTGATTTAATGTTGCGTGTGATATATCACAGTCCACAACAGTCCACAGCCAACAAACAACAACAACAACAACAACCACTAACTGCCTTTGCCTTATCGAACTGTGCTGCCTCAAGCACTCTGCCCCACCCCTTTTTCGACCCGTATGACTTAGCCACATTTAATTTTTGGAAGACACTCCAGGATGGAGGAGCAGGACGAGTGCTCAGCGGCAATGGCGTCGTCAGTCAGTTTGCCAGTCTGTCAACGCTCGCACATCTTATTCACAGTTCTCTACTCAGTATCGTTGTCTCGCTTTTTCTCTCTCACTCTCTCTTACTCTCTCTCTTTCTCTCTCTCTCTCTCTCACTGCTGTCTTTTGCCATCAACTTCAATTCATTGCTCTCGCCCATAAATCACTCATTTCGTTGTAGTCTCTCCTACGCTTATTGACCACAATAGCTACTGTCTTGTTGCACAGTGGCACAACATATGCATTTTTATTTAAAGTTTACAGTATTGCCAAAAATTAAACTAAATTTAATAATTATAATAATTATAATTATATTATGTGTAACATTATTTTCAGTTCACAATTAAATTTCTTTAATTTGCATTGCTGGTTCCACTGTGCCTTGTCAAAGTAAGACTGTGGAACGTTGATGTCATTGGACTTCTTCAAGTTTTGTCTGTAAATGGTTAAGTTTCTTGTTCCATTTTTGTTGGGTGGTTCGATTTCGTCTTTGATTTGTCACTTTGGGGGCTCTGCTCTGCTGTGTGTGTGTGTGTGTGTGTGTGTGTGTGTGTGTATCGAATGTGTGTATCGAATGTAGTCTAGCTTTAAATTGCAATGACGTCAAGTTGGCATGCTTCATGATTATGTCGGTTGTCCCATGCTCCGTCTTCAAGCCATTCCCCATTTCATTCTCAATTCCCAGCGACGACGAGGAGGAGGAGAAGGAGGAGCAGCAGCAGGAGCAGGACGTCAATCTGTGTGGCTCTGTTTCTCAATGTTTCTCAGTGTTTCTCAGTGTTTTCGTTTTTTTTTTTTCTGGTCTGCGGTGTTTGTTTGCAACTTCTGCGCGGTGTCTTCGACGTGCCCCGAGTTGATTGTGTAAAAGTGCGAAAACGAGACGAAACGCTCTCTTATCTGGCGTGCCCCATCGATAGATGTCATCTTGAGTGATTTACCGTCAATTGGGGATGTTGCCTTCAATGAGTTTTTCTTTTCTCTGTCTCTGTTCTGTTGCCTCGCTTCAGATTTATGTTTATATTTATTTACGGTACGATTCGCATGCCTCTTAGTCTTACCACATGCCTCCTCTTGAGCACATGTATCTGCAAGCATCTGTATCTGTATCTGTATCTGTTGCTGCATCTGTATCTGTATCTTTCCATCACTCCAGCGAGTGTAGATGTGACGCTATTAAGAAGACAACCACAAAAATTAATCAATATTAAATGTCTGCAGCTGAAATTAAATTGTGCGAATTTCAATTTATATTCTCCACCAAATTCAATGGCGATTATTTAACCTTGTCGGAGTTGGAGATCTCAAATCGTATTGATTTAGTTATTAATGTCAGGTTTAGCATTGTAAACAAAATTTTTGAACCTGTAGAAACGAAACGAAAAACATCCTTTTCCTATTTAATAATTTATATACAAAGTAATTTAAAGTTAATTCATTTTTTAATTGTTTTTTATTTGAGTACCTTTTTTTTTTTTTTTGGATATTTTTAAGTCACAACTAGATAAATATATAACATGTCGTAAACCTTATTTTTGAACCTCTAGAAACGAAACGAAAAACATCCTTTTTCTACTTAATAATTTATATTCAAAGTTCTCAAAAGGTATTGATTAAGTCATTAGTGTTAGTTTTAGCATTATATGAAGATTGTAAACCTTACTTTTAAACCTGTATAAACGGAACGAAAAAATTATATTTCTATGTAATAATTTATATTCAAAGTAAATTCATTTTTAAATGAATTAATAATAATTTATTTATATATTCAAAGTAATTCAAAGTTAATTCATTTTTAAATGAATTTTCATTTGAGTACCTTTTTTTTTTAAATTTTTATTAAGTTACAAATTCTTGAAAATTTGATACCATCATGTGTCATATCTGCAGACCTATAGAATATTTATTCTATATACTATAATATTCAATACTATCAGTAGACTCACCCGATTAACCAAATGGAGTAAAAGCTATTTTAACATAAATAATTAGTTGATATTATTAAAAGACTCAATCAAACTAATAAATTATATAAAACCTAATTTGTTCGATTAGTGGAAAAGTATTTGAATGCACCTCGGATTGGGATCAAGTAATCATGCAATTATTAGCTCAACTGTCAGTTAACATTGACAGGCATCATTATTTAACGCAAAACCAGTCTGCCAATAATTTAGGTCTTTGACACCATGGGAATTGTGGAGAGACACGATCAACCATTGGAGACCCACTCAAATGTTGCTGCGGCGACACTTGAATGCGATCTGGAATTGAGGTGCGCAGGCAAATGGAGCTGAAAACCAAATGCCAATGTCCACCTGTCCACCTGTCCAGCTGTCCAGGTGGATTTAATTTCAGCCAAGGCCAAATTATGCAACAACGATGACGGCAACAATCCATAAATGTCGCTTAGATGACGCCCACTTTATTGATGGATTCAACTAACCACTTCAAGAGATTGGTCAGGGGGGGTTTCAATTAATTGCACTGAACGGGGGGGGGGGGAGCAGGCTTAGCTCATTGCCAGAGTCTCGCACGAGCCATTCCAATGAATCCAAAACACACTTTTAACAGACTATTTGAAATTCATAGCCAATTTACATGGCGATTATTAGCATTGACATTCCTCCCAGTCGGGTGCCCCAGACAATTGCAGAGCACAATCAATTAGGCGTTGAATTGATACAAGTTGCACACACACAAACATACACAAGCACATGTTGCCCCTTCAGGGGTGCAACAACCAGTGCCACCCACATATGAATATGCAAATACAAATGTGAATATTCCTATTTGTGCAGCAAAATTGATTTTCACTCAAGATAAAGTGTGGCACGAGTATTACTCATGTGATTGCCTTCCCCAAGCACCAAGAAATTATTCAATGGGTACTCGTTGAATACCCGAATGCACTCATTAATTGCATTTTAATCAATTGCCTCAGAGGTGTATGCATTTAGGAGCAATTAGGGGCAGCTACCCTGCAACACATTCCCTTTCCCTTTCCTTTACTATAATTGGCAACTTATCTAAAAATAGCATCCACTAAATTCTATGCATTATCTTTTTTTTATATTTTTTACTCTTACATCGATATTGATATAAGAACAAATCGATAAAAACTGAATATTTTCAAGAATTTGAAATCTCGCCAAACTTATTTCTGCAGATAACTTTCAAAAATCAACTTACTCATCTCCTAACTTAATATAAAATCAAATTTCTAAAAATACCGTTATATATGGCTATAAGTTAGTCACAGCAACAGTTGCTGCCGGCGGGCAACAGTTGTCGCTGCCTGCTCGCAAAGCAATCGGCAGCATAAAAAACTGCGATTTATTTTTTTTAGCCTTTGTCTGCGAATTGAAGTTGATTTTTATGATGAACATGCAATCGAAGTGAGCATTGATGCCACAGCCTGAAGTTTGTTGCCACAATGTGCTGCATAAACATTGACAAATTTATGGCGATTGGCGTCGAGTTGTTGGCGTTGCTTTTACTTTCAATGCGCCTCAAAAATGTTGCATGTGGCCGCGTGCAGCATGTTGCCAAAGTGTGTCAGGGTGTGCTTTTGCTAAGTGTGTGTGTCTCTGTGTGTGTGTGTGTGTTTCCTGATTAGCCAGAAGCAGCAACAAAAAGTCTTTGCTGCATGTTACTTTTGCTGCCGGGCAATTATTCAAAATGCTCTTAAAATATTGCATCGCATCGTTTTTGTTTGTTGAACGTGTTGTTTTCTAGTTTGTGCGCTTGTTAATTCAATTTTTGTACTTACTGCTGCTGCTGCTGCTGCAGTTGTTGTTGTTGTTGCTTTCAACCCAGAAGCGTTTTTGCGACCACGCAGCAACTACAACCACCATCATCAAATGCACAACAGCAGCAGCAGCAGCAGCAACATGGAAGATGCGCCTGCCCACATCATGTGCACGCAATCGACGAAGCCATCAACATCCACATGCAATGATCCATGCACCATCTATTCGCCGCCTGCAACACACCGCTGCCGCCCTCTGCAGCCATCCACAGCCTGCGCCAGAGACTGCGCCACATGTGGCCATTTGGTTGGTTGTGTGGGGGGTGGTGGGGGCATCGTGTTAATCACAGCGCCCAATGGTCAGCAATGGATGTCGATGTCGATGGCGATGGCATCGATGGCGTCTGTGCCGCATTACTGCTGCCCAGATCCAAAACTCAGCTCAATTTTAAAATGCAGAAGCTCCGACGGGGCCGAGAAATCGCCATGGGAGCCAAAACAATTCACCAGATATTATGCACGGATATATTACTACAGTGAAATATGGTGCTCCACATTTGATGCATTGCATTGGCTTCTCTAAAAATAGTAAAAGTTATGAAGTCCTCAGAAATACCCTTGGTAAATTGAAAGTTGTAAACTTAAAACATTATCAACTGATAAAAATAATAAAATAAATTTCAACTATTTCTTATCTATAAACAAATAATAAAAATAATAATTTTATTTTGAAAAAATCATGTTTTTTTGATTATTGATTAATAAAATGACAATTACAAAATAATACTTCAAGTCCAAGAAATATAGATAAATTTCAACTATTTCTTATCTATAAACAAACAATATGAATAATAATTTTATTTTGACAAAAACCACGTTTTTTTATCTAGTCATATATTTTTGCTTATTAATTAATCAAATGACAATAACAAAAAAATACTTTAAATTCAATAAACATAGATAAATTTCAATTATTTCTTATCTATAAACAAAAAATAAAAATAAAAATTTTATTTTAAAAAAATCATGTTTTTATATCTAGTCTCTTTTTTTTGCTTATTGATTTACAAAATGACAATAACAAAAAAAACATTTTAAGTTCGATAAATATATATAAATTTCAACAATTTCTTATCGAAAATCTGTCAAAAATTAAGAAATATAATTTTATTTTAAAAAAATCCTGTTTTTTTTGCTTATTGATTAATAAGATGACAATAACAAAAAAAACTTAAAATTCGATAAATATAGATATATTCATTGCTTATCTTAATATTTTTCTATCAACAATTTTATTGATTTTATGATAGTTTTTGAGGTTATGCAAAATATTTGTTATGATATTATTCGTAAAATTACGAGATTTACGACCAAAGCCTAATTAATATTCATATATCATACGTAAACAATGGTCTCGCATTAGCAATAATGATTTCATCCATATTTCAAATATCTGTTTATATTTGCATTGCAAATGGAAAAAACTGAATTTTTAGGTAGCAGTCGCCAAATCATGATAGAAATCAATTCACAGCCCTTGAATGGCCGAAATGACAAATAAAGTTTGGTTGGCCAATTTGGGCAAAAAAATATATGTCAAAATCAATAGCAAACATTGATTAGAATTATGCATAAGCGTGAAAGCAATTTCTGGCAACGACACACAACAACACACAACAACACACAACAACACACACACACACACACAGCAGAAATCAGACATACGCAGAAAATAAATCTCGAGCAATTTGAATGCATTTTGCCATTTATACAAGCATCGCAATTTGCAAACGCTGTCAATTTCAAAGTCAATTTAATGCAAAAATACGAAATACATATTTTTACCTGCTTTTTTGATTAACAACAAACTAATCTCTCAATTGCTGCTGTTGCTCGGAGTGCTCCAAAATCGCATGTCTGCAGTCACACAATGGCCAAGAGTAGCTTCTTCTTCTTCTTCTTCTTCTTTTTCTTGCTCTTCTTCCATGCCAATAAATAGCAAATTGTACAAGTATTTGTTTGGCCATCACGAGTTTATACATTTTTCAGCTGCAAATCTAAACCTCAGCAGCAGACACCAGTTGACCAAGAACAGCTCATCAATGAGCAACAACAGCCACAACAACGACCAGCAACAACAGCAACAACAACAACAAAAATGACCATCAAACGGTGGGTGGTCCAAGTTGGTGGTTCCATCTCGATGAGTCTGCCTTGTAAAAATATGTTTATTTAGAATATCAAAACCGAAAGTAATCGATTTAATAAACTGTCACCGACATGTGGCCAGTCTGTCCCGGCTCTTGGTTTGTTCGTACCAGCTACTGCAAGCTCAAGTCACGATAATTGCAAATGTATCTGAAAGATACACACACACACACACACACTTGCACACACACATAGCTGACTGCATTGACGTCCTGCTTGTCGAAGGCAACAGCAGCAGCAGCATTTCATAAAGGGTTTTTGCTTTTGGTATTATTTTTTTTGTTGTTGTTGCTGTATTTTCCTTTATATTGCAAGTCGAATTGAGCTCAACTTTCTGAATGGTTGGTTGAGTGGTGGGGGGGGGGGGGAGTGGTTGTGGCGGGGGTAGGTGCTTGTGGATATCGTCAATGATATCTACGTGTATCTACGTATCTCGTTAAGCGTTCCAATGCGCATCTCAATGCACACACACACACACACCCACATACACACACACACACATTCACTCACATTCGTGCTTGTGTGAAATCCTTTATGTTGATTACATTTCTGGGTTTATTTTATTAAAAATACTCGCATCGCATTGCAAGCATACATAAAAAAATAAATAAAGAAAGAAAGCAGCAACAACAACAACAACAAATGCAACAAGAACAGCTCGTTGGCTCAGTCACAGTCAATATTGGCAGCGTCTGTGGCTTTTACCCCACATTCATATCATAGACACCCCTTCCCTTTTGCCCCCCCCCCCCCCCCTCCAACGCATTGACTGCATCTGGATATTGTGCGGACTGCCAAATGCACGTTGCATGTTTGGCTGCAAATTTGCAATGCAACCTGCCAGCTCAGCTCAGTTGCTCAGCTTTTTGGCCAACAATAAAAAGGTAGCCATGTCTCCACTTATGCTACGTATCCGGTCCGGTCCGCCGCTTTCGCCTCCGCTTCCCCCTTGCTACTCACACTCATATGTAAGTATGATGAGTGCAGTCGACAGCACAAAATGTTACCTTGCCTGGAAGAATTGCAACTGCTAACTGTGGGTTTGCCAATTGAAAGCGCACTTGTTAAATTCAAAAATTAATTTGCCTTCACCACACACACACTCGTATGTAAAAGATTTCAATTTTATCAGACATTTGACCTAATCGAGCACACTCCAATTTTATAGCCTAACCAACCAAATTGATTTACTTTTCCACTTTGAGGCAAGTCGAGTTTACTCAACATATTTTGCAAGGTTAATTTATGCATAAATACTGTGAATTATAAAAAAAATTATACATTTTATATTGTATTAAAATATTGTAATTGTTATTTATTTCAGTAAAAATTAAAATTAAATAAAATTCTTTTTAAAAGTGAATCATTTTAAGTAAGCTTTGATTTCGAACTAATAAATATTTGTACTTAAAGTTGTTCAACAAAGTATGTAACAAATCAACAAAAATCAATTTTGATAAAAGTTTATTTTTGTTACCCCAGCACAAAAACTGTCGACTGCGTCAGACTGCAGACTGCATGGGTTTTGTTCAGGAGCGGGAGTTTGTGGCAGCTGCCACACTCAACACTTTCCGCATCAATTACGTCATGTTAATCCAAGTGTCCACTGCATGTCCGCAAACTGACAAACCATACATCACACACACACTGACACAAGTGCGGGGGCATGCAATCTGGGATGAGGTTGCAACATTGTTGCAATGTGCACTCGCAGCCATATAAAAACCAAATACCAACCAGCCAACAATTCAAATGCTTTGATGTGGCACACAACTGGCGTGTGCCACCAACCCATCCCCAAACAACCGTCGGACGATTCCCACTTCGTTGCTGCTACTGCTGCTGGGCAGTTGCAACGCCAGCAAACATTTCAATCAAACGGGTTGCAAAAAGAGCCAACCAAAAAAGGGGCGCCCAGCCACGTTGACCAGGACAAGAGCCGGCCCAGCGCAATGACGCATATAAACTCCCGGCGTCAGCGTTAAATGCGTTCGTGTCCATGGCCATGTCCACGTCTCTGCCAAGCCATGAGTTGCGATTCACTCACTCACTCTGCACTCACATCCGCACTCACTCCGCACTCACTTTTGCCACAGTCACATCGCTCGCAAAGGCGACGTGCAAAAAGTGAAACAGGCAAAAATTGAGAAAATGGAGAAAAACGACGAGACGAATGCTGCCCGCTGGAAAAACTCAATTCGATTTAATTAAAACCAATTTTCGACTTTGAGCTGTACGTTTTTTTTGTAGGTGAATTATCATATACCCTACAGAGTGGTTTCTGGGGTAAATAGACTTTTATATAATGCATAAACTATACAAATATTCAATATTTAACACTAAATTTGATTATTCGTATTTGGATTGAAAATTAGTAAGTATTTAAATATCTAAAGCTAAAGCTGATAATAAAATAATATTATTTTACGTTAGAAAATTGAAATGAAATTTAAGATACGAAGAAAATAAAATATAGCAAACTAATATAATAATATTTATTTAATATAATAAAATAATAAATTAATATTTATTTAATATAATAAAAAAAGAAATTAATATTTATTTAATATAATAATAAAATACAGCAATCTAATATAATAATATTTATTTAATATAATAAACTAATATAATAACATTTAATTAACATAATAATAATAATAATATCAACTCCTCAAATATGCAGAGCATCTGCAGTTCGTTGAATTCCCAGAAAACCAGACCTGCCTCCAAAACAATAGCACAGTTATAGGATGCATTTGCACATGGAGTAGGATGGAGGCAGCTGTGCTTTGGCTGCCTCTGATGCAAGTTGCCACATTTACATTTTTTAGTTGGCACGCGAATGCAAACTTCAACGTGCTGTTGATTTTTCTCATTGGTTACCAGTCAAAACAAAATTCACCAAAAAAAAAAAAAATCAAATTATTTGTGTTAGATTCAGCTGATTAAGTCGACGAAACGTGGTTTGAAATTTTAATCAATTGTTGTCTTTACATTGAAGTGCTTACAACGGGAAACTTGTATTTTAAGTTAAAAAGTTTTTGCTTAAAAAAATAAATGATAAAGTTAACCGATCCAGCTGCAATTTAATAAAGAAAATAATAAAAAGTATTAAAAAATGGGATATAAAAATTGAGGCGAAATTGAGGGAATATTTAGGACAAGCCAAAATTAGTTTTAATTAAGAGTTTAAAGGCACAATGCAAATTAAGATTTCTTACTTTGTCCAGGTTGTTATCCAATGGGTTAATCATGTCGGGGAGGGAATGCATCAGAAATAAATGCTTTGGCTGCGTTATCTGCATATTTCTGCACAATTCGCCGACTCGCAATAATTTCACGCGATATTCGCCAAGTCTGTCCGTCTGTCCCGACTGTGCGTCTGTCCCGACTGTCCGTCTGTCCGACTGTCCGTCTGTCCGCCTGCCAGTTGCCAGACGCTATCTCATTCAGTTGTCGGGACTGAGAACTGGGGTAGTGCATTGAAATCCACTTCATATTGCGATGGCGATGAGCAAAAACGGCCGATGCGTTTGCGATGTGGTAAACGGGGCCACATTGAAGGGTATTAACAGTCATTATTCAATGATATCTGGCTGCGGACATTCCAGAGAACAGAGAACAGGGACATCATCATTCGTGCGGAATATTTGGCTGTGTAAATGGATCGATTTCGTTAGCAAGTGCCGCTGCCACTGCCTCTGCCACTGCCACTGCCCCCACCTAGCAATCTGCCAGAGGATCAAGCGTGTTTGTGTGGGTGTGGCTGGGGGGCAGCTGGCAGACATTTTGCACCCCAAATGCATATGCATATCCTTAATTATGATTATTGTTATTTTCGACTCTGAATGGCGGCATTTAATGCGCTGCCTCGCCCGCCACAGCAGCCTCCCCTCCCCCAACTCAACCCATCTGGCTCGTTATGTTGTCATAAATTTTGCGCTTTGGTCGCGGCAGCGGCAGCAGCTCCAATGGCGGCACAAAATGACGTCTGCCCCATTAAAATATCGAGCAGAGTCAGTTGTAGTCGTCATTTAAACTCTGTCGACTGTTGCCTGTCGCCTGACGCTCTCCTCTGCTGCACCCTCTGCTACCTCCTCTGCTGCCTCCTCTCCTGCACCCTCTGCTGCCTCCTCTGCTGCCTCCTCTGCTGCCTCCTCTGCTGCCTCCTCTGCTGCACCCTCTGCTGCCTCCTCTTTTGTCATTCACGTATTGCATTATGATGCCATTGCCAAAGGGCTATTTCTGATGTTGTTTTTCTTTTTTTTTTTTGTTGTATTTCGATAGCCAACATTCGCATGTTTTACTGTTATTGATGTGCGCCATTTTGTTCGATTTTGCTTAACTGAAATTACATAACACTCGCTGCTTTATTCACTTAATGTTCAGTTTGAGTGTGAATGTGATGATGTGATAATATATATAGTATATTCCAAGCGATTTTTTCTTTAATCATCTCCAAAAAGTTTTTATATTTCAAAAGTGTTTTTCAAGCAAGAGTTGCATTTTAGTTTTGGCATAGTTTGACAAGTCGAAATAGGAATACGAATCACTTTAATGCCATATTTATCTACCAGTAACAGCTGTTACCCAAATCGATTGTAATTAAAATTAATGAAGCCGAAAATGTAAGACCTTATTCTTGGTAAGGAATAGTCTAATCCTGAATGCAAAACAAGGTTGTCAAAAAATTTCAGCCCTTAAACTACAGTTTAATATTAGTACAAAATTAAAGGATTCTTTTCCTTTTTATGCCCCTTTAGAAGGTATTATTACATTAACACAAGATGTGTAATTGAATGAATATGATGTTTTCCAGTCAATATTTTTTATATCACAGTAACTATAAATTTTGATATACCTTTAAGATTAGTTTTCAATGGAAATAATGTTTTTTTTGACAACGGAAAAATTCCTTCATCTTTTTCTATTTATTTTTAAAATTAAACTGGATTTTAGCATTATTTTTTGTAATTGCTAAAATTCCATGGACTTCTTATAATTATTTTCCATTAAAAAATCATTTTTAAATATTACGTTAGGGTATCCAATTCAATCACACCCCTTTTGTGACAAATGAAAAAATCCTACATCTTTTTCTATTTATTTTAAAATTGTACTGAAGCATTATTTTATTTTTATTATATATACTCAAATTCCATTGAAAAATCAATTATTAAATATTACAATAGGGTATCTAATTCAAACACAACTCGCATAACTATTATTTCTGGTATTGTTTTCTCAATTTAAAGCAAATCGTATTTTTGGTTTTTTTTTTTTTTGGGAGAACGGACAGACGAGATTGGGGTTACCAGTACGATCCATTGAGCAAACATATGAAAAATCATTAGTTTTTAGTGCGGCTGGCAAACAATCAGAAAATTGGCACTTGAAACCCTTGCAAACAATTGATGTGTATTTGTTGTGGGCTGTTGCTTTGCACAATGTTTCGTTTAGTTCAGTGTTTTTTTAATATTTTTTTTGTTGTTTTGACTGTTGTTACGGTTTTCCGGATTTTTTCACACACTCTTTTTGCGCCTCATAACGTATTCAAAATCAAATTGGTTTGCCATTCGGTCGGCTGTGAAAACTTTTACTTTCATTTCAAACGCGCTCTAACGGCCCCAAAATCAACTCAGAAAATTGAAAATAAAAAATCATTTTTCGCACAATAAAATATTCGCACAACGAAACCAATCCCAACCCAAACCATTCGCCACTGAACCAAATCAGGAGACGTTGCACATGGACACCCCAAATCGGCTGAATAGTTTCACAGTTGGAAACGCATCAAATTGAAGGGGTGACGATGGGGGAAAGGGGGGTGTGTGTGTGGCTCGGTTTGTTTGGTCCTGTGGAATTAGTTGCGCCTGAATTGGCGTGGCATTTGCCACGCCTCCATTGATACACCTCCATTGCCAAATCCATTTGGGTAGATCCAAAAGCGCTTTTTACCGCTGGTCAATTTGAAACAATGTTTTCTCGCTTGTTTTGCGTTTGATTTTATTTGATGTGTTTCGCTTTATTTTCTTCCCTTTTTTTACCCTTTTTTCTTTCGTTTTTTTCACCCATTTTTTCCTTTATTCTTCCAATTGCATTTGAGCTCCAATTCTTTTCCTCTTTTTCCTAATGGCAGCTTTGCGCATTCAAACGCAAATGATTTGAATGCCCCAAAACGAATAAGTCGATTTTGATATGCGAATTTTAGCATTTGGTATTTTAGCATTTGACTAATATTTGTTATTGTTTTGTTACAATTGGTTCAAAGTTTTGAAATGATTTTTATATTTAAGAATTTTAATTTGTTATTAATATTATTAAATTTAAATTTAAATATTCATTTTATTTATTTATTTAAATATTCATTTTATTATTTAAATTCAGTATATAATGCCCTGTTATCTAGTTATTTTATTTATTCTAGATTATTTAAAAATTATATATTTATTTTGAGAGCTATGCTATGATTTAGCTATAGTTTTTCATATATCAAAATTATGCCAACTATCTTTAAAGTAGCCCCATCTATGACAGACTAAGTAAGAGAATAAATAGAAAAATCTATATATACATATAACTAATAAGAATCAAGAAGTAAGCTGGTTTTTCTGATAATTAATGTGAGTTGCAATTCAACAAATTAGCTTTTATAAAGTGTTAAAATATGTTTTCACTGGCTTCAGGTCGAATTTCTTATGCTTATAAAAATAAATATACCTAAATCTATCTAGACATATATATTGCAGATATATATGTCTGCAACTATATGTCTTAAGCATATATATCTATATATATATATATTTTTTTTTTTTATTTATTTCTAACTGTGGATCTTGGTTGGCATTTTCTCGTTCATCGTCATCTAAATTTTCATTGGCGTTTTGTGCGCTTTTGGTGTGTGCGTGTGTGTGTGTGTGCGTGTGTGTATTGAATGTATGTGTTTGTTCTTTCGTTTTGGCCATTTGGCTGTGTTATTTGACTAACTGCCTGACGTGTTTTCCTCACACTGGTGATAACATAAAATTTTACTATTATGCGTTTTAGCTGCTTTCCAGCATTTTAATACAATATTTGTTTTTTCCGTGCCACACACACACAGACACACACAAGAAGCCAAGGGAAAAAGTGCAAAGAACGCACACACACACACACTCGCACACACTATAGCAAAGGGCAAGTAACGCTCTGTTCTGCCCCCGTGCCACAGGATGCGGCATTGGCTGAGAATTCATGGACATGCAACGCGTCGAAAATTTACATTCAAATGTGTTTCGCTTAGATGCGAAACGTACCCCACAGAAATAAAAAAAAAAAAAAAAAAAGGAACAGCAAGAAGAAGAAGAAGAAAAAGAGTACCTCAGTGCAGCCAATTCCCCCGAGCAGCATATGTTCCAAGTTGAGTTCGCATTCGGTTGAAGTGCTGCTGGGGGAGGATTGGAGTTGGAGGAGTGGGGGGGTGCACAACGGATTTTTGATGAAATTTCAAAAATTTCCCACTTAGCGGCAAAATGACTGACATTAAATTGATTTGCAAGCGACGAACATGACGAACAGAATCGTGAGCAAGAGCGATGCCAAAGCTGGAAACGAAGCTGGAGGCTGGAGACGGAGACGAAGACTGGGTCTGGTGTGGGAGCTGCCGTAGATTGAAGGCGAAAATCAAAATTCTGTGCACACTTGAGCATTTCATTTGGAGTCTAAACTGCATGGCAAAGTGTTGAGGTGTGGGCGGAGACAGAGATGGATCCGTAGCTGGAAACGTTTATGGAGTTTTGGCCAAATGGAATTCAGGTTTTTCTCTGTGTTTTTTTTTTTGCGTCCTAACAATGCCTTTGCGATATGCGTGTGTGTGTGTGTGTGTGCTCATTGGGCTCTGGGTAGTAATACAAATTTAAAGTTATGTTTGCTCCTGCACAAAAATTCGCTCATTTATTCATCTCGTCAGCTTTTCTTTTGTTGGAGTATTTCATTCCCCTACCTATTCATATATATATATATATATAAATATATATATTTCTTTTGAGAAATGAATAAAATAAATTTTTATTTTATGCCAGCAACATGTGAAATTCTCTAACATTTTGTGTACCGCTTTTTTGGGGCAACGTTTCTGCATTTTGGGTTTTGCTCATTTATTTGCCGCTTTCTGTATCATTAAATTTAACGTTTTATTTGTTTGTTTTCAGCTTGCAGTCAAACTTTTTAGCTAAAATAGCAAATTTTGTAAATTTTATAGTATGTTTTGTAGCATTTGTTTCTGATTTTAGAGGATACTTATAGCCAAATTAAACTGTTAAACGTAGATTTATTTTTGGTTTTTTATGAATGAACTATGATTGAAAAGATTTGTCAATAAAACTTGAACTGAGAAAATGTATTTTCTGTGACGAGGATGATGATGTATAATTTAAATATTTATTTTTAAAGTTTTTTTTTTAAAGTTAAATATATTAAATATATTTCTTAAATATAACACATTTTTCTATGTATAAAATCGCTTTTCATTTAAGTCTTATTTAAATTTTAGAGCGCTTAATTTTAAAAAGTTGTTTGAGCATTATAAAAAATATATTTCTTATGTATTTTATTTCAGTCCGATTTTAATTTTAGAGTTTACTTTTTCTGCGTGAGGTTTTTCTATTTATTCACACGATATTTGCAGTGTTATTCTGCAAGTCATAGCTGAAGTTTGTTGACTGTTTTTTTTTTTTTTTGTATGTCTCTTGACTTAATTCATTTGCAAAACGTTTGCAAGTGTTTCAATCAGTTAGATTAACGATATCAGCATTTGGAAGAGTGACGTTTGATTTCACAGCCATTATCTGGGCCAAGTTAAGCGCCATACAAAACGGAATCGATAATAATGCGGTTAGGTAAATTTGTGTTAGAGCTTTTTGGTATTTTGGTTTTTGGCTTTAGCGTCATTGTTATTATTTTTTTTTATACATATTTTGTTGTTGTTCTTTGTTCAGCTATCAATCAAATGGCAACCAACTCTTTTGCAGTGTAGCTATGTGTGTGTGTGTTGGGTGTATTCTGATGGATGGATGGCAGTTTAGCTGATTGATCGATCGATCGTCAGTTGAAGTTGGCCAAATGTCAGAGCTATATTTATATATATATATATATATACAGATATAGTTGTGCGCTGTTCATCTACAATTGATTAACCGCTGAAGGTATTATTTGGGCTGCAGGTGAGCGTTTAGATTGGTAGGCAAAAGAGGGGGAGAGAGGTGTGGGGAGGAGGGCAACAAGTGCTCGCTGCGTCATTGAATAACGCACGCAACATTCATTCAACTCAGTCAGGCCCAAAACTCAGTCAGTCAGTTGGCCAGTGAGGCAGCCAGGCAGCCAGGCAGCCAGGCAGCCAGTTACTCATTTGGACATCCGCCAGCTTTTGATTGATGGATGACTGAGGCACTGGCGCACAGATTAAGATACGAATAACGCTCAAAGTGGGTCGCTTAACCCGCTTTGCGGCCTCGACTCACTATTTCAGTTTTATTCACTTCATTAGTCAAGCGCCACAACAACAAAAAAACAAAAAAGCACAACACGAGTGTCATTACAAAATGCAGCAAAAACTAGCCGAGGATCAACAAAAAAAAAAAAAGAGCCAACTATTAATCAGCGATCAAAAAAACCATGGCTTTTGAAAATCTGATCACTTTTGACATACTTATGACATATGGTCAGAGTTATGCATCAAATGCAACATTGGAAATTAAAATTTTAATATGCAAATCAAATCAGAATCGCGTTTCAAATTTTAAATTTTAACCTTGGTTTTATTTATGAAAATCGATCAAGTTTTTAAAAAGTTCAGCTGCAAAGATTTTTGGGAATTAAACTTGAGTTTTAATTGCATATTCAACTAAAAATGTAGCTCTATTTAAAGCACTAATAATTCAAAAAAGCTTCATTTTTTAAAACAAATATAAAGAAAATTCCAGCTGCCTTTTTAACATGAAAAACTTTTGAATGAGTAAATATTAAATAAATTAATTTAACTGACTTCTATTTTTAATATATGCAATATTTCCTATAATAATTCTTAATAAAAATATATCGTATTTCAATACTAAACAGAATTGCCTATACCTCCGATGGCACACACCCACACACACACACACACACCTAAATGGCTAATAACTTAAGTCAATAAGGTGCTTGAGAACTCTCAGCTCCCTAAACGATGGGTGTTCCCATCTCAGTGGCGTTAATTGGTCTAAAAATTATATATATATATGGCACACACACACACGCACACACACTAAGCTGGCAGGTGTTTGTGTGTGTGTGTTTTTGGGGTATTTATTTATATTTAGTTGGTGCGTAGATGTTGCGAAAAAAAGAAAATAAACATGAAGAATTTTTGTTAGTTGGATTTGAGTTTTATGCACTTTTAATGGCCAACTAAACTTAGGAGGAGGGTGAGCAGGGATTAGGGCAGAATGTGGCAGGCAGAATAGCTCAAGAGTGGGCCATAAATAGCGGGAACATTGCTCATAAATCTTTCAATCGGCAATCGAACTGGCTTCTTAAGCGTTTTATTCAGCCAATATTTATTTTCATTTGAGATGTGTGGAAGGGGAAGGGGAGGCAGAGAGGGAGGGAGGAAGGAGGAGTAGTATCTATTCACTTGACGGCTGGGCAAAAGCTATGCTGTGTTTGCATACTGTATTTTCAATGGGCCAATACTCTGTTGGCCACAAATCAAAACATCTGTCAGTCAGCGCGCCCGTCCTGACAACAACGCTGAGATACAAATTATCTAAATTGTATCTGCAGAGCGCAAATGCATCTTGTGGATTGTTGTTTGTTTGTTTGTTTGTTTGTTTTTTTTTTTTTTTGCCTCGCTGATGTTTTGTTGTTGCTGTCATGCTGACTCCCCTGCCTGCCACTGCTTGAACATTTGATTGGCCCGCGCTGAGTGGCTGCCACATACATATGCCGCACACACACACACACACACACACACACATTGGCACCGTGGTGAGAGATTTCAATTTAAACATTCAACTGACAGATTTATCAGGTATTACAAGATGCATGCGTCAACGAGGCACACAGCTGCCTCTCTTGATATGAGCCAGTGGCATAAGACAAAAGTTTAATAAAAATTATAATTAATGCGTACAAAATCAATTTTCAAATTTCCGTTTGGAAGTTGTCCCATTGAACTATTGAAATAAATTGCTGAGTTAACTGAAAATGTGCCTAAATGAAGAGTGATTATTTTTGGCAGTTAAAATACAAAAAAAACACAAACTTTTTCAATTGATCAACTTGTGCCACCTACTAAGTCAGTCAGTGGAATTATTTTTTTGTGTTTTTGGCATTCATCGAATCATACATCAGCGTCACATTGAGACAGTTTATTTGTTTAATTTCAAATGGAATTTTTTACTTAACCCGTTTTTTTTTTTTATTATTGTTGTATTTCGAATATCATTCGCTGTTGGCACTTGTTGTTTGGTGTTTTGACATCAATCAAGTGGATTGGGGCAGCAAAAACAAATGGAGGGCATTCATTTGTCAGCCGAGGCAATATAATTCGTAGAAAATTAAAGAATTGTTTCAAATGAATAATTGGCGTTTTTTTTTATATATATATTTTATTTCTTTGTTTTATTTGTGGGCACCGCATAAACATAAATCAAATGGAATGTTTGTGTAGAAAAAAAAGAATCACCTGTTAAATACCTGAGCCACGACACAAGTTGCTCAATCAATTTTCAGGCGAAAACTTAAGCCCAAAAAAATGAAAATTAATCGAAATGAAAAGCGAACGAAAACTCAAAAAAAATACCATTGTATGATGGAAGAGCGATCGCTCTGCTGATCCTATCTATCAGTTATCATCTATCATAATGCAGAGTTTTTGGCCCAAATCGAGAATTAATCCGTCAAAGCAGTTGCCAAATTCACAATCGATCAACCCACGCCCCCCGCCCCATCCCTTTGTGGTTGGTTGCGCATGTGGAAATGTTGGTCAGTTGTGGGGGGGGGGGGGGGCTCTGGCAGCTTAGCGCCGCCTTCTCTGGCGGGCTGGTCAAGCAAATTAAGTGATTTACCACTAAGGGCCTTTGATGGATGTGGCCAAACCACAAAGAATGTGCCAGAGAGCCGGAGACGCACCCGCCAGACAATTCGGAATTTTTGTTTTTTTTGTGTGCGCTTATCATTTACAAAAGGCGGCGACCGCAAAAACAATTAACCAGTCAAAACGATCAAAGAATGCCGCCAGCTTTGAAAAGTACCGCCGCTGGCGCCCCCCCAAAAAAGAAAAAAAAAAAAAATAGCTCACCCACTTAACCAACCCCACCCCCAGTTAGGCGCTAGTTCCGTTACATTTGGCGCATAATCCGTGCGAGTTTTGCGCAACACGATTCTCACATTTCGCTGCATCTGGCCAGTTTCACTAACAAAGCCAAAAACCGCAACAATAACAACAACAACAAATACAACAACGACTGTTGACGTCATAATTATGTTGTTGTTGTTGTTGTTGTTGCGCACTACTTCATATTTTTTATCGGCTGCCGATAATTGGCGGCGCTATGCGTTGATTCAAAATAAACAATGACCCGCACAACCCGCAAAACTGAACCCAAACCGAGCCCAAAAAAAAAACACCCACCTCAATTGCCCCTCTGTGATCCATAGTTGTAGTTGTTTCTATTGTTGTTGTTGTTGTTTGTTGTTGACTGCGGCTGTTGGCGACTCACGTCGCTGTCAAGAATTAACAACCACAAAATCTGAGTTATTATTGGTGCAAAATATTTGCACTTTGGCGTCGCAGCAACAGCAACAACAACAACGAATTGTTATATAAATAAATAAAAAAAATGTTATCGTGTTAAAATAAAATGTTTATCCACACACACAGTTTGGTATTCTGTGGGAGTGCCATATTTTAATATTTTATGGTTATTTTTAATAAAAAAAAAAATATCAACATCTTTAGAGATTGCATTGTTATGCAATATGTTTTTTATCGTGATTAAATTTGTATGTAATTGATTCATATTATGTGTGGTTATATTATATATTTATTTTAAGGCGATAATTATTTATAATAGCAGCATTTATTTTTATCTTTAGTTGGTTCTAGAAGAACTCAATGACTTTCCTTCAGTTATAATTGCTATTGAGATACAAGTAGAATACATAAATTTGGTTTTTTTCTGTTTTAAAATATTGTGCTGAAAAACCTTTTCATTTAATTGCCGATTTCATTTAAGTTCAGAAACTAAAACTTTAATATTACAAATATCTTAATTTATAATTAAAGGAATGCACTGCTTAGTGAATAAAATAATTTATTTGTTATGTTTATAAAATAAATTTAATAATTATGATACTACAGTAAAACTCAATGTGTTAAAATAAATAAATAAATTAAATGGTGATTTTTCTTACAATCATTAGTTGCTCTCATTGTTCAGTTGTGAATACATATCAAAAGTTAAAAAAAAAATAAATAAATCAAGGGTCAAAAAGTGGCTTTAGCTATATTTAAGTTAATTAATTTATTTACGATAGAAAACAAATATTGAGAATGTTATCAAAACTTTAAATAATGTTGTAAGATTAAGATAAATATTTTCCTTTAATATTGCTTTGTTATTTTTAATATTTTAGCAATTTGTACATTGGTTTGGAGCGTGTTTTTAAATAGCCCTTAAAAATATGTTAGTCATTTCAAGGCTTGTCTTGATTTTTTGTCTGCATACAAATCAAACTCTCGTCCCGCTGCTCGCAAGGTTTCTCCATCGGATCTCAACTTGAGACGCACATCCTCAATGCCATTCGTCGTTGACATTTTGTCGCCTTCGTTTTTAGTTCGATCGTTTTTTTTTTTTTATATTTTTTTTTGTTGGTCTTTGTGATTGTTGCGCCTGCGCCTTCGAATTGTTTTGTTTGTTTCTTCAACTTCTTCGTCTTTTTCTTCCTCTTCTTCTTGATGTTGTTGTTGTTGTTGTTGTGGAGAGCGTTATTTATGTGCATCATTATAAAGTTGCCCATTTTATTGGTTCGCCCTCGAATAAATAAGGCTCAATAAAGTTGTTACTTTATATTGACACTTGCAGGCGGCAATCGCTCGTCACTTTCATACAGCTGTCTCTCTTTCTCTCTCGCTCTCTCTCTCTCTATGTCTGTCTCTGTCTCTCCGAATACAATGGCTTTCAGACAGATCACAGCTCTGCATTGGTGTTATTTATGTGAAAGTCTTGAAGAAGAATTTCCCTTTATGACGCTGAATGCTGTCTGAAGTCGTGTTTAATGCAGACATAAAATTCTAAAATGTTTTCAATACGTTTTTCAACTTGTTATAGATATCGATCGTAGTTTCTGATTTTAATCTTAACGATCTTGCTTATTTCAAATTAAATATTTAAATGTTTTTATTAACAGCCATAGCAGAGCATGTTTTGATATGCGATTATCATCAACAATTTATTTATGTGTTTCAGTTCTAGTTTTCTCAAGACACTTAAATTCTAACATTGCACATAAAAATAATCAAAACAATATAAAAACTTAGATTTACAATTTATTTTTTATGCAATCAGAGATAAGCAGAACACGAACAGATTGAAAAAGGTTTTAAAAAAATATATATATAAATTTTATGTTTCAGAGAGAACTCAAAATAATTTAAATATCGTAAATATTTTTTTTCGGCATATCATTCTTAAGTTATTTGGAGATATGGGTTTTTGTCAGCTCATCTCTATATAATTTTTTCAATATGAAATCCACTTTGCCATCGTTTCGAAATCGTTTGCATTAAATGAAGATTGTTTATTGTGTTGTTGGAATTGTTTTCGCATGGCTTCATAATCAAGCACATGGCTCGTAAAATTCGGTGACTGTGTTTTAAGCCAAAACTATAAAAATCGAAATATATCCGAAATCCCTTTTTTTTTGCGGCGCTGGCTCCAGTTGCCCACTCAGTCATGTCTGATGGTGCATAATTTACCGTTGTGCGCTGAATTGATCCCGCAGAGCTTAACAGTGCCTCTCATAACATTTCGTATCGACTCGCGGTCAAAATGATTTTTTGCTATTTGGTTGTCCTCGGCCAATCGATGCGTCCATTTACAAGCTGTAACACGATTAAAGCCAGCCAACTTATAAACTACCCGAACATTAATTTGTTGTTATTGTTATTGTTGTTGTTTGCCTGATTTTCACTGCGAAATACACACAAAAAAAAAATAGTAAAACAAAAAATGCATCGAGAGTGTTGTCATAAATTTTAGCTTATGCATATTTATAAATTCTGCGCTATTTGCGAATATTTTTCACGCTTTCTGCTCTGTTTTTGTGGTTGTCGCTGTTTTTGTTGCTTTTGTTGTTGTTGTTGCTTTTGTTTGCATCCTAGTCCCAACTCAACCACATGGCTTAATATCGTAATTAGTGATTGCTATATGACCACATTATTTTTTTCGCTTGTCATTTAGTAATAAGTTTACTTTTTGCCCACATTTCGCACACACATTTTAGACAACTTTGCTGTCAATTGCAACTAAATTCTAAAAAAATTAAAAAAAAAAAACTGTAGTAGTAAAAGAGCATTATTTAATAAGAATTTTTATAACAAAAAACAATTTATGAAATTATTCTAAAAACCTTAAAAAAGGTTGTATAGTTAAGTAAACTTTGTAGAACTTTGCTAATATGCAATATTCTTTTAAAAAATATATCTAAACTTTCTTTATAACTAAAAATTAAGATTGTAAAAATATACAACTTATTTTAAAAATAAACGAGCATGTCTATATGGACTCGGCTCTTGATTTTGATTGAAAATATATATCATTTATTAAGTTGAAGTCGCCTTTTGAATACTTTTAGCAAAACCACTTTACAAGGATTCATTTAATAAACAAATATTCAAATATTATTCTTTGAGAATGGTAACACAATTTTTGTGTAAGCCGTTTTAAAATAGTTGGTCAAAAAATGCATAGTTAATTTAAAAATAAAGAGTATCAATTCATACGATATTTTAATCGAGTAATCGAGCAAATACTTTTAAAATAAAAACCTCTTTCAAATTTAATTTCAGAAGTTTTTACCTTGTTTTGCTAGCTAAAGAAAAAATACAAATGTTAGTCAATAATAAATCTTAAAAAGCAGCTTTTTATCAATAATTATCGCTGCATATATATATACATATATATTATATATATATATATATATAGATATATATATATAGATATATATATATAGATATATATATATAGATATATATACATATATTATATGTATTCAACTAGCAACTTTCTGAATGTGACTTTTCGACATTTGTATCTGTAATACCGATGTAGCCCATATATATAATCGATACTAAACTAATTACCATTTAATGATGCCCATTTTGATATATTTAAGTTTTTACTGTCAACGCTGATCGAAGCGAAAAAAAAGCTTCTTTTTATTGGTTAGGTAAACATTTAAATTAATGTCTTACCATTTAAACCGAAACACATTTGAGAATGCGGGCTTAGTATCTTTTGTGTGTGTCTATGTGTGTGTGTGTGTGTGTATTTGTATCTTTTGTATTTTTTTTTTTTGTGATGGCGTTAATTAATGCGACGACTGCCGAAATTCGAAGCGAATATTGTCTTCGTCATAATGCTGAATAAATGTTTTACGACCTGAATTGTTTTGGCTGCTGATTTTTATTTTGGCTGCTATTAGATGTTGATTAATATGAACTTGGAAATCACAAACGAAACCAGATTTTTGTATCGTTTTGTGAAATGAGCTAGAACAGCAAGCAAAACTCATTTTGATCAATTAGCGGAATATTTTTGCATGTATAAATTAGTTTCAAATCATATTGTTTGATATTTCTCGAAGTGGCGCCATAAATTTCTAATTTATAATTATGAAGTTTTTTTTTTTTTTTTTTTGTTTTTGCTTATTTTGGTCAATAATATTTTGATCTTTTTTTTTGGTGTTTCGTCGCTGGCTTTATATTTGTGTATTTATTTGTTGGTTGCCATTCAAAATCGAAAAGCGCTTCAAGTTTATTGCTTTTGTTAATTGTAATTTATTTGATTGATTTATCGAATGAATAAATATTTATCAAGCAGACGAGTTTTGTCTCGCAATCAGCCCGATCTTTTAGTTAGTTAATAATAAACCAAAATATTTTTTGTACAGAAATACGACAAATTTGAGCACACGTGTAGTGCTTAAGGTATTTAATTGCTATATATATATATATATATATATATATATATATATATGATATGGATTTCGATTCAGATCGCGTCAAAGTCATAATTCAGCTTTAGTTGACATTTGCGTGTTGCGTTCTTTCGACTCGAAAGATTTACGTAGTGCTCGTAATTCAAAAATCAATGCGGGGCTGAAAGAGTTAATCCCCGGGTCCCATGAAAACGCCATTAAAAATAAATCCAAGGCAACGCCGGCCATCAAAAATATATCTCGTACATCTCGCTACATCTTTATCTTTGGATCGTTCCAATTTTTTTTTCTCTCTCTCTTTTTTTTTTTGACAATTTACGTAGCACGAATAACTCAAACAGCTCAAATCCCGTGGGTGTTCGCATAATCGTGGCCACAATTCCCGATCTGACCGGACTGTTGCATATATATGCATATATGTTGTGTATTCCTCAGGGATTGGCGTCCGGAAGCGTTGACACTTGCCACGGCTTTAGCTTTTGGGGCCAACAATGACGAATGCCGTTCACAAAATTTCATTTTTATTTGAAATTTTTGAATTTTTAATTTTGTATTGCGAAAGCTGCATAATTCAAATTAATATACATTTTGCTTATCCAAATGAGTTTTTAATTCCTTTATGGCGCATGTTAAACTTGCAACATCAAATCAATTCACAGGGGCATAAAAATTATATATTTTTTTTTTTGTAGATTAAATGCAAGTATTTAAGATATATATTTTTGAGCAAAATAGAATAGCACCTTTTCAATTTGAGTATTTGCATTATAAGAAATTATTTGTAAGAACAAATTCATTTTTTTTTGCTTTAGAAAATTCGTGTCAATTAAAAATTGCCAAGTGAAACTGGAATTAAAATTGTAATTAGGGTTTTAATGTGATGAATCTTTTATTAAATCAAGATTAGTTTATAGAAACATTTATTAATAAAAACAATATATTAAAATCGTAAATATATTAAATGTAAATATTATAATCTAAGCGCAGAAAAGCGATAAAATGTGATTTTTAATTAACTTTCTTTAATTTTTGATTGGAGATTTCGATGGTTCACAGTTCAGGGAAATGATGATTCCACATTCTGCAATTTCAGCTGTCGATTGACGGTTGCATTAAGTGCATATTATCAGAGGCCTTAAAGCCGCTAATTGTTGACGAATGCCGGCCATAAAACCGCGACGACAGTTGACTCGAAAATGGTGGACTCGTCCTTATTGATGGCCAATGATGGGGCTCTGCCTGAGCAGAGCTGAGCCGTGCTGAGCTGAGCTGTGCTGAGCTGCCTCGCTGTTTGGGCAGCTTGCACTTGTTGCTCCAATCGTGCCACTTAATGCCTTCGACTGTGGATCGTAAAAGTTTTTACGAGTCACCAATTAACCGATGATAATCAAATCACTTGGAAGCGCTTACAGCTCCTCCACCCGCATTCCCTCTGGTCCTTTTGAATAGGGGGGCAGCCATTGCTCCTGTCGATGCATAATTCTTGGCCGGCTGTCGTCAGCCCGATTGACGACCATCCTCTCCACGCTGGCTATTTCTCTCCCTCCCTCACCCCTCTCTCTCCCACTCTCCTTCACTCACTGAGCGGGTAATAAATACTTTTACGATTCTATAATTTGATTTGGGCATTTTTATTTAATATTTCTTCTTTGCTTCACAGTTCTCGTCTTTTTGTTGTTTTTCAACATTTTTTTTTATAACACACTTTTTTTTTTTCTTTTTGCCGCACATAACATTTTTATGTGCTTGATCGTAAAAATCGTTTGATAAATTATTATTTGGAATTCGATGCTGGAACCGCCTCAATTCTGGCATTCCACACACACATAATCTGCATACGAAACAAATCTAGTTTTAATACTCGTCTTTTTAGGCCTAAGATCTCAACACTTGCAAACTGGAAGTGGTCGATATATTCAAATATATATTCTTAATATATGCGCTGATTCCGACTGGAGATTATATAACTCTATCATGGAATACCCTTTCTATATATATAAATCAGTGTCTAATTTACAGTAGTTAATTATTGGGGGTAAAAAAAATTGATAAACGACTTAAACATTTATCTCATAAATCAAATGATTTTAAATTTTATTATGGAAGAACCTATAAATTAAAATTAATTTTATTCCTACATTTTGATATAGTTTAGGAAATCTTTATTTCTAAATGATAAATGTTAAAATAATATATTCACTACTTAAATGTAGTCAGAAACGAGCTCGCTAAAAAATATAATTCAAACTTAAACTTTTTACTAATTTATATAATTTTAAATTCGATTTTAAAACATAACTAAATCAATTACAATTTTAATTTCATACATTTCAAAATATTTTATAGACTGTTCAATTAGAAATTATCTGATTTTAGATTTAGATTTTTTACATTTCAAAATATTTTATAGACTGTTCAATTAGAAATTATCTGATTTTAGATTTAGATTTGAAACAACATTAAATTAAGCCTAATTCATATTTTGTACAATATTTTGTGCAATCAGAAAGCAGAATTTGTAAATTAAATATGCAAAAATTATATAAACAATTCAGACAGAGTAAATCTAAGAAATGGCAAACAAATTTAGACATTTTCTTATTTAGATTTTAGATTTTAGTTTTAGATTCACATTTGAAACCAAATCAATTTTTGTTTCCAACATTTTAAAATATTTTCAATGACAGAATATTCAATTAGATTTCATTTCTATTTCTATTTCTACATTTTTACATTCTACATATCTACTTGAAAATTAAATGTGTTAAAATCATATAATGTAAATAAATGGCAAACAAATTTAGATATATTTTTTTTTGCATGCATTTTTGCATTAGCAGCAGCAGCAGCAGCAGCAGAAGCCATTTAATGCTATTTGACGATATTATTCGATATTCGGGCATCAAATTGACGAACAGGAAAAGGGAGCGAAAAGGCAACAACAGCAATTGAGTTGCCAGCATGATGCTATTTACATATTGTACATACATACATAGTTAGCAGATTTACATGCACACACACACACACACACGCACGCTTAGTGGCACGCATACAGACAAAGAAACACCCGCACCCGTTGCAAAAAATGTCAGACAGAGAGACAAAATGTCGAAAGCGCGACAGCTGCAGCAGCGGCGCAGACGACAGCAGCAGAAGCAGCAGCAGCAACAACAAAAAGAACAGCAACAAATTAGAACGAGCCACCTCCACACACACACACACAGCTACGCTGATTGTGGGAGTGAGTGAGCCAGCGCATGCGAGTGAGAAAATTTGTTTTGAACTGTCATAAATCTTAATTGTGGCGGAGTGATGGAATCGGAATGCGCTTGCTGCCGACCTACCAAAGGGTGACGCGCTGACGAAACGCTGCAGCTAATTTCACAGCGAGAGAGAGCGAAAAAAACGTTATAACTGAGAGAAAGAGAGATATCTCGCGAGCGAGAGAGTGAGAGCGAACGCAAGCATTTCCCCTGCGCTGGCATGGCTGTGTTCCAATCCCGCAACGTACACACGCCGCAAAACATAAACAAGATTTATTGCAGTTCCAGGGGAACGGTCATGCGCACAGTGTGCTCTCCCTCTCCCGCTCACTCACTCAATCGCTCACTCGCTCTCACTCTCCCTCTCTCTCCCTCGCTCTCTCTCGGAAAGCGTGCTCTCGTCGCGCCGGCCGCGCGCCACAATTTCAGTCAACAACAGACCGTTACAGCGAACGATCATGTTCGAAAAGCTCTGTTGCGCGCCAAGAAGAAGAAGCTCGTAAACGCAACGTAAAACGTCAAAGGGTAAACGGGATACAAAAGAGAAGCGTCGTTGCTGTAGTTGTAATTAATTAGTCAGCGTCGCTGTCCCCGTCGTCTGTCATTGTGCGTGCGCGAGCGAGACAGTAACACATTTAATCACGGCACATTTGTGACAGCAAAAGAAAACAATAGCAACAACAACAAAGCAAACGGCAGCAGCAGAAAAGTAATAAACACTCTGCGCTGTCGACGTCGCGCGTCAAACAACAATACCAACAACATCAAACAGACTGCGCATTGCTGCTGCGTTGCTGCGCCGTCGCTTAACGCAATCGAATCAGAAATTGCCGTCGCCAAAACGCGCGCTTCGTGTTTGAAACGAACGTCATCGTCGTCGTCGTCGTCGTCGCTGTCAGCGTCGTGTTTCAAGTCCAACTCTCGTCAAAGCCAGCAGCAGCAAAGCCAACGCCAACGCAGCTTCCAGGCTGTCAGACAAAACGAAACGAAACGAAACGAAACGTGCGCGTCGCTGCCACCGCGCTTTGAACTTCATTTTTTTGGTATCAATCAGCGAGCTGCGAGCAGCAGCAGCGAATGCGAACGCATTCTTATTGTTGTTCTTGTTGTTTTTTGTGTCTGATTCTTGACTGAATCAGTTTGACAGCCGACGCAGCGCAGAGGCAGAGGCAGCAAACAAAAAGAGGAAGAGACTGAGCAGAAGAAGAAGCAGCAGCAGCGACGCAGCCAGTGACGACACGGCCGACAACGCCGACACATTCATTCGCTGTTCGACTCTCAAACGAGTAACGACGGAATCCGGATGAAACGCACAAGACAAGAAAATAGCAAAACCAAAACACATTCACACACATACACAAATACACACACACATTGATATATAAAAGCGAGCGAATTGTGTGCGACTGCGACGCGTGTTCTGATTACAACAATAACAACAACAACAACAACAAGAAATTCAATTATTTCAATCTGAACGCCATTTAAAAGTGTGATAAAAAGAAAACAAAATGAAAATGCATAGTTTAACACAAACTGATTTATTTTCAAATTAGCTGCGTCGCATTACAACAACAACAACAACACATGCATCATATCTAGTCAACAACAAACAACACGAGAAACAACAAAAAATTAACAATGAAATGCGCGTCAAATGTTTAATTAAGACTGATTACAACAACAACAACAACAACAACAAGTGAAGAAATTCTTTAACTACAAACAACAAAAGGTTCAACAAAAGTATACGTAAAACAACAACAACAACAACAAATATATTATATATTTATTAACATAAACACTACAAACAAACAAACAAAAAAAAATCATATTTATATTAAACAATATTTTGCTCACCAAAAAAAAACTTAAGAAAAATACAAAAAATAAAGTTACTTAAAACTAAAACAAAAACAAAATACAAATCAACAAAAATTAAAACGAAGTATACGATTCAAATGCAATTATTAAATTAAAACAAAACAAAAAAAACAAACCTAAAATATTTAACATAAATTTTCTGTCTGCCATATGAAAATATTAGAAATATAAAAAAATAAATAAATTTAAATATAAATATATATTATACTATTTAACACACAAGTTATACGTAGCTCAAACGCTAAAAAGTACCAAGTGCAAAAAATAAAAAACAAGAGAAAAATAAACAAATAAATAAAAGTTACAAAAAAAAAAAATATTAATTAGTTGATTAATATTACTACATATGCATATTGTGTCAAATTAAAAATCTAAGTTAAAATCGAAAGAGTGCAAAGCTAAGGCAAACATAAACTGTTTGCAGCTATCCCCCCGAAAAACCCCCCCTTTGGTGTAAACAACCCGTCAAAATTCAGCAAAATCTCAAAATGTTGCACGAGGCTCTGATGCTTGAAATCTACAGACAGGCGCTAAATGCCGGGTAAGAAATGGAAATTAAATTTGATCAATGAATTAATTTGTATAAAATATTATTTAGTTAAATATTTAAAGCTTAATTTATTTATTTTTAATTTATTGTCATGCATGTGTTTAAACCAGTTTTTCTTTGTTGAATGCAACAAACAAAAAAAGCCGGTTATTTTCTTTGTTTTAATTGTTATATCTTGCAACTAATTTTAGCTTCTGATTAATTAAAGTGAATAATTTGTTAAATTAAAATAGACTTTCTTTGAACATATTTTATATGACACATGATAGTTATCGCTTTATATTTAATTATATATGTGGTTTATCGCTAATATTGAAATTAAAATGTGTTGTATAAAAATGCAATAAGAATCAAGGCGCAACTTAAATTCAAAGAAATATCGCAGATAGAAGCTAAGTGAGATGAGATAAATAAATATCAGATAAATTATAACGCTTATCGCATTAAATTGTTTAAAACCAACAAAAAAATATTAAACAAACATCGTATTTTAAAGTACTTCCAGTGCACAATCGCAGATACGATTATAAGCATATATATATATATATATGTATTATATATATATTTTTGTATATTTCTATTGCATATCAAAACTGATTGTGGCACGCAGTTAACATGAACTGTTGATACCACTTCATACGTGCAACATTGCGTAGACTTGTTGATTTTATGTAGTTTTTGTAAAGCATTTAACTAACTTGATTTTATTTAAAAAAATTAAGATTTAATTATTATATATATATATATATATAAATTGATAAATATATTAATTGATATAATATAAATTGATAAATATATAAATTATTAAATATATAAATTGATATATATATTTTTATATAGAGTATAAATATATATATATATATATAAATATATATTTAAATAAATCACTTAATTATTTAAATATGTCTTTCGTTGTTTTCAGTTTAAGAATTTGCATAATTAATTTTTGTATATATTACATTTTATAATAATGCAAATATTTTTATAGACATCATCATATCATAAATTAAATTTGATGTGTAGTAGTTCTAAGCAAATATAAATTAAATTCGATTTCGTCAAACTTGTTTGTCCCCAAATAATACCCTATTTATGCAAAATATAAAATATATATACAAAAATATATATATAAGTCATCTAATTAGCTATTACTCAAAACTGGTTAACATCAGATGGCAATCGCTTGACAATCTTATCGATTGCTGCCTCAAAACGCTGAATAATCCAATAAAATGATTACTTTGGCATTCGCTGTGTAAAACTGTGTATTAAAAATATTGTGATGAATATGCGAAAAGTGTTGATGTTCCATATTGTTGTTGTTGTAATTGTTGTTGTTGTCGCACACACCTGTCGTTATAAATTTAAGCCTCGCAGCCCCCAATATAAATACCATATATTAAGAAACACCCACCCAACAAAAAATTGATTTATACTAAGACCCGCTGCGAGCATAAAATCATAAATAGCTAAAAATAAATCTAGTAAATATTGAACTAAAATTGTTGCTTTTCTGATTTTCTAAATTGTTTGTTTTATTAAAACATAGTTACAGTAATCGCTCACTAAATGTTTCTCATAGGCATTTGGATTAAACTCGTTTCGAGATACAATTTAGTAAAAAAAAAAAAAAGTAAACGAGTTTTACGTAATATGCGAAGGCGTAGAGGGAGGGAAGCGAAGTGGGAGGGGGGACACCTGTTAAACTGCGACAAATTGTGGCGCGTCTTTATTTGTTTTTTTTTATTGCTCTTTTTTTTCTGTTAGGTTTTTTGAAGAAATTGGAAAATGCAGCGCGATTTGTTGGCCATGTTTTCATGAATTTTCCAAAAGGCGATGACGTACGAAATGAATAAATCATGAAACAAGCCCAAAAAATCAAAATTTTCAACGTGTGTGAAACTTGTGGGTGTAATATGTGTGTGTGTGTGTGTGTGTGTGAGTGTGTTTGTGTGTGCCTATTACTTAAAGATTTATGCGCACAATTTGCAGCTGGGAGATGAAAGCTGTTTAGTAATATGTATTTAGTGTGGATTAGTCATAATTTTGAAAGATATATGCAAAAAAAAAAAACTATCACTAACACTGACTAACTAACTAACTATTTGAATAACTAACTGACTAGTTTAATATATATATTATATATAATTGCACAGATCAACTCGTCAATCTGGCGAGTTGTGCGCGAATTATTAATGAGACAAATTAACTGCATTTTAGTCGTTGAGCATAAATCATTTTGATTTAAGCTTCATCAAATAACAAGATTGAATATTTTGATAGCTGCAACAAAGTGAAAACTTGTTGTTGTTGTTTTTCATATTTTTTTCTGTGCTTTTAATTGCAACTTGTAATTAGCAGTTTTGCGTTAAGTTAAACGCAGTTGTTATTTATATCTGTGTGCAACAGAGAGAAAGAGAAAGAAATGTTTTCAAATAATTGGGAATTTATTCAGTTTTTTTTTTGCGTGTGAATCATTATTTTGTTAGCACTTCAAAGTTTGTTTAAATAAATGTTACATGTTCGTTTCATGTGTCGGCATTGGCAAATGCTCATCAATATTATTGCACTTAGAAATTGGATATAATTTTTGTACGCTATCCATCAATAAGTTTACCGTTATAGATATGCCTGATATGAAATTCTATTGTGTTGGACACGTTAATGCCAGGCAAAAGAATTGTTGACTGATCGTTTGTGGAGTTGAAGCTTTTAAAATTGTGACAAGTAAAAAGCAAATAATAATTATTCTAACCTTCTCCATTAAAAAAAATATGAAATTAATTATAGACAAATAACAGTTTCATTTCTTGACAATAAAATAAAAAAAAAAAATTATATATTTACAACATGATTAATTACTTTTATGATGAAAACTTTTGGTAATGGTTAAATTAATATAAAAAAAAAAACTTAATTTACGCTTCAAAATGAATTGTTATATTTGCTGTAGAAAAGGCAGAAATAATCTATTTAACTGAGCAGCAATTTTTTCTTGGCACGTGCTGGTAACTTGATTGCAAACTGGTTTTTTTTTTTGGACAGCAAGTGGAAAATATTTTAAATTTAACTCATTAGTTAGAGATTTACATAATATATTCCATTATTGTAAGCACAACGCTATAACAAATGAGTCTGCATTTACATAAAAAAAGATAATTTGATTTTTAAACTTACCAAAAACTCACACAAATAAATGCAAAAACATTAAAAAATTATTGCACTAATCAATAACTGTTAAGCGATGCCAAATTAGCACAGCGAAATTAACAACTCACTTTAAAAGGAAAGCTTAAGTAATTTTTTTTCATCTCATCTTTTTTTTTTTTTTTTGTTAATATAATGTCAGGCAATAACTCTTTGGAGTCAAGTAATAATCAGTTTTTTATAGCAATTGTTGCCGTATGCGGCAAATCAACAACTCAGCGACTCATCAAAAAGTTGTCGAAATCAACGAATTAAAGCCACGCCCACGCACAAAATGACAAAATTTATGAATAAATCGGAATCAAAAAATATTGCGACTTTTATATTTGCAATCACTTTGAACAAAAACCCAGGAAATTATGATGAGCACAAAACAAAATGGTTTATGGATTCAAAATTCGATTGTAAAACTGAGCAAAATTGAGGAAATCAAACAACAAATAAATGTGTATCAAAAACAAAAGCGGATATATATATATATATATATATATATGTGTATGACTTGCAGACCCATAAGCAGATGCACAGCAATAAAAATTTGTTAGTTATTTATGCACATTGATGGGCAGAGAGATAAAGAGTGGAGAGGGGCAGAGTGGCAGTGGGGGGTGTCTAATTTATGCAAAATATGTGGAATGACTTTTGTGCTTTGCCGCTTTGTCGTCAGTTTTATGACCCGCCAGCTAAGCAGCAAAATCCGAAACAGATCTTTGATGACGACAGATCTCATCGGTTATTGTTGATGATGGTTTTTTTTTTTTTTTTTTTGATTATAATCATCGAGATGATGAGCTCTGCTCATAATTCACGCTTTAGCTGTCTGAAATTAAACGCCATTGTTCCAGATAAATCGGTTATTTTAACGACTTTTTACGAGCAAAACTTATCAGATGATGGAGGAGAGGTGCGGGGTGGTGCCGCCCGGGCTGACGTTATTTCAAACAGCTGTCCAAAGTTGTGTTTTGGTTTATGGGCCTGGTTTAGATTTGAATAACAAATAAAATGTTGACATATGTTTTACATTATTGCCATTGTGAATGCCACGTGATTTGATTGTCCCCCCCCCCCCCCCCTCACTCCATTTTATAGCAGCTATATCTGATTGGTAGTAATAAAGATCTCTCGATTATACTCATCAGCTGCGTGAAAGTCGCAAAATTGACTTGAATGATGCGCGAGCTGAAAGCTTTCACTAATGATCTATGGCTTTTGCGAGAGAAAGAGACAGAGATAGTCTGCTTTGTCCGTTCACTTTTGCAAATAAATCAGTGAATACGGTTATCTCTTTCCATCATTAGAAGATTATGCAACTGTTGTTGTGCGAAGGGGAAAGTTCTTTTAACACTCTGCAGACCAATGGGCGATAAGTAGCAGGAAATTATGGAAAGTCGATTGTCAGTCACAAAATTTGATTTTGGATTTACATTTATTGAAAACACAAAAATATTCATTAACTTTGCCAATTGTTTTTTTTTACGCATAATAAAAACACAATTTATGATTGCTGATCTGGTTAATTATCCAGATTGACCACTTATTAAGTTTAATGTATTCCGTAATAATCGCAATAAAATATAAATTAATAAATATTATTTCTTGCTTTTTGATAAGTGCTTTTTTAATGCAAAAGTTATATATGAATATATGAAATGTCTTAGAGCACAGAATGATGAAGTTTTTAGAATTTCAGTATAGTTGTTAATAACTTAATTGCTAAATAAACTTGTAATTTATTTCATTTAAGTGCAGGTGATTTTATTTTATAACAAGTGCTCATAAAATTAAATCACCTGCATTTAAAAGAAATAAATTACAGGTTTATTCCAAAGATATAAACTGTAATTATATAGAGCACGATAGCATTATTGAATTGAGATATATCACAATTAACAAGCGATTAACACGAATTAAAATATAATTAATATTATTTCTGTTAAAGTCGACTTTTTTTACATTTATTAAATTTAATGTATTTAATTTAAAATCCGAATTTCGTAGCTAAATCTTTAAATTAATTAGGATATTAAACTTCATTAAAATAAATATTTATTTTCTATTTTCATATATAAAAAATAAATTTTTATTTTTAATTTTAAATAAATTTTCTTGCTACTTTTTAGTCGAAATAAAATAATATTAAATAGATAAATAATTATAATTTGTTATTATCCTTTTGCTTGCAGTGCTCTGCCCACAGCACGTCCACGTTCCACAGAATCGGCGAATTCCAGCGAACGTTGTCCCTCGCACGATTCCAATTCCTCGGACAATGGTGGGCAGCGGGATGCGGCGAATCTGTCGGCGGGTGGTGTGATGCCACCCGTGCCGACATCGATGCACTCAACGACATTCCCGTCGGCGATGCCGCAATCGCTGACCGCACAGCCTACCTCAATGGAGGCCTACCTGCACATGGTCGCCGCTGCCGCCCAACAATATGGCTTCCCTTTGGCCGCTGCCGCCGCCGCCGGTCCACGCCTGCCTCTGCCGCTGCCCAGTGAAGCGGCGGCGCCATTTAAGCTGCCTCCGCAAGCATCGCCGACGGCGTCCAGCAGCAATTCGGAGGCACTCGACTTTCGCACCAATCTATATCCGCGCGCCGAGTCCGCCGAGCCGGTGGCCTCCGAGGAGGAGGAGGAGTTCGACGATGGTGGCAACAATCCGCTCGATTTGTCATGCGGCACACGAAAACGCAGCCACGAAAACTCACAGAACGCCATCGGTCAGATTCAGGTGAAGAAAATGTTCAAATCCGACAGTCCGCCAGCGAATGCCATCACATCGGCGCCACCAGCGAACACTGCCCCACCCCTGATGCCCGGCGTCAATCCCTACTTGGCGGCGGTGGCAGCAGCAAACATCTTTCGAACGGGTCAATTTCCCGACTGGAATGGCAAGAATGATTTGGTCGTCGATCCGCTCGAGAAGATGTCGGATATTGTAAAGGGAGGTGTGTCGCTGCACAAGGAGAAAACGCAGCAGCAGAGGAAGGCAACACCACCGACGCCACAGGCAGCGGTCGCTGCACCACCACCCAAAAGTCCCGCTAATCAAACAGGTGGCTCCTCCTCAAACACAACACCCAACGAAGGTGGTGGCAGTGGTGCTGGTGGTGGTGGTGGCGGTGGCGGCGGTGGTGTGACCAAAGCACGCCACAACATTTGGCAATCGCATTGGCAAAATAAGGGCGTGGCAAGTTCAGTGTTTAGGTGTGTGTGGTGCAAGCAGAGCTTCCCCACACTCGAAGCCCTCACGACGCACATGAAGGACAGCAAACATTGCGGTGTCAATGTGCCACCGTTTGGCAACTTGCCCAGCAATCAGTCGCATCATGCACCAAGCAATCATCATCAGCAGCAGCAGCACCACCATCACCACCACCAACAGCAACAGCAGCAGCAGCACCACCAACAGCAGCAACAGCAACAGCAACAGCAACATTCTCGCAAACAATCTGGGAACCAGCAGCCATCGGCGAATGTGAAGAATGCGTTCCAATATCGTGGGGATCCACCGACACCGCTGCCCAGGAAGCTGGTGCGCGGGCAGAATGTGTGGCTGGGCAAGGGGGTGGAGCAGGCGATGCAGATATTGAAGTGCATGCGATGTGGCGAGAGTTTCCGCTCGCTGGGCGAGATGACCAAGCACATGCAGGAGACGCAGCACTACACCAACATACTCTCCCAGGAGCAGAATCTCTCCATCAAATCCGGCAATTCGGGCAACGATCACAGCAAGGACAGTGCCCAGAATAGTTTGAGTTCCGAGGAATCGCGTACTCTCTCCGCCGTGCTCACCTGCAAGGTGTGCGACAAGGCGTTCAATTCTCTGGGGGATCTCAGCAATCACATGGCCAAGAATAATCATTATGCTGAGCCGCTGCTGCAATCCGCTGGAGCACGCAAAAGGCCAGCGCCCAAGAAACGGGAAAAGTCGCTGCCGGTGCGCAAGTTGCTCGAGCTGAAGGCACAGCCGGAGGAGCAGCAACTGGTCGAGAAGTCGACCTCGTCGAGCAAGCCAGAGAAGAGCGAGGCAGCTCTGTTTGCCGAGCGGATGCGTCAGTATATAACCGGTGTCAAGTCACCCGAGGAGATTGCCAAAGCCGCCCAACTGCTGGCCAAGAATAAGTCACCCGAATTGGTGGAGCAAAAGAATGGCGCTGCCGGTGGTAAGGCAGCAGCGGCCGGCTCCTCATCGGTGCTCAGTGCCATCGAGCAGATGTTCACCACCAGTTTTGATACCCCGCCGCGACACGCCAGCCTCCCAGCGAGCAGCCCCTCGAACTCCTCCACGAAGAACACCTCGCCGGTGGCCAGCAGCATATTGAAGCGTCTGGGCATCGACGAGACGGTGGACTACAACAAGCCACTGATTGACACAAGTGATCCCTACTATCAGCACTATCGCTACACCAGCAGCGAGCGCAGTGGCAGCGAGTGCAGCGCTGAGGCGAGACCACGCCTCGAAGCGCCCACGCCCGAGAAGCAGCAGCAGCAGCAGCTGTCGGTGGCGCCACCCGCCCACCAGGAGATGCCCATCAAACAGGAGCCCGACTCGAGCCTCAAAATGGACATCAAATCGGAGCTGTGCGATGAGCCGCTGGATGCAACTACAGCTCCTCCAGCTTCTGGTGCAGCTGCTCATTCGCCCAGAACCGAAATCGAGACTCCTTTGCTAAATGGCAGCTACAACAACAACAACAACAACAACGACAACAGTAATAATAATAATAACAACAACAACAACACCAGCAACAACAATGGCAGCTCACCCAAATCCTCGTCAGCAGCAGCCAGTCCACAATCAAGTCGCCTGCCACCGCGCAGTCCGGCGGATAGCCAACGCTCCGGCACACCCAAGTCGCCGGCATCCAGCCACAAGTCGTACGACGGCAGCGGCGATGCCAAGAAATATCCCAGTGATTCCCTCAACGCGCTCTCCTCCATGTTCGATTCCCTGGGCAGCAGCAGCAGCGGCGGCAGCAGCGCTGCTCAAACACGCGCCAAACTTGCCGCAGCAGCAGCAGCGGCGGCAGCAGCGGCAGCAGCAGCGGCAAATTCCGCTGCCGACTCGGCGGTGACAGCGGAGAATCTGAGTGCGAGCAACTCGTTGGCGGCACTGCGTCAGTTCTGTGTGAAGAAAGAGAAGACGGCCTAAGGGACAAATGGAGAGTGGGCAACGCCGCAAAGAATTGCCACCGAATATATTTTTCGTTGTTTTTGATAAACAAAGCGATTTTTATCAACCTTTTTGTTTGCCACGCTTGGCGCGCGCGCACCACACGCCCCACCACGCCCTCATATGCTCCACCTAATCAGCATTAAGGCGGAGACTGTGGTGGTGGTTGTAGGCGAGGATGGGGGGGGCAAAAGTCAAACGACTCTCTCTCTGTACACCCAAATACCACATATATGTTGAGATCACAGCAGAATTTCAAATATATATCGATCGATCGGATGATCCGTGATAATCGGATGAGCGTCTCGTCGAATGGATATCTCGACAACTCGACGCAGCGCCATGCGGCAGAGTTTTCTACTGTGGTTTGCTTCAATGCAGCACAACAAACTGCCGCCCACTGCGCGCGCCACGCCCACAGCCAAGAAAACGGAGCCAACTTTTTCAAGGTAATTATCGCAAAAACAATTTAAACAAAAAAATTAAAACTCAATAAAAACACAAACAGAATATAAATAAATATTTAATTATTTTTTTTATATTTAATAAACTAATCAATAAAAATAAATTTCTTGTTTTTTTGTTGCAGGATCGTTCCGGAGACATCCTTGAAAGACTGCGGCATCTGTCAGCTGAAAAAAGGGCGTTTCTCTTTAGCCATTTTGGGCCCAATGCGTTTACACAAGCCCAACAAAAAACAAAAAACAAAAAAACAAATTAATTAAATTTTAAAAACAAAAAAAAAAAAATACAAAAACAAAAAAAAAGACGAAAAAAAATTTAATAATGAAAACAATAAGAAAAAAGCCCTTTTCAGGGCTGCCAAATGCCTGGGCAAAGAGAATGAAATTTGGAAAATGAATCATTGTGATCAAAATAAACCGACTTTTATTGAATTTATAAAAAAAAAACAAACAACTTGTTTCTTTCTTGTCAGATTTATAATCAGCGATTTATTAAAAGACTTAATATCTGAAATAATCTTGGGCATATTTCTTATATTTTTTTTAAATATATTCGTCAAGTTTTTGGAGCCTTTGAGAAATACAAAACCATTTTCGAAAACAATTAGTACAATCCACAACATTTAAGATTATTTGAAAGAAAAAAAATATAGCAGAAAATGTTAGCAATAAAAATATAAAAGTAAAATTTATCTGATCAAAAATTCTCACTAAATAGAAAATTATTTATAAATGGTTGAAATTTTAGAAAGGAGTAAAGAAAAAGGTTTTTCAAAGGTTATAAATAAATTAACTTTTTATTTCAACTTGTCTTCGGATCCATCCAGATCTTAGAATAATTCCAAATTCAAGTTATTATATTAAATGCAAATCTTGAACGTGTAAAATATGCAACTTGCAACTGCAACCTCTGCGGAGTCTTCCTATTTGCGTCTCTTGTGGGCAGTACGCGCAGCCGGCTCCTTCTCCTGCTTGTCTTGGTGCCAGCCGGCGAAAAACGAGGAGAGCATATCACCCAGATCGGGCATATTGTTGGGTATTTGGGGCAATTGCATGTTTTCGATTTCACGCTTGGTCTCCGGATCGGTGATGAAACGGCGCAGCAGCAGCATTATTATTAGCGGCACCACCATCAGCAGCACCATCGGACTCACCAGAAAGCTCAGCAGATTCAATTGCTCTCGGTTTTGGAAGTATTCGTGACGCTTGAGCGGCTTCAGTCGGAGTGGATAGGGCAACTTGACCACATTCCTCGTTATGATGTGATTCAACTGGCGCGCCCGAATCTTGCCCTTTCGAGTAATCTCCACACGAATCGGCTGGATGAATATGTCCGCATGATGGGCATACAGAACATAGCTGCCAGGTGGAACGCCGCTGATCACAAATTTGCCATCCCGACGCACAAATCCCTGATACTCCCCGTTGTCAAGCGATAGCTTAATGTCCGCTGGCCACTGCGAACAGAATTTGAGCCCTGGATCCGGGTTCAGAATAATTCCCTCGATTTGGTAGGTCGAGGAAGGATTGGCAGCATTATAATAATCAATGCTCCGCTCCTTGAAATCATCAACAGCTAACAAAAGTTTTGGAAAAGCAAAAATCACAAGCAAAATTAGAAATTTATTAAACATTTTTCGATGTGATTTCTAAAGCAAAAAGTTTTTAGAAAAAATTCTCTGGGTTATTCTAAAATCGACAGAATATTTGAGAGTGTCAAAGCAAAGCATTTTACGATAACACTAGAAGAAATGATATCCTACTAGATGAATACTAAAAAAATAGTGAAAAAATTATTTATTTAAAATTTCAACAAAAATATAAATTAAGATGACTTATTAATGCCGATTTTAAAGATGAATGCTCTAGTTAAAAGTGCTCAGCTTTTAAATACATAAGAAAACAAATTTTTATTTAAAAAAAAAACCGATTAATATCGATATTCGCTGTGGCATTTATTGTGAAAATTAAATTTTTATATGGCATACAAGAATTTATATATGAGATTTTCAGTCTTTAGGTCTTCGAAAACACTGAGATCAGCTATTGATAATGATCAAGAATATATATAGATATATACCTTATGGGGTTGGAAATGCTCTCTTCTGTCTGCTAAATTCTTTCCGATTATTCGAAATTGCTTAATTTTTCTATGAGTATGCAAAAAATATTGCTCAAAATGCCGTCGGCAAATGCTAAATTGTTATAAAAGTAGACGCACTCATCTGTTGCAAGTTGCATGTTGCAAGTTGCAAGTCATTAATGTGATTACACGGTCATGAGCTGTTGCTTCCTGAAATGATGTGAGTGACTCATTTGACTCATTTGAGTGGAGCCACACCCACATTCACAATTGCAGATAGGCTCGTGACCAATGCGACTTTTTTTTCTTCCGTTTTTTGTTTGCCGATCTGCCGCACATGTGTGGCAAGCGCAACTAGCTGCTGAGCCTCCTTATCGTGCTGCCGCCACTTGAATTGGCAGCCAAAGTAGCTGCCACAAATTTGCACTCTTGTGCGGAACGTTCTTTATTTATTTTTTTTGTGTTTTTTTGCTGTATGCGACTCGTTGTCGCTTCTGTGCCTGTGCAGCCGACAAAAATCCCCCCAAAATTGCCACAACGCGCTCAACACGATTATGCGATAATTTCGATATGCCAACTTGCAACGCGCAGCCTGCAACTAGCAACATGTGCAATCATTTTATTGTATGCCCTTACAATGGGCTTTTTTATTTGATTAGGCGTATTTTATTATTAAGTGTCTAAATGAATTTCTTTTTTAAGTTTAAAACTAAATTAAATAAGCTATGAAATTTTATTTATTTAAAATTTTTGCATGCTTTTAAAAAAATTTAAAAAGAAAATCTATTTAAAATGTAGTCAATTGGTCTTTTTTCATATTTATTAGTAAGCAAAAAAATTTTGAAATATATATTTATATATACATTTTTACAAATTTGAAAATTTCCCAAATTAAAATCAGCTTATAAAAATTCATTACAAACTTTAAGCGCACATAAAATGAATCAATCAAATATTTAGTAATATAAGAATTGTCTCTAAAACTGACAGCTTTTTTTGGTGAATCTCAGTAAGGGTATTCAAAGTGCTTAATTCTGTTTTGAGTTTTTTGAGCTACCTGCAAGTAGCTCTGTGATTTCAACAAGTGCTTCTTCAGCTGAACGCTCTTCAGCTTTTGCGCCAGCGCACAAGATTTTCCAATAATTTTGCGCTGATTATGTGGCTGCCGCTTCGAAGTGAAGCACAGAGATGTTGCAAGTAGGAGCAGCAGCAGCTAAAGCAGCAGGGCGCGCTCCAGTCTGTGCCTCATCTGCTGCCCCCAGTCTCAGCCCCATCATCATCATCATCATCATCATCATCATCATCGTCGTCATCGTCATCGTTGTGTCGTCATTATGGCAATTTCGTGGCCGTCGTTTGATTTAGCGCCATTGATGCCCAGTTGCAGTTGCAGTTGCAGTTGCACTGGTTGCATGTGTTTGTATTTGTGTTTGTGTTTCTGTTTGTGTGGTGTTCACTGTGGCTGTTGTCGCTGCTTGTTGTTTGTATTTAAATTTTGTTGTTGCTGCTGCTGCTCTTGTTGGGCTCGCTGCCATTAAACTGAGTTGTTGGCTGCGCACAATTGACAGCAGAGGCGCATGAAAATTTAAATTATGGCTCCTTCATGCGATTTACCCATTTGCTCCATCTATGTGCTACCTATTTTTTTTTTTTTAACTGAATGCAAACTGCAACTGCAACTTCAAACTGCAATTGAATGTGTTTTGGCATTTACTCCGTTGCAGATTAAGTTGCTGCAATTTCAGCACAAGTCATCGATTTGAGTTGATTGTTGATCGTTGATGTGTTGAATGTTGAATGTTGGCAACTTGATTTGCCATTTATCCAAAAAAAAGAAGAAAAAAAATGCTCAAACTCAGCTAATCAACAGAATTTCATTTGAATGAATTATAAAAATAAAATTCATCACTATTCATTCTTCTTCATATTTATAAGTAAGCAACAATATTTTGATATAAATTTATATAGTCTTCTTGATTTTTACAGATTTGCAAATTCCACAAATTAAATGGACTGAACTCAAATTCAGCTAGTTTGTCGTTTAAATGAGAGCAAACAAATCTAGTTCTCTATATTTGTCAACATAATCAATTTTAAAATTTGCACAAAATATCTACATTGTATTTAATGTATATATATTTTCCACATTTGTATGACGAATATTTTTCTTGAAATATGTAAAAATAAAATAATGTGAAAAACCGATCTGAATCACAACCCGTAAAACTAGTTATTGTCAACAAAATAAGCTGTCAACTGAGCTGCCAACTTTTGACGAGCAAAAAAAATCTAGGTTTGGGTTAAAATAATAAAAATAAATGTTACATTTTGATGTTATTTTTCTTTATAAATACTGCTGGCCATTTAAGGAAAACTAAAACTATTTCAGATGCATAAACAAAATGCTCCTAAAAGGGGACTGGAAAACGCTTGTAGCATAATTGAAACTAATGATTAAATCCAAGAAAGAAAAAATTTAAATATATTTATAAATATATATATATACATATGGTATGCTCTTTTGAGATCCGGTGAAGGGATTCCGTGTTCTATGAAATGAGTTTTCAGGGAATACCAAAATGTGTTAAGATATGCAAAAGCCGTCAGCACGAAACATGAAATGAATCTGATTCTGATGCTGATTCTGATGTGGATGCTAAGCCAAATGGATTTTGGCTACTCGCTGTGGCCAATAATTTCAAGAATTGACACAAACTTAATAAATCACTCAGAAGGTACCAAAAAAAAAAAAAAAAACAAAATGTTGCAAGGGACAAGGACAAGGACAAGGGAGCCTGCCACAAAACGAGCAAATCGTGCAATACTTGTTGGCTGTCAGGATTGGTAACGTTTTCGGTAAGTTACTCCAATGCAGGGCCCAAAACCCTGAACACACAACGAGCCACAGAGTAGCGACTAAATGACCCATTGTTTTTGGTATTTGGTTCCTAAACAATCGACTGCGATTGAGGCTGTGGTTTTCTTTAATTCTGCTTGTTTTTTTTTTTTTTTTTGGAATCGAGGAATAAAAAAAAAAACAAAGGACCTGGTCCAAGATCAGGCAGCGCCTACAAGTCCAGGAGACAATCGATCGACGAGGCTGCAGATCTGTCGCTTCGACAAATATCGCGCATGAATATTTAAAAGTTGTTTCGCCCAAAAAACAGAAAAAACAAAAGGTTTTCAGTTTTGAGTTGAATATTTATGGCTGTCAGTTTGGATCTTTCATTGGAATTGCAATGCAAATCATTTCACATTATAAGTAAAATATGATCACGCCGTAAAACATTCTTTAAATGTTTTGTTTTCTCAAAACGGCAGCTCTTAAAATGATAAGAAAGTCAGTTTTTTATTCGAGTGATTGTTTAGATTATTTATTATTAAACGATTTAGTTACAATTCCTGTTGTAATTCTTAAACAAGTTCTTAGTTAGAACAAGTAAGAATGCTATTATAGAGAAACCTCGACTGGGAAATACTCTGTCTTCTGAGTCTTTGTACCAGAATTTGTAGCGAAAATCGCGTTTCAAAATTTAAATTGTAGATTTAGAGGTCAAAATATTATCAAAATAAACTGAATGTGTAATTTGGTTTATTTTCTAAAAATGTATCGCAGTTTGGTCTGAAATTATACATAATATGATTATAATATATATGTCATCCACAAAGATTTTCTCTTAAGATTTTCTTTCCGCATAGAAAAGCAGATAAATTTCTTACAAATTTTACTTTATAGCTAAAAAAGCTAAAACCTTATGTACCTATACACCTCTTCAGATTTTTCAGTGTATTCACATTTAGTCTGCCAATCATTATTTTAATTTATTACCATTGTAGAGAAATAGCACAATTGACATAGGTTTGCCTTGTAAATCCTTCAATTGCCTATCAACATTTTTTGATTGATTTATAAGCGTTTAATCATTCATGATAATAATAATGCTTAGTTACTGACTTGCACTACAGCAGATTAGATTAAGGTTATTTATGAAATCGGTGCTAAAACGGGTATCAAAGAAATATATTGTTTTATTGGAACAGGTTAGTTCTGTCACCAGACTGCATTGCTTATAAAAAAACCAACAAATATACAAATATATAGAAAGTTTAAAGTTACTTAACAATTATGAAATATTTAAAAAAAAAATGTATGTCAATAATTATAGTTACAAAATTTAATTAAAAAAAAAATATATGTATGCCAATAATTATAGTAACACAATTTAATATTAATATTTAAAAATTATGAAACAAATTTCGAAAAATGTTGCTTACATTTTATATTGACATTTGGCTTTTTTGAATATTGCGAACCATTTTACAGTAAATAGTTTGAAAACGATTTATATTTTCATATTAATAATAATTAATTTATTATTATAATAATTAATTTTTATTAATTAATTTAAATTTAAATTATATAATATTAATATGCTATAATACATAAATCGTATTTTTTTTTTAGGTTGGCTCAATCACAATTTAGAAAGACAATTGCAACTATGCAACTACAAACAGTTAGTTAGTTCTAATCTGCCTAAAATGTTGGCTGCCACAACGCTTGGTTGCAAGGTGGGCCTTGCCCCGCTACTGTAACCAAATTCCCCATGTCGCTACATATTCTAATAAGCGCAAAAATATCTTCTAATTAAAAGAAATTGCTGAACATTTTTGTGTTGGATAGCTAAACAATTTTGCAGCTTTGTTGTTGTTGTTGTATTTTTTGTGTGGTGTTGTGTGTTGTGTGTGTGCATCCAATGAATCAGCAAGACTCCAGATATGGCTGCAGCGTTGACGACCACGACGACGGGAACATTGAGAACGATGATGATGAGGAGGCAGCCACAAGATGGAGTGGAGTGCAGGCGAGTTGAGGGAGAGAGGAGTGTAGCAGGGGAGCAGGGAAGGCTGCGATGTGTGTGAGTTGCGCGCGCATTTAAAACAAGTTCAAGATGCAAACAATGGATCATTATCCAGATACAGAAAGCAGAAGAAGAGCGCAACAGATACAATCGAGCGCAATCGCCAGCAGTCGCCGGGCAGCAGCCATCCAGCCATCCAGCCATCGAGGCAACCTTCCAGCCATCCAGCCATCCAGCTAGCCAAAGCATTCCCATAGGTTACACGAGATGCCTGTCTCAGCGAGTCCAGCGAGAGTGGAGCAGGGCAAGCGGGGAGGAGGTTCATCGGATCGTAGCTTCGATGGCTCTTGTTGTTTATTGATTACACGCTTTTTGGGGAATGCGATGCATTGGCAATGGTGGGCAGGGACTGGGACTTGGGACTCGGGACTTGGGACTGCGACTTGGGACTAAAAACTGCGACTGGTGCTGTGGGGACCCAGTTGCCATAATGGTGCGGATGCCAACGGCTGCAACATGCGCCTGTCATGCGATCGCCGCCAGAACATAACATCCATTACAGCGGATCGGGTCGACGAGACGACGATGCGACGATGGAGACGATGCCAAAACGATGGAGAACGATGGCCAATGCGACGCTTACGATTGTCGATGCGATTGGGGAAACGGACCAGCTTCGCTGGAGAAGCTGATGCTGATGCCGATGCTAAAGCTGAAGCTAAAGCTGAAACTGAAGCTGTGCGCAATATGAAATTCAATGCCACATTTGCAGCATGAACTAGAAAATAAGCAAAATGAAATTACAGCTGCAACAAAGGCGACAATCCAAATGCCCTAATTTCTAATTATTTGAGTGAACTAAAGAAATATATTAGAAATTTGGGTAGATGATGCATATGTCAAGGAATATATATATAGTCTGAAAACTCAACTTTTTTATTAAAAGAATCTGTCTTAAATAAGAAATGAAGAATTTTTCTGACCTTCATCATATAAAACTGAACGTTTTTTGCAGTTTCCCAAAATCTTAACTCCAAAACCTTTAATTAAGTAATTTTTCAGTAATATCTGTATCAAACTTAAAGCTCTGAGAAATGACTTAAAGCTTCGTAATTAATTATTTTATGTATGAATATAAAATATGTGCCCAGGAATAATTGTAATAAAATAATAATAAATAAAATAATAGTAAAATAATAAATAAACAAGCATACATTTAAATTAATACAAAAATTAAATAATATTTTAATAAGTTGACAAACGTATTAAAAAATGAGAAACACCCTTTCAATTTGTATGTGCCTCAAAGGGTAAACTGCTGGTGCGCTGCCTCCTGTGCATTTAAATACAAAATATCAAAATTAGCATTTGTAACAATGGCGAATTGGCCAGAAAATAATGGAACTGACCTGGCATAACCAGCGACGATCTTGGCCACGGCATCGCAACGGCAACGCTAGCCTCGTAAATCAGACATGTGCAGCCAGACCCAATCCAGCTAGAGGCACACACTAACCAATGCGGCTGATAGGATTGGGCGTTGCAAACGTGGCAGACGGGGGAGAGGTGCGGCGCTTGTGGCGGGTGGTGGCTGCCACGACAATTGCACCAAATTCTACACTGGCAATGGTCAATGTGTGATGTCGTCGAATGTCGTCTGTGACGACGACGACGACGGCGACAACATTAACAACGGGAGTAGGCTACAGGTCGTTCAACAACCAGGACGACAACCAGGACGACAACAACAACAACAACAGCAACAACAACAGCAACAACAACTGCTCGCGATTGGCAAAAAAGCATTGCTCCAAAGGCCAATCAGCCGTGACTACAACGACAGCAACAACAGCAACAACAGCAACAGTAACAACAGCAACAATATGTGCAACATAGAGCGGCATTTGTAGTATATCACATTGCAGTTTTATGTTGCTTCCAAGCCATATTTGTATCTCTTAACTTCTGCGACCCGACTCAACTTGTTGTGATTGGCAAAAGTCAAGATTCCTTAAGAAGGTTACGGCCAAGATTTTTGGTGTTTACGATTGCCTTTGCTGAACTTATTGGCCTGAAACAGCAAATAATTAAATGCATTTAGCAATTAAATAATAATATTAACAATAAGTATATATGAAATTAAATAAACAAAATATGTCTTATTATGAGGAAACATTTTTCTTTAAATAAAAAAAGACTTTCCCTAAATCAACAATTCCAAAAATATTACATTTTCTATTATATTTTTTTTAATATTTTCTGTTATTAAGAAATATATTTCGAATAGGTAGAAATGCTCATCATGATTCGTAGATAACTTTTTTTTAGACATTCAGACATATTGTAGAAAAATTCACCCTTAAAGCGAACATTAGTTTTTAGAAGTCTTCTTTGGCAAAACCAAGACAATTTTCTAAAAAATGTAATTATATGTATCTAATACGATTATTAATTATTAATAATTTGTCAACATTTTAAAATTTTTTTTTTGTATTTGCAGACCACAAAGCGATGAATTTTGCTCAAGTAAGAGAATCATTCTTCTTTGTGACTTATCCGTAAATGTTTGTACAAAATTAGATAAGTACAAATTTGATTTATTAAATAAAGCTCTGATTTAATTTCTTAAGAAAAATTATATTTCGTAATAAAATTATTTAAAATAGTTTAAATGAATAACAACAATAATAAATTCGTATATTGCTTAAGCGTGTTTTTTAAATTAATAAAAAATGTATTTAAGACTCAGTAAGCTTAAGATATAAATCTTACTTAAATAATTATTATTAAACTACATTATTAATATTTACTTCTAGTTAACAATTGAAATACTTAAATGTGGTGCAATTGTGGACATTTAAAAGCAGAATAAATTTTGTTTCTTTTCTTTTCTTTCCCTATTTTTAATTAAACTACTTTTAGTTTCCGGTTCCGCCTCGTTGCACCAATAACTGCAACATCATTTTTTTTTTATCTACTAACCATTTCACTAAATAGTTCGTGATGATTGAGCAAAAATGTGAATGGCTTTTACTCGATGCTCAATCGAGCGTATCAATTTCAATGTTATTACGATCTTGTATCTTGTTACTGTTGTTGCCATGTGACAATCGGACAATATCGATGTCGAGTGCAACATCGAGTAACTTGTAACATCTACCACAAAAATAACAACAACAACAGCAACAATACAGCAAGGCTTATCTTAATGGGATTGATAAGCGCAGGAATTTGCTGGAAATTAGCGATTTTCTTGTTGCTGATTTTTTTTTGTTATTGTTTTTTACGTAAGAAAGAGAGAGAGAGAGGGGGAGAAAGAGAGAGAGGCAGTCAGAGAGAGGAAAAAAAATTAAGTAGCGCTAAGAAATTAACCCGCAGGTCCTTTTGCTGCGAACGATAAAAGCGATCTCATAAACAAAGCCAATTTGGAAGCGGGCAATGGAAATGTGCCTTGGGGAGACTCCACAACAACAACAGCAACAACAACAAGTCTGTGGTCGTCCACACAGCACACAGAAGCAGCTACTTTAAATGAACAATTTTATTTTTATCCCGCAAACAAATCTTGCCAAACGAATGTTTTACAATTGGCCATCGAGGCCGCAGTTCGCAGTTGGCAGTTGGCAGTCGGCAGTCGCCAGTCGCCAGTCGCCAGTCAGCAGCCGGTGCAGGTCCAGCTTTGGCTTTAGCTTCCAGCCGAAGCGTATTTAAGCAACATTATTGCCAAATCGTGACCATAGTTCCATGAAACTGATATGGACCAGCCGTTGTGCTATTCCACAGCCACCACCAGCACCACCATCACCACCCCTTATATCTGTTACTCCGCTGTAAAGCCCAGCTGCAAACGAAATCCATGCCACGCCTCCCACACTGCTGCAGCGGCCAAAAGCGCTTGATGTGGCGTCTACACCCGATCCCGCTCATATTAGCTATAAAATGTGCGCCGTTGTTTGCCGTACAAATTAAATTAAGTGCAAAATATTGCAGCGCCGCCGTGGGGCATCAAGCGCACATCATAACGGTGCCCCGATGCTCCATCTGACACATGCAACACAGCACAGTCCAACTCCTCCCCCCTCTCCCTTTTGCCAATCGACAGTTTGGCATTTGCTTTGCTGCTTTCTGCTTGGCGACTCCATCTTGCATTCGCTACTGGGGCTGCAAGTCCAAGTTGGACTCGGGATTTGCAGTCGCAGTCGGAGCCGGAATCGGAGTCGAAGTCGAGGAGTCGCATATGCTTAACTTGAAATCGATCGATCGTAAATTGCAGACTTACGACTATTTGACTGCATTTATAAAGATTTTTTTCTTTTTTTTTGTTGCTTTGCTAAGCCATCGTTTTTGGCTTCTGTTGTTATTTAACTTTTTTCTTTTGCTTTCTTTTTTTTTTATTATTTTCATTGCGCTCTTTTGTTTATTTTTCAAGTCGAGCACAGATGGCTCAGCAATGGATTTGCTCAGTTTCAATAGTAAAGTTTCATATTTGAAAGACAATCCATAGCACTACAAATCTTAACTCAAATAAAATCAAATTTCCCTTAAAATGCTAAGTATTCTTTTTAACTTATATTTTTACTAAAAATAACTATGAAAATTATTGTTAATTATATGAAATTTATTATAAAAATTATTAGCTAAGGGTAAAAAAAATTCAGGAGTTCCATAGAAGTTAATTAAAAAATATTTATTTTCATATTCTTTTGTGTTTCTTGCTAAGATATTAATTTAGAAATATATATTAAAATTTTTTTGATATAATTTGATATTGTTATAATTTAAATATTTCTTTATTAAAGCAATAAAAAATGTTTTCCATATCGTAAAGAAAATTATTTTATCCGTGAATTTATTTCAAGCATATTAATCAAACTATATATTTCCGCAGATATATATCATACATATACATATAAATATTTTATTATATTATACATATATATTGTGGTCATTTTCGTAGTTTTATTTGAAAGAGATTCATACAAAATCAACTTGCACTTCCGAGTGAACGCATGTTCGGCATACTCAAGAAAAAGTCAGCCCTTAAAGTGGTTTATAGGTGGGGGGGAGGGGGAATTGGGTGCAAAAAGAGTCAAAGAGGACAAATTGAAAAGAAAGCCACACTTCCTTTTCCTGCAACAGCAGTCGAGAGTCAAAAGCTGCCAATAGCAAATGCCGCGTCGAAGCCAAAGGCAAAGCCAAAGCCAAATCCAAATCCGAACGCAATCCAATCCAAATCCATGTGTGCGGCGGATTGCTTGGTTTTGTAGTACTTGTTTTTTTTTTTTTTTTTTTTTTTTGGGTAAACGGCAGCGGGAGGCAGTTTAAGAACGGAACCGCAGCAAGAGCCAAAAACTGATGCAGCCACAGAAGTGAGGCAAAAGGCAAGAAATACCCGAATTTTTCGTCTATTTCGATGGCAATAATTCAAAAAATGAAGACGGCTCGATAGTCATAAATCTGTCAAAAATCCATTTCTTCCATTTACCAACAGCTTGGCATGGCGTTTCCTTTCTTCACAGCGCCGCGCACACTTACACACACACACACACACACACTGTGTGCATGTGCATGTGTCTGTGTGTGTGTGTGCTTGCTAAGCGTATCTTTCAGATACATAAACTGGCACTTCAAAAAAAAAAAAAGTAGAAAAAAAAATGAAATACTGTGGCAGGAGCCGGGCAAGGCAGGCGTCGCCATTGCCGCCGTCTTTACTTAGACACATTTCACTGGCTTTTGGGTTCGGTTTTTCAGCGTTTTTCTGTTTTTTTCGGATGTGTTTGTGGCACCACCGCTCGAGATGCGATGCACTCGATGGCAGCAGCCACACACAAGACCAAACACCGAAACCGGCGACAACAGCAGCCTCATTGTTTGGCAGTTTGACTGTTGTTGTTGTTGTTGTTGCTGTTGTTGTTGCTCTTGTTGTTGTTGTTGTTGTTTGCTTTTCAATTCCCATTGAATGCAGGCAGCGTAGCTAAAACGAAAGTGAAACAAAGTATCTGTAAGATGCTCGTTTGCGCACTTCAACTGAGCTGTGTCGCCCGTTCTCCGATCTCCTCTGCTCTCCTCTCCTCATCCACCCTTTTAGCTGAGTATCCACTCACACCCACTACAACCCGCACAAAGTCCAATAAGAATAAGAGATTCAGATGATGGAAAGCAGCCATCGCACCATATTTCAGTCAATTAGAACTGTCATAATTCATTCTTCGGATTTATTTAGCTGTGTTTGTTTCGTTTCTCTTTACTCAGTTTCTCCCTCTATACCACCCTCTCTCTCTTATTCTCTCTCTCTCTCTTTCTCACTCTTTGTATACAGCGTCCCCCAAGCAAACTGGCAAAGAGTATCGCATGCTTTTTTCTATATTTGATAATTTATGGTTTCGCTTATGATGAGTTCCAGAAAATTAAACAATTTTCCTTCTTTTCAGTTTTGAAATGAAACTGTTTTGGAAATAGCTACACATGAAAATGTGTGTAGCTATGTGTGTTTGTGTGTGTGTGTTTGTGTGTGCTGCATCGTTAATTTTTGAATAATATAATTTGTTGCCTCAAGTATGGCCGCAATAGTTTCTTACATAATTAAAACATGAACATTGAATCCATTTGTTTGTGATACTAATCAAAAATTAGGCAATTAAATATCTGAAATGGGCTATATGGTAACCTCTTAGGGTTATCTAAGATAATGCTGATATATTCAGATATATATATATATATATATACCAAATTGTAAAAGTGAAGAAAGCGATTCACTGATTAAAATATTTATTTGGATACATTTTTATATTAATTTACGATGCTTTCATGAATTTATATTTAATTATAATATAACAAATAATACTCATATATGTAAAAAAAAAAAAATTTTAATATTATGACGACATTCCTAGAACATTTCTAGTATTCTAACAAAATATTATTTATACATTATTAGATAGTTTTTGGGTTTATGTAACACTTTGCCTCTCAAAGCCAAATCCAATGGAATGAAAATTAAATGAAATGCGTTTTTTTTTCGGCTGCTAATTGAGGTTTAGAATTATGTTCGAATTTTAACTGTAAAGCGCAATGTGCGGCCATCAAAATGCAGCTAATTGTGTCGACTAATAAACCACGCCCGCAATTCGCCTAATTTCCAAAACATAAAGTTTTCACTTAAGTACACTTAACATAAATTAACCGGAAATCATTACATTTCTTTAAAAATAATTTCAAATTGCAGCAGCACCTAAACCAGGAGCAGAGTCTGGGTCTGGTATTGGGATTGAGATTGGGTCTGGTTATGGGGTCTGGTTATGGACCAGGACATACACAAGTGGTAATTGCCATTAACGCGAAATAATTTTTGAAAAGGCAATAAGAACGACAATTTGCAACACGCATGCACGTCCATGACACAAATTGCAGGACAATCATCAGGAGCCGTTGCTGTCGACGTCGACGTTGACGTTGGCGCTGGCTGCGACGTCTGTGGCAGTGGCAGGCTCCTCCATTAGCGAAATGGACACTGGACACATAAAATGCACTGCGAAAAGGACGCAAAAAGGATATGCAGCGTGGGGGGGGGGGGGGGTTGGGGAGAGGAGGCCACTCAAATCCACTCAAATGAATTTGTATTTGTATTTGTATTTTGTTTGTTTTGCTGTATTTGTTTTAGGAATAATTTTCGAACGTTGAGGCAATCAAAATTGTTGACCAAATGGCTGGAGAGTTAGAATTGGAACCGTATGTGGTGTGTGTGTGTGTGTGTGTGTGGGGGAAGGTGGTGGACTATGCATTTTTATGCGGTAATCAACATTGGATTGTGTCGGATGTTTTGAGTGGTGATGTGTGTGGTTGCAGTGTCGATATGGCGGTCGCTTCGCTGAGTCTCATTCAATATCACTACTCCCACCCACACACACACACACCAAATCCACTCAAAAAAGAAAAAAAAAAACATTTCACACAGCCTGGCATTTTGTGTGGCTTTGGCAATTTTAGCGAAAATTTTCCAAATGTTTTTCAACGCCTCTTAATTGGCGGCATCAATTTTGTTGGGGTCAAGAGTGGGAGCTAGAATGTTCTCTATGGCATTAATAGGGGCGGAGGTGTGGCAGGCTATGTGTGTGTGTGTGTGTACGCGCGCGTGTGTGTGTGTGTGTTGGACATATGGTTATGACAAAGTTGTAATACGCTCTGAAATTGGTTTAATATGACTATAATGCAGATGACATTTTAAATAAATGAGTAAATTAACTTATTAGCGATTCTGCGGAGTTCTATAAACTGATTTCAAAGTATTTATCGGTGGATAAGGGTCTTTTCTGTTGTATATATCAATTTAACAATGTTTTCCACATTTCTATTTAATTGATGCGAAGAGTAAAAGAAGAAGTTATGCTAAATAATAAGAGAGATCATCTATGTCTGAGAAAATATTATATGCGCTTTATTCTCTCATTTTGAATGTTGTATTTGGTAAATATTAATTTTGTTCTTTTTGTAATACAGAAAACTCTCACACATATCAAGAACAAGTTTTGGTAAATGCGTCTTATTCCTCTTAGTTTGAAAAATAATTTGATTTATTATTGTGTTCAGTTTTAATATTATTTTTCTACAATTCTGTTGAGATCATACAATTTGTTAAAAAAAAAAAATGAAGAAGTTTCATTAACTAAAATAGTTTTTAAACTTTGAAAATTGCATCTTTGAAATATTTGACCATATTCGAGCAAATAAATATATGTTCTTATGAATATGTGCATATATCTCGGCCAGTTGACAAATGAAAGTCACAAAATTAAATTCATTTATTTTTTTTAGTATATTTTATATACGGTTTTTAAGCAAAACTGTCGCATTGCCAGCAGTTGGTGTAACTTTGTTGAATTTCTATCTTATATGTTTAAAGCCCGATTATTTGCTACCGGTCTTCGATTATTATGGTATTACCAAGACAGTCTTCCATCTATGTCGCCACAGACTAAAAGTGCCAAGGGGTAAATGCAAGCAATAGAAATATGTATGTATTTAGGTGCAAGTATGTGGCTGTGTGGAAGGGGTGGTTATGAGAGGATGCACCGGCGTTTGAATGAAGCGTTCGGATTTTAGAGATTGGCCGACACTGAGATGAAGCTGCAAGTCGGACGCTTGAAAGTTTAGAGCCAGCGGTGGCTGGCGGGCTGCAATGCCAAAAAGGGGCGGGGTGGCATTTGGCAGACAAGCAGCAAGGCAGCAAGGCAGCAAAGCAGCAAGCAACAATGGCAACAGCGACGAGAAAAATATCGAAACAGCAACGATAACAACGAGCAACGACAGCAACAACAACAAAAAATTGAAAAGAAGGCAGCGACCAGCAAAAGCTCAAGTGGCAGCAGAGAAAGAAGAAGCAGAAGCAGCAACAGCCAACGAATCAACAGCAGCAGCAGCAGCAGCAGCCGCAGGAACAATGAGAGACGACGACGACGATGACGTTGAGCAGGAGGAGTAGCAGCAGCAGCAGCAGCAGCAGCAGCAGAAGACGAAAAAGTCAACGAAACGAGACAACGACAACAACTTCATGTGTATGGATTTTTTTTTTCCAACTGCGTCTTCTTCTTTGTTCGTACTCGATGCTGATGCTTCTGCTGCTGCTGCTGTTGTTGTTGTTGTTCACATTTTTTGATGGACAGAACAATGAGAAAAGGGGTGGAATCGGCAACCAGCTCACAGCACTAATACCAACGCACAATATCTACTCCATGTCAGTGTATGCGTGTGTGTGTGTGTGTCGATATGAATTTCGATTTGCATTTTACGAGCAAACTGAGCAATACGGCAACAGCAAAACAGAATCGACGAAAATGTCGACCGAGGGCAACATAAAAATTGATGGATTCTTCTTCAATGCGTCCACCACAATAACAATAACAACAGCAGCAGCAACAACAACAACAACAACCAAAGCACCAACAAAATGGGAATCGGCCCCAACAAGCCAGAACAGAGTTGGAGTGCAGCTCTTTTTTTTTGCAATTTGCTTAACTGCTGAAGCAGTATAGATCACAAGAATAGAAACACTTGTGTGTAATAGCTGAAAAACGACTTTATTAAACTATAAAATTCATATATTTGAATTGGAATTTTATAAAATATTATTAAACTTAATTGTATTTATATATATATCTCTTAACTTATTCGTTGTAACATTACTCATAGATTAGTAAATAAATAGTTTAAATAAGTACATGTTATTATTTCAATAATGTTGTATTTAATTATTTAAGTATTTATTTCGTTTCGATTATTTAGTTTTTTTTTTATATATTTCTATATATTTCGAATACAAAATAAACAATATTCAATATTTGAAAGAAATTTTAAAATAAGCAAATGTCTTAGCAAACATTATAGCGTTAACAAATAAATAAAATTAAATGAAAGAATTGAAATGGTTTAGCTGCCAATTTAGTTCACATGCTTGTCATGAACAATATGTTTTTAAATGCCTAGCACGTAATGATTATTTGTGAAGGTTTGTGTGTTTTCCACAGAACTGTGGAAATCTCTCCCGCAATTTAGGTGACAGTTTGCAGGTGCATCTATTGAATTGACGTTAATTGTTTGGTGAACATCTCGCTGCTGATGCTGATGTTTCTTCTTCTTCTTTTTTTCTTTTGCTTTTGCAGCTTACTTGGTGCTCGTATTGGTGTATATCGTTTTGTGCTACTGTGTGTGTTCTTTGTGCATGTGTGCGTGTGTATGTGTGTGTAAGTGTGTTTGTGTGCTGTGAGTTTTGTTCAAGCGCATTGAGCTGTCAACTTCATGTCTCAGCAACATTTCGTTTTCGTTTGTCTTGCTGTTGTTGTTGTTGCTGCTGCTGCTTGGCTTTGTTGTTGATGGAATCTGGCAACACGAAGCAGGAGCAGCAACAGCAACAGCAGCAGCATCAGCAGCAGCGGCAGTCAGAGGAAGCCAGCAGAGCGAATGCTGATGTTGGCTGGTAGTCAACTACCAATCAGGTCGGTTGCCGGTTGCTTCTGCCCCTTGCCAAAGGATTTCACGTGCACTTCACAAACACACACACACAAATAAACATACTGACATATACACAAAATGGCAGACGTCTTGCTCAAGTGCCCGGACTACAACCTGTATCTGTATCTGCATTTGTATCTGTGTCTCTGTCTCTGTCTATCGCACACACACACACACACACACACACACACACAACGAATCGCTCCGCTTAATTGAGTCACTTGAATATGCAATTTTTCAAATGCTGCACTTGGTCCGCTAATGAAAAATCGACCACATCACAACATCGTTAAGAGCCCCAGCGATATAGAGAGCTCAACCATCAAACAGGGTCATGATACGATTTAATTAGGAGTTTCCACGCGCAATTAATCTTGAGCCTCTTAGGGCAGCACTTCAAATTGATGCACACAACTATAAGTCCAACGTACACACGAGTAACAAAATCGAGAGAAAATGTTGGGAAATGAGACAATAAATAACAATTTAGTCGAATTAATACAAAAAAAAAAGGCTTTTAGAAATATTGCAATGCTATAGAAAATATTTGGTATAATAATGAAGCGAATAATTAATCGTTTTATAGCGTTTGTTAAAGAAAGTTAACAGAACTGGAAAAAAACAATTATTCAGCTTACTAGAATCACTGCACATTTTTAATAATTATTATTATTCTAAAAAAAATTTCTCTTGATTTTTGCAATTTATTCTTAAATTTATTACTTATTAAATACTGATAATTAGTAAAAACAAACTACTTAAAATTACAAGTGCAATAAACAATTAGTACTCAGATTAAAGAGATTTTCGTATAATTTTCAAAAATATCTCTCTCTACTTTTCATGAAAAGTGTGCCGCATAAACGCAGCTATGCAAAGACGCCTTCGTCTACATACGGGTACCTGTTATTGCCTCATTGAGTGTGGCACTCAAACAAAATTTCTCTCTGCTCGGCTCGTTCCGTCTCTTTTTCTCACGTTATTTCTCTGCTGGCTAACATCTGACATTTCAATTATTTGAAGGAGAGAAAAGAAATGGGAAAAAGGAAAAAAATGAAAGACAAACACATGTTGGAACTCTCCTTCGTCTACTGCTATGACAGAGACGAAGATGAAGACGAAGATGTTGGGAGATTAATGCGCCAATTGTTCCCTTCATCATTTCCCATTTCCATTTCCCCACTTGAGGGTCCGCCCGCCCGCGCCGTTGAGCGTCCGATAATAATGCAATTACTATTTGAAAAATTATGTCTGACAGTTTTGAATTTGTCATGGTATTTATCAAAGTCGTCTCAGCCGCTCCAAAGCCATCCGTTGCATGTGCAGCAGCCTGGTGCAGCGCAAGCCGAGGGAACCTGGAGCGTAGCTGGTGTGCCTCCATATGCTGCACGTTGCAACATGGGAAGTAAAAAATTAACATGTCACTTTCATCGCAGGTAAATCAGTTTTTCTTTTATGGCTGAAGGATTTATCCATTTGCATCTTTTGGTTTCCATCTCCATCTTCAAGGTTAAACCTGAACGGCTGAACAAGACTTTTGATATCAACTCGACAAAAGACTTATTAATAGCTCTATTAATTTAGCGATAAGAGCAACATCTTTTTCAACTCTCTGTCGAGCAGCTTTAATTCAGTTGTATAAAGGATTGGGACAAACAACGATGAAACGACGACGACGACGACAAAGCGGGTCATTTGTTAAACTCCAACAACTGATTCTTTTCCTTTTTGTCCTGATCATTGCAGAGCTAAAAATTGTGTCGGTTTTTGAATAGCTGGAAACACAGTCTTAAAAAATGGCCAATCTTATTTGTGCAAATTTTCAATGTTCTCTCAAAGAGATTATGAAAGATATTCAACTGAAAAAATTTAGAGTATTGTTTACTGTTTATTTAATCTGATTACATAATTTTAGTAAGAAATAAAATCATAATTTTATCACAAATTAATGCTGCAAACATAATTTTTCTGTTAATATTCATATCAGCAATATATCATAAAATAAAAATATATTTTAACATATTGCATTAGGCATTTCTTATTTTATTTTACAGAGCTATAAATTGATTTTCGAATATAAATTCATTATAAATTGTACCTTGTAATACCCAGGAGCAATTAAAATGGGTTTTTCATAATTCTTGCCCTAACTCCCAACTGAGTAATGCAACTGGAAGGCTTGAAAAACAGAAAAGGAAAAAAAAACATGAAATTTATGAATGCAATTTGAATGACGTGAAATATGAGTATTTTTTCAAATGCACAATAGTAATAACAATAACAACAACAACAACAACAGACGTAGCAGAAGCAATGCAAAGCCCCACAACGTGCAACATCATCTAAAAACCTGTGACGCAATAAAATAGAATTAATGGAACCGGAATTATGCGACTGATGTGACCCGCTGTAAATGGCTAACGTGTGGAGGGAGGAGTGAGGAGGGCAACAGGACACGGCTAAATACGTCCGTTAGAATTGTCACTCTGTGTGTGTGTGTGTGTGCCTGTCTGCCACATCTAATATTAATAAATATCTTCAATCTGCTGTCAGTGAGTGCAAAATAGTTATTGCGCGATATGCAATTAAAATATAGCTAAAACGAAATGAGAAAAAAGTCATCGGACTAGCGGGCTAGCGGGCGGTAATGTGATTGTGGGGCGGGAGGGCGGGGGTTGGAGAGCGCAAATACCCCTGACAGGTAATAAAAGTAATTTATGCGCGCTAAGGGTTGTAAATGCGACGCCAGGACGACGGCAGGACAAACCGACTGGCAGCTCGTTTATGCTGAATGACGTTGACACCGACTGTGGCAGCAGCCAAAGCAGCAGCCGGGGCAGCAACAGTCCCTGCTACCAGTGGCAGGCAGGCAGCAGCGGCAAATACACACAAATGCACACACATTCTATAATTCATATTCGCTATCAAAGATCACAAATCAAATTATTATGCCATGTGATGGCCACACACACACATATACAAATACATACAGACACACACACACACACACACACATGCAGAGTATTGGAGACAGCAACCACCAGAAAATGTCTAACGAAAAAACTGCTTAAATATATATGAAAGATCTCGTTACAACGAATTCTATTTACACTAAATTAATAAAAATATAAAAACAAAATCGAAATGTTTAATTATAAAAAATATCACTTAATTGTTAACAATCAAATCGAGCTGGGAAAGTATGTAATTAAATATTCTATTTTAAACATATGAAGAAGTCTCAAATATATTTCAGATAATAATAAATAATAGAATTTTCTAATATTATTATTTTTTTTTTTTCAGAAATTTTGTATGTCATTTGTAAATCTTTTTCATGCTTCTTAGGCCAACTTTTCATTTTAATTATTCTCACATGTGAAAAATTTGATTTCTTTAAAAAGTGGATTGATTTTATTAGATTTTTTTTATTATTAAAACACATTCTTTATCATAATAAAGATATATATAAACTTGAGAAAAAAAATTATTATTTTTTTTATTATTTTTAACAAGTGTGTAGCAAAAAACAATTTGAATGATATTTATTTAAATAATAATCTACTAAGACTTATTTTCTTAATATATACATATGAATGAGTACTTTGTTCATTAATACAAATGCTCAACATGGGTCCATAGAAAATTAACTACACGACTCAATTTAATTTTTTTCTAACCATATCTATAGTCACATTATTAATAATCTTATAATAAACTGTTATATTATTCAAAACAGTTTTATATATTTTATTCACTTTCAATAAGCTGCAGAGTCAACCAGAAAAGATAGGATTTAAGTTTGACAACTGCTTAAATACTCTTCACAAATTATTTTAATACATGTATGTGTGTGTGTGTGTGTGTATGTGTGTAAGTGTGTGAGCGTGTGTATCTTTGTATGTGCTTTAAATGCCAAATAGGGAATGGTGCTCATTTACGCCCAGCGAAGGCAGTTTGAGCAAAAAGCCGTGAAAATAACAAGGATTCGAAGCAGACGTCGCCGCGGGCAAAGACCCGTCAAGTTGCGATGTCTGCCAACGTCGGGGCAGAAGGATAACGCACATACTACAGTAAAGGATATTATTTTTATGATATCTGTGTCCAATCTCTTGATTTATTCGGCCTCACGAATCCGAATTATTTTATTTGCCGACTGTCGAGCTGCCATTTTGTTTTGGCCTATGTCCTTTGGCGTCCTTTTTGCGTTTAATTTCATACAATTGAGTGATTTATTCGTGTCACAAAATAAAAAAGAAATATGACTCGAATCCTCAACCGAAATAAGGGTCGTTCTCTCGCCTGTCGCCCGTCGCCTTTCGCCCGTCGCCTTTCGTATTTCGTATTTGGTTTTTCGTTTTTCGATGCTGCCTGCCAGTGAGGAACTTGCTCCGAACACCCAAAGCGCCTTCTCAATGGTGGTTGGAAATGACTTTTTTGTTCCCGTTGCTGTTGCTGTTGTTGTTGTTGTTGTTGTTGCTTCGGTGGCGAAAGTCGTACCCAGCCCGCACATCCTGCTGCCCGTCCTCGGCCGTTGCCCTGCCCCCCTCGAGTTGAGCAGACTTCTGACTTTAGACTTGGTGGTTCGGGGTTCGTCTTGACTGACTGACTGACAGACTGTCAGGTCGTCGTTGTTACTCGTACTCTTCGTCGTTTTCCTCGTCGGCCATGATGGAATGGAAGTGCTGTCTCTGTCTCTGTGTGTGTGCGAGTGTGTGTGTGTTTGTGTGTGTTTGTTTGGCATGGGATTGCTGGGATGGCTGTCCAATTTGATGGCTTCTCTTTCCCACTTGTGCGATTCAAAAAGAAAACTCTGCTAAGTGCTCGCTGCTTGTGTGTGTGTGTGTGTGTTTAAGTGGTGGCAATTTTCCACGAGCTGATGCGGGTTTTTCATTAAAAAGTTTCTGCGTTAATTTTGACGAAAGAAAACGATTCTTGAACAATGCTTTTGTGGATCTGGTCAACTTGGGAGTTTCGATTATCTACTTGATGTGAATTTGGTAAATGGAAACACTGAAAATTCCAAAGGCAATTCATACAAGAGAAAAACTTGAAGTCACTTTAGTAATTTACTATGATGAAAACTTTTTCAAATTGAAAAGAATATGGACAAACACATAAATAAATATTGTTTTACACAGCAAAACTATTGGTATTAATAAATATATTTATTTATATTTATTAATTTATTTATACAATTTATACATATATAAATAAATTTATTCAATCAATAAATATATGATTAAATATGGCAAAATTCCCTATTAAAATTCTCACAATCTATTTTCCTTACTAATATGCACATATTAAATATAATTTGTAATTTTCTTGAATGTTTAAAATACCCCCAACTACGGCATCAACTGATTAATGCCATATAATTAAAGTGGCCAGTTCGGGCTGTCAGCGGCCAACTGAAAATACCAAAAATTATGACTAATAACTTAAAATTACAACAAATTAAAAGAGCAGATGCGACGAATATATAAAACAAGTCGCGGCGACCCAATAAATAGATAAAGTTCTATGTGGGAATGAGAGTTTTAAAAATAAAAAAAATAAAAAATAATAGAAAAAACGCCGCCAAGGGTAAAAGTCTCATGGCCAGAAAACCATAAATTTGATAATTGACTTTCGAAAAAGGAAAAACCATGGCTTACATAATCGAAGAAACGCATAAATCTCTGTGGCCCCGAAAGAGAACAAACCAGTCACTCACTCTCGAGAATGAGAATGAGATTCTCGTTCTCATTCTCGCAGCGGAAATGTGCGTCATAAAAATATTAAATATTTAAAGAAAGAAAAAAAAATGTAAGAAAGATCAAAATGCATTTTTCTGGAGTGCATACAGATAAAAGGCGGCTGTCGTCCAACTGGGAGAGTTTTTCGTTCCAGTGCATTAGATGCTCGATGGCATTTCAATAGCCTGTCAAGGCCATAAATCTGATTAGCTCTCGCTCCCTCACTCACTCTCTCTCTCTCTCGCTCTCTCTCTCTCTCACGCTTGCCATCATTATCATCATCATAATTTTCATATTTCCACATGGCGCACTGTGTTGCAGCTGCGCGCCTGCGCAAAAGTATCTGACGGATGCAGCGCGTCTGCTGCGATCCGTTTTTCGTTCTGCCAAATTAGCCGACGAGTGTTTTTGTGCGAGTAGTCCGTGATTTATGTTGTCCTTGTGTCAACTGTTAAACGGTGTCGGAGACAGTGCCGCTGCTCACTTTCGTCCCGTGTCCTTTTTCCATTTTCTATTTTCTATTTTCTATTTGGTATTTCGTAAATTTGCCTAATTTACTGGCAGCAGTTGCTGCCTGCTGCGTGCTGTGGCCGGGGGTTCGCCACCCGGCGACTTTTACGCCGGAGTCAAAATTTTCTGGCACAGTTACTTTCTTGCTTTCTTGCTCACGCACGAATACAGAATTCTCACATTTTCCAAATGCGTTTTTATATATATATATATTGCCCAAAAATTATGAACTCCTTTCAATTCCATGTTTTATTTTCATTGGAACTTCAAGCCATCCATCCGTCCGCCCGGTTCGATTGTAAATCACTCAATTTTTGACATTTCCTTCTATTTCTTTTCTATTTTATTATTTTTTTTTTTAAATTGCGTGACATTGTTTTATTGCCAGCATATGCGACAGAGAGAGTGAGAGAGAGAGAGCTAGTTAGTTTGTGATGCGGGGTGTGCGTGTGTTGGTTGTTCGTCATGGAGGCCATTTCATTAGATGAAGAAAAACACACACACTCAACGCCATGTTGAATCATCGGAATTGTTTCGTCGGTCTTTATCAACACGAGAGAGATTCCGATAGCCGACTGGCTCCCAAATTTACGTAGGCCACAGAACTACGCCGCTGGCACTTCGAGGTGGATTTCTACTGTCAAAATTTGATTAGTTGCTTTTGATTTTGTTATTTTGTCTGCTCCTTTCCCCATTCAATGTTGCATTCAAAGCATTCGTTTGCTCGCCAACAATTCCGCCCATCATAAATCTAACGAAGGGGTTGCTTTTGTGTCTGACGTGAAAAGTATGCCCCTATATGCCTGACATAAATACATATACATATATATATATATATATATATATATATATACATATATAAATACATATTTTATATTCTGTCACTGCAACACTCCCCGAACTTACTCAAAAGGGATCAGACTTACTTAGCTCAACGGCTAAATATGTAAAAGTTTTATTTTTTTTTTTTTTTTTAAAAGGTATAGCTAAAAGCACTGACAAAAATTTTGCGATAATCTTTTTGATTGACGTTGTTTTTTACTTCACATTTTTTATGCTAGATATTGTTATGCATATGGTTTTTGAGATATGCGAAATTCTCGTTTTAAGTTAGGCAAAAAGCTGGTAAGCAACTTTCGTACATATTTACCATTTAAAACAAATTTTTCGATTTAAAAAATACTAATCTTTGATGAAGTAATTTATCAACTTCTACCTATTACATTGCTTTACCAAAAAATCATATATATATTAGTATTAAGATTGCTTTGGGATTAATTAAGTTCAGCGCATATAAGACTAAAAATACGGACAGGTGTTCAGATAGTCAGGATTCTATCGACACAGATGTTTAATAAAAAATTATTTTTCGAAACGCTGCAAATCTTGAAACAATATTAAAATGCATTTATATTGAATAAATAATATTCAGCTACATTTTATTCTATTATAAAATCAGTTCACTTGGTAAATATAATTCAGTGATACCAATTTGTTAACAAAATATTTCTGTTTGGACTTTAGATTAATATATGCGATAATAAGTTGCATTTAATTAAAAAAAAAAAAATATCAAAACTATTATAGGGTGTCAACGAATTTAAATAATTTTCTTTTTGGGGCAGCAAATATTGGAAACTGGAAAAATATCTGATTTACATTTATATATAAATAATACTGATACGGATTTTAATTAAACTATTAGCTACTTGACTCAAAAAACTTCAGAAACTACTTAACTAATCTGAAATCGTTTATAATACAAACGTATCTGGTGTCAATCGAAATCCAGCTTTGTTTTTGGTAAGACTCTATTTGTTGACTGATCCAGATAGAAAACGTTTTTGTTATTTGGTTAACAAATGATATGCAAATTTCACAAAAAGCCCTGTTTGGCTTAAACGAATGCATAGTTTAGACAAGAAGCTGTTTGTTTATTTTTTTGGGAAGGTTGAGAAACATTTATCGCTAATCAGCAAAAGCTGTCTTTGGAGATGCTGAAGGCAATTAACTAAATCCAAAGGAAGCCGTGCAACAAGAACAAGAAGAAGAAGAGACGAGGGGGGATACATAAACCACCCTGAGATACATTTGGTGGCTGCCTCTCTTTTTGTGCTGGATGTCATTAAAATATAATTGCGACTATTTAATGCCATTAAAGTAAGTGCGGCGATTAATGACTAATGGAGTTTTTGTCCAGTGGTTGCGTGTGCTGGACGGGGTGCGGGTGCGGACTGGAAAGCGAAAGTGGAAACAGACGGTCAGCGGTGGGCGGAAGAGATGGAGTTGGAGGAGCAAGAGACTGCTGCTCGTGGCTGGGATTGATAGAATGATTTAATGTCGCCAATAAATGGACGACAAAACGAAACGTGCGACTCATTCGAAATGCACGACCCGCATGGATGCCAATGTGGCGACTAGAAACGCACACACACACACACACCAGCACACACACACACACAACAACACACACACACACACATGTATAGATAGGGCAAGATGGCCGCCCATTTGGCTTGTTCATCGCATGCTCAAATGACATTTAATGTGTCAAATAAGGGTTACTCCCACCCCGCAACAAAATGTTGAAGAAGCAGCAGTGGCAGCAGCAAAAACCCCAGAACTCTGTCGCTAGCTCTGACTGTCATCATCATCATCCACTTTCTCGGCTGGGCTGGCAGCGTTTTATGTGAAATTGATATCCGTTCGAAGGCAGACATCATGAAATGTTTGTAGTATCAGCAAGGGAGTCCGAGTAGACACACACACACACATGCTCTCTTGGTATGCGTGTGCGTGTGCGTACATAAATCTGTCAGTTTGCTTTCTTTTTGTCACTGCGCCTGTCAATTCACACAAAAATTATGATCCTGAAAAGTAGATTATCCTTGATTTATCGCCGCATCATTCGAAAGTTGAAAGCGAGCAATGAAATTGCGTATCACAAATATATATATATATGTATATATATATATATATATATGTATCTTTGTATCTTTTGTTGCCAGCATGTGTCGTCATTTGGTTCCAAAGGCCATCTACGCACAAACACTTTATTTGTTGACATTTCTTTCGTTTTGGCTTGTCCGTCTCGGTGTCCTGCCACTTGGGCCCTTTTCATTCTATACACTTTGCTTTCTTCTTCTGTGCCTGGTTTATTTATGTCTGTCCTGGCCTACCCTCATATGGCTCTCAGGTCTGGTCACCCGCTTTTCGACGGCGCAGATAACGTTGCCCCGTCAAATCATTCTTTGCTTTTGAGTAAAAGTATCTGACGGATATCTCTGCATCCGCACATGCAAGTGCTCATCAGTGCTCCTTCAAAGGATAACACACACACACACAAGCACACACTGGCACACACTCGCTTATGCTGTTGCCGTCTTTGGCGATAATAAATAAAATTAAATGTGCTTTTGTTTGGGCCAATTGAATTATGTGCGTGTGAATGCCTCGTTTCGATGCCCAATCCCATACCCATTCCCATTTCCATTCCCATTTCCCTTCCCATTCCGCACCTCTTTATTTTTTCCAGTTTTCTTCTCTTGCATTTTAAGGCTGTTTTTTTTCCTCTTCGGGTTCTGTTGGCAATTCCACTTTTATTGCCTTACAAATTTCAACTGAAATTAAATGGCGACTGTCTCATCTTCAAGAGTTATGACTGTAGCTTGTGTGACAATTTTTTGATGAAATTGTTTGTGGTGGGTTTCGAAATGTCATACAAATTATTTAAAGGGGAAAAGCAGTTAGGGAGGGAAAGGGCGCAAGGCATTTGCATAAATTTGTGAATAATTATTTCGCAGCCAGTTTTTTTTCGTCGAATAAATGAATAATGAAATGCTTGTAAAATTTAAAAATAATTTTAATTTGTATCTGGCGACAATCTGTCAATATATTTTGTTGGAATTAGAATTTGTATAATGCAAACAATTTTTTATGAATTAAATTTAAAAAGCAAATATTTAAACACAGCGCTAAATAATGTTTTATTTTCTGGCATTAAAAACTAGAAACAAATGAAAATAAAAAAAATGTATATTAAATTTTTAAAATATTTTTAATATTTTTATGGCTTTTATTTAATTCATTTAATCGTTTACTTTTCTGCAATTCTTTTTATGTTGTATTTCTGGTTATTTCCCGGCTGACTGATATTGATTGGCAGTGGCAACCCTGCAACCCTTGCCGACAAAATTGGCATTAAATTATAGCATTTAATAGCTTCCGGTTTTGAGACATTCGCAATTTTCAATCACCAAGCTTTTGAGCTGCTGACCAGCAGGAGAGAAGGGAAAAATGAAGAAAAGAAGCACAAAAAAAAAAAGAAAATATATTCGCATTTTTTGTAATAAATACGCTGTCAAGCCCGCATCGATTATGGACACTCACGGATGCACTCATACTCACACTCACACTCACACTCACATTCACATTCGCACATTCGTTGAGTGTGTGGAGGTATTCATATTCAGGGTCGGCTTAAGGCAGTGGCAGCAGCAGCTCCAATAATGTGAGTCAATAAATCGCCAATCAAGCAATCATACACAATTTATTTCCCGTCATAATTATCGAGCTGTGTGTGTGTGTGTGTATGTTGTGTATTTGTGTGTGTGTTAGGAACTGTGAGCAGTTGGCAGAGTGTAGCGTGTGATTATGACGCTGCCGTTGGACGCCCTGCAGCGGACTGACTGACTGCAAGTTCCATTTGCTTAAACGGTGGAGGCGGGCAAGCGGGCAGGCGACTGGGACACAGGAGACAATCTACAACTACAAATGCAACTCCATCTACAGCCCCATCTCCATCTCCAACTCCATCTCCATCTGTAGTCGGCAATCTTTAGCCGCTGCTGGCGTTTGATTTGTGGCGTAGACGGGCAACCGACTCGCACAGCTCTCTCAAAAATGCTGAGTGGCTGAGTTGGAGTCGATGTCGGAGTCAGAGTCGGCGTCGAGGTCCGAGAATTATTTGATTCCGATTTTCGTTTTTATCATTTTTATTGCCAACATTCTTGGTCCAGGTAACTCTGGTTCTCGCTCTGGGTCTTCATTTTGTTGTTGTCTGCCTGTTTCGTGTCGTTGCATTTGACATTCCGCTGCTCCAATCGCAGCTCCCACCTCGCCATTATTTTAATCGATTTTCAGTCACAGCTTCGTCCCCCCACCACCATCCCCCTCTCACTCCACGACCCTTCTCGTCGACTAATCCCCTTGGCTACCATCTAATCGTCATGGCTCTTAATGCTTTCTGGGTTTGTTTTGTGGCCTTTTAATTTGAAATCTCTTTGCTATTGTTTGTATTTGATTTTCGCCTAGTTCCCATTTCCCTGCCTCCTTCCCTCCCTGTTCCATCATCCTCATCAGCTTTGCGGCATTTGTCATTGGTCAATAAATTCGATTGATTTATGCAGTCCGCCGCAATTTAAATCCCAGACGCTTCGATCTCTCCTCACTTCGTACTCAAAATTGAATTCTTACATTTTTATTTATTCGAATTGAAACTTGAAATGTTTTCGTTGTTTTGGCCTCTGACTGAGCGGCATTTTGAGATGATTTTTGTGTTCGTTGTTCGAGTTGATTTTGTTGCTTTTCAGTTTTCTCGTTGCGGTTTACTGCTGGAAGAGTCAAGAGTTCAAAAGTTCAATGTTTTATATATTTATGGATTTGATTTGTTTTTTTTTGTTTTTCTTTTTGTAAATTATGATGCTTTTTTATTTGTCATTATTTCAATTGCCAAGCTTGAAAAGTATTTCAGATGTCTAATTCTGGGGTCATTCAATAACATTTTTATTATAGATATTTATTTATTCGATTAGTTGTATTTAGCCATTTTTATTTATCTTACTTTTTTTTAAGACTTGTGATAATTTCGATTTATTTTTTTATTTATTTATTAATGTATTTAAAATAGATTACTAAAATTTAATTATAACACATATTTTATATGAACACTTTACTTTAAATAATAGTCAAAAACTTACAGTAAATTCGAATAAATAATTCGTTGCAATTATAATCCAGCATATTAATGTCTTTCATTTAAACAATTGAGTTGCCACTTAGCTGCGTAAAAAACAAATAATAAAGAACAGCAAAAAAAAAAAAAACAGATTCCATTGCGAGCTGCCAAATAAGTCTTCACGACTTCATTAATTGCTGTAATTTTTCACAGTGCTGCAAATACAAAAAAAAAAAGAATGAAAATATAAGAAAAAAAGGCGAAACGAAAAGCCAAACATTTTCTCCATTAAGAAGCGCACAATAAAAATAAATCAATCAATAACACGAAATTAAACATAAAAATTCAAAATAAACAAGTTCGCGCTGAGCTGAGCCACTCTCTGTCCACGGGGAGCTGCTCACATGTTGCGGCGAGTTATTGGTCGAATCACAGAGAGATGGCCGCAGTTGCCCAGAATGAGCGAGAGAGAGAGAGAGAGAGAGGGGGTAGGCATGTTGAGGCATAACAGCGGGCTGCAGCAGCAACGTCAGCTCATTGGATCCTAATTCCGAATAACGAATTTAACCAATTTACTCAAATGCTAATTTATGGGCGATTGATGCGCAGGTAGTCGCATCGACTGCAGTTCCAATGCCTCCCTGCCTGCCACTGCAATCCACTTCACTCCACTCTGCGCCACACCACACCACTCCAAGACACACGGACACGCAATCAAAATGTGGCAGCATTCGTTGTGCTGCTGGCTGGCTGTGCCTGTTGCCTGTTGCCCGTTGCCTGTTGCAGGGGCAACGCGGGCAACACATCATTATCATCTTCTTCTTGTTCATTTTCGTCTTCGTCTTGGTTTTCGTCGTCAACGTCAGTGGCAGCCATAAACATGGAAGCTGCACGCACACACACACACACTTACACACACACACACACAGTTGCAGATACATTTAGAGTTGCAGGCCACTTGTTGTGTCTTGGCTACGTGACGCAGTTGCCTCGCATGAATTACGACGAATCAACGCGCAGCAGCAACATCGACAACAACAACAGCTACAACAACAACAACAATTTGACAGTTGAGCAACTGCTGCCATCATTGCCACCTCTGCCGTTGCATAGCCAACGCAGCAAGCGGCCATCGCAAGAAGCGCCAAAGGTGCACAGTGGGAGGCAGTGCATCGGTCCAAGTTACAGTTCCTGCTCCCTATGCCCAGTCACCAAGCTCTGGTTTTGGGCATGGCTCCCATGCGGCGTTCGGCATCACACATAAATTTTGCAGAGTCGGCCAACGGCTTCGACTTCGGCTGCTCTGATTGCCAATGATGATGATGCACTCGCCCTCCAACCCGACCTCGAACTCAATCTTGCGCTCGCTGTTCCACCTGACACATCCAATGCAATCAAATGTTTTCCTTTGGGATCCATTGACCTGCAGCAAGAAACTGTAAAACTAAATGCCAATCTGGGAAAAGAAAAAACGGCATTTAAATAAATCTATTCTTGAAAAGAGAGAGCATCATAAATTTTCGAGATCTAATCTATATATCAATAAATATAAAAGTTATTAGTATATTAAATAATTAAGATTTATTTAATAATTTTATAGTTGCACAATCTTTAAGACAATGCAAAAAACTTTTTTGTTTTGAATTTAAACAATTAAATTTACGAATTGATAGTTATAAAAATTTACAAATGTTCAAATTTATATATTTTATTATTTATGAATTATATATATCCACAGGAATTATGAATTAAAACTGTACAAAAAAATATACAATTTGGAAATATAAAGAATGCTTTAAATTGAATTCAAAATTAAATGTTTTATTGTTTATAAATATTACTAGAACAACAAAATTGTACTAAATTAAAACTGGTTTTTGAGCAGTTCAATTACTTTTTGGAAATATTAAGAATGATTTAAATAGAATAAAAATTAAATATTTTATTGTTAATAATTATAACTACATTAAAAAATGTGTACTAAATTAAAACTAATAGTTAGCATTTTGAACAGATCAATTTACATATTCAATCATTTAAATAGAATGCATAATTAAATATATATGCATTTTTATATATATATATATATATATATATATTTCTTATATATATATATATATATTTTATATATATTTTTTTTCTATTAATAATATGTTGGTTTCTTAATGGCTTTTCTATGCCGTTAAACAATACATTTTGCATACTCAACAGCTTAATAAAATGCTAATTAATCATTGTGAATAAAGTGAAAGACACAAAAGTGGGGGAAAAAAAAAGAAAACTTGCTGCTGGCAGATACAAAGATAAAAAGATACAAAGATACTTTGGAGGCGGGTGAGTGAAACGAGTGCATCGCGTCATTTGAGCATTCATTCATTTATGCACTCAGCGCAGTTGAGACTGTCAATTTATTATACGAGCAGTCAGAAAGCGATACCCGGCACCCAATACCAATACCAATATCAATACCAGTTAGTTGCCACAGCAAAGTTGGTCAGCAGCAACAGCAGCAGCAGCCGCAAACAATGGCTATCGCGAAGCTGTCGAAGCTGCCCCTGATCCATGTGCACTTGAAGCGGAAGGCACAAGTACAGCCGCTACGGGCGGGGCATGCAGTTTGACACCGACACCGACTGGGACAGGGACAGGGACTGGAAGTGGGACATTTACAGGGATTGAGGCAACAACTGCACACTGAGACTGAGGCTAAAAAGGCAGCCGCCGCAGAGTGTCAAAAACGCCACGACGACGACGACGACGACGAGGAAAACTGGCACAGCCAACGGGCAGAGCGACAGCGTGGCAAAGCCTACAATGCAATTTTGTGCAGTCAACTTCTGCTGCAACTGCAACTGCAACTTGTGCAACGCGGCAATGTGCTATGTGTGCAACAAGTTCCAGTTCCAGTTCCTGCTTGCCGCTGCTCTTTAATTGACAGCAACAAACATCGCGCGGGGGCAATGCCACCCACCCACACACACACACACACAACAACACACACACAACACACACACACACAACATTCAAACTGGAGATTATTGCTGTGCGTATTCCACAATTGATTTGGACAACTCGACCAAAGCTTTGGCATTTGATACTGGGACTCGCATTCGGACTGAAATTGGGCTTGGGTCTTCATCCTTGAAGCACACGCGGTGTCTTTGTGTCCGTCTCTCGTCGTCGACGCTGGCAGGGCTAAAGTGCAAATGGTTCTCAGGGCTGCTTAATGTGAGCTGCGTGTGACGCTATTTCAGTTTGTGTGCCTCTGCGAACACCACACAAAAAATATTATCTATAAATCGATTAAGGCATTAATGAAAGTAATATATATATATAATAAAAGAAAATTAGTTTTTTTTTTAGTTTTATGGGCTTATAGATTCGCCATAAATCATAGTTTCTGCTGATTTCTGAAGAAATGTGAACATCTTTGTCGGATTGAGCTGAAGACATGTTAGAATACTGCATCTGTTCTGCATGTGGCAGAAGTGTCTAGATATTTTCCTCTATTTTCCTACCAAATGACCAAATCTCAGTACTTATTTTATCTATTTTAGCTAGTGATCTAGAGATCAGTGAGTATTCTAAGGCTGTTCTTCCTGACTTCACGAAAACAGTGAATCTCATCCTGAAAACAAATCCAGAAGGAATGCGAAATATATTAAAATAACTAAAATAGAAGAAATACATATTTAATTTGGCTTTTTTATGTGATTTTTATGAAATTTAACAATAAACTTTTTTTTTGTTACCTCCCCACAATTTCGATTTTTTAGACAGTACTTAAACATGAGTGCTTACAAAAGATTAAAATAGACTTTATGACAATAATAAAATACATAAAATTCGAAAAGCCTATTTTACATTTAAACAATAAAACCAAAGACTAATCATCTCTTTAAAGTCTTTAATAATAATACACTTTGTTACTGACAAATTTGTCGGCTGGCTGTTGTCTACATAATGAAATGCACTTTAAAAGATTTTGTACGAGTTTTGTGTGTGTATTTTCTCTGTGTGTGTTTTTTGTGTGTGTGTACGTTTTATGCAACAGGTTGCCTTTGAGGCTGTGTTCGTTTTTTGTTGTCGTCGTTGTTGTTGTTGTTGTTGCTTTTGTTGTTGTTGTTATTGCTATTTGTGCATTTAAAATGTGCTACCTCTGGTTGTCTCCACAGCCAGCGCACACACCCCGCCGCCCTGGTGCCACCGCCGTCGCCGCCGTGGAGCTCCTCTGGATCGCCGCCTTCTTGGACGCTTTGATTTTATGGCATTTGTTTGTCGTTGGAGGCAGTTTGATGCATGTAACTTGTCGTGCCAGAGATTTTTAAACATATTTAGCATTGGACGTGCTACATAATTCCCCAAAGTCATAAAATAAACAAAAACAACTAAACATTTTCTGACGTGTTGCGCCTGTTGCAATCGACCAATCGACCGGCCAAGGGGGCAGCGTCGGGGCGAGTAGGGGTGTGGCCATCAGCAAAAAGCTATATAGCAAAAAATGTGAGTTGCTTTATGTGGCAAGTTAGTAATTGTGTTTAAGTTTCGGTATATATGCAAATGGGTTAGTTGGACCAAGCCCAAATTGTGTTTGCTCATAATTCGATTGATCAGCAAATTATTTCACTATCCGATTCAAGTGCAGTCGCCTGTGAAGACTGTGGGAATTTATGATGTCTTCGATGTCTTCGAGACAGATTCTCGAGTACTCCTCGGTTTTCCAAAAAACCAGACTAAACAGTGACAAATTTAACATGAGTTTCAAGTGCCACAAGTTCAGATAGATCCGACAACAACAAAGAAGTCCACAACAGAAATTGAAAGAAAATTTGAATTGAATTGTCGCCGCCGAGCCTTTGATCTTGCCGAGAGTTATGAGCAATCAGATCAGAAGGGATACAAAGGAAACTAACCAGACCAGGGAGTGTGATGATTACTTATGAAGTGAAACAAGTGCCTAATTTGTAATACATATTAATTGTCAAAAGGAATTGAGGAAATGCGCAGCAATTCTTTTGAACTCAAGAGTTAATAAATTTTGTTATTTGTTTGTGAAATTCTTTTTGGGTGCCCCACCGACGCCCCAACCAATGCCCCCACCATCAACATCAGCGCCTTTTGGTTAAAAGAGCAAACAATTTGCCTGGCCTGGCATTTATCTACCGGATACATTTTTATCTTCAGCACGAACGCAATTATTGTTTGTCTGTGGCGGCAACTGAACAATTAAGAAATGAACTATCGCCATCGCCACGACGGAGACGGCGACGGAGACGGAGACGGTGCACACAGACCAGGTGGATCGGTGGTGGTTCAGTGGTGCGATTGGTAAATGGGCTTCCAATTAGGCAGCCCCAAGCACAGCTGATATTTGCCCAAGATCTGTGATGTGTAACCCGAGACTCTACCCCTCCCCCCTGCAACCCCACTCAAGCAAACTGCTTGCGAGTTTCGCCAGTTTTCACTTGAATTTCATTTTGGACATTTAATTAACTCAAAATGTACGCTGGTGTTTATATTGCGGGGTGATTACGTTTTATGATCGCCTTCCGCTTGCAATATTTACTGTGAGTTTAGAAAATCATAAAGCTTCCATAATTAGCCATTTTATTGGTAGACCGAGGCTGCAACCGCCACCGCCACCACATGTGCCACTTTATCGGGGCCACTTGCGAGCGAAGCCACCCAAATATTTGCACATTGATCCAAGGCACACACACATTGCGAAAGAGAAAAAAAATAATCAAGTAATATGATTAACCAAATTATAATCATCAAAATCTGTGTTGATTTACAGTATTTGTAATTAGTTGAAACTTTATTCAATTAATTTTACACTAGGAATAATCTTGGCAAATTTGAAGACTGTAAAAAACTATTATTTAACAAGAGAAGTCTGTAGTCGAGTGAGCTCGACTACCATACACCCGGAACACTTCAGTTTAAAATATTCTAGCTCTATAGGCAAATTTATCTTGAAAAATATAATAGAATAGAAATATATTCCAAATTTTAAATCTCTACTTTGGAAATTCATACAGATTTTAATCAAGAACATATATGTTTTATGTGGTCAGAAATGCTTCCTTCTGTCAGTTAAATTTGCACATAACCAACCGATTTTCAATGGATTTAATATATAATAACTTTATGTTCTATAAATAAGTTGTATTTTACATTTGCATTTAGTTGAGTCGCATTTGGACGTGTTCAGTAAGCAGCAATTAATTTAAATATTAATAATGTAATTTTTCATGGAATCAATTACAAAGCGTTTGAAGCTGGCAGCATTAAATCAAATAAAAATGCATTTATTAGTTAACGCCCAATTCTAATGCTTGTGTTTTGAAAAATGCACAACAATTAATTTTCAAATTAAAAAAAAAACAGAAAGAACTGCAACACGGCAACTCGACAATTTGCATATGTGTGGCATGCTTTATATGCACTTGTATGGAATGACAACAAAAACAACAACAACAACAACATCGCCAGCAACTCAAAATCATATCGAATAAAATACGATAAAAATCGCAAAACTGACGGAGGCCGCCGGAGGCCAAATGCAAATGCAAAATGCAACAATTTGAAATGTTGCAACAATAATTGTCACAAATTGAACTCATGTCATGATTTGCGAACTGAACTGGTCAACGGCACATCGAGCACTCAATATTATTATTATTGCTGGGGGATGCATATGGCTGCTGATGGATATTCAGAGTTATGTATACAACATTGTATAGTTGGGAGGGGGGATAGACCGGAGGAGTGGGGGAGGGGGTTCGGTCAATTCGATTGCGTGACAGGTGCAATTTAGTCGAGGTCTAAAGCATAAAAATTGCCGGCATTTAATGAGAACAACTTTCGACAGGTTGTGCAATGCAACGTGATGAATTGCGGTTCACGATAAAAAAAAAATAAACAAATGAACTGGCATTAAAAAACGTGAGCGTCAATGTTATACGTAAATTATCTACAACGTTTAATGCCGATAAAATTTAAATTTAATTTACAAATTATGCGTATAATGATTGTTCAATACTCTTGTGAGGAGTAAAAGGAAAATACGCATTTTTGCTAGCAATAGATGATTTTAAAGTTGCATCTATATCAGAATTCAAATTAATATGTTTTGCTATGTGCTATAAAAATAGTTCTTTAAATCGAAACAAATTCAAAATAAATAAATAAATTTGTTTAATAGTTTAAATACCAACATAAAAGATTAATTCGGGTCTTAAAGGTTGTGCAATGTTGGGCGTGCCCAAGTTAACCGATTTATCCAATTATTTTTATTTTTATAATAATAATGTTAGTCGCTTAACAGCTTAACAAACGTAAGCCAAAAGATCAATTATTTGTAAGCAATGTATTTTATTTGTTTGTCATAAGAAAGTTGCATAAAAAACGCTCTTGTTTTGAACAGTTGCCGCAAACAGTTTGCGTCTTAGTTGGATTTAGTTGGGGATCTGTGTCGCACCTGTTTGCCAATTTGAAATGGGGCTATGAACCCAACTGTAGTTTCTCAACGTCAAACAACAGCAAAAACAACAAGAATAGCAACGCGAAAAAAAAAACAATCTACAAGCATTGCAACAAAAAATCTAAAAAAAAAAAGTACATTTGGCCACCTTTTAGCCGGTTTTTCATCAGTGTTCCCCCGTCCTAAGCCGCTGGCAACGTCGCTTTTCCTTTTGTGGCCACCAAAGAACTCGTTGCACACCCAAAGTTAAGAGGCAAGCGACCAAATGGTTGCCGTTGCCATGTGGCCATGTGGCCAAGTGGCCATGTGGCTAGCCGGCTCCAAGTGAAGCCGGAGCTCAAGCTGAAGCTGAAGCTGGAGATTGATGTTCGCTGCCTCTGACATTTGTTTCGCGCTTGCATTCAACATTCGCTGTTGCATTCGCACTTGCCACTTTGCCAGCTGAACCGGTTTGCTATCCACATTTTTTCACAGTGTGATTTAAACGATTTTCTGCATTTGAATGGACGACCAAGTCAACGTTGCACATGAAGAGAGAGAGAGAGAGAGAGAGAGAGAGAGGGAGACAGAAAACCACCCAAAAGCGCATTGCAGCGGACAACAACTTCAGTCGTAGATCCACTGGATTTTCCACAGTGATGAAAAATTGCACAGTTCGATCATGTAAACAAATTCATTAGCTTGCACAAATATTTTAATTATTTGAACAGACATGAGAAGTCGCGAAAACTTGCTCGTTTTGGTGTGAAGTGACTGCCCCTGGAATTGGCCAAGATGACATCTTTAAATAATTTGCATTCATTACTCACAAATAACAAACGACACGCAAGCAAATATATATTTTTTTTATTTATTTTGATACTCAGATGTTAACTTAAATGATTAACTCACAGAAATTTACATTTTTTGTTTATCTGTTAAGATCAGCAGGCATTTATTTAAACTCGAATCTGACTCTGAACTTTTGTTCAGCTAATTAGTGTTTAAAAGAAATGCATAACATATAAAAAAAACATTTTTTTTTATATAAAAAAGTATTTTACGTTGAGAATAGAAAATGTGAATATTATAAAAAAAATATATACACCTAACCAAAAATGATATTTAAATTATAAAATGGGGTTAACTTTTGTTGATTATGTTGAGACAACAGCATTTTCATCTGCACTTCAACTTGAAGTTGTTTTTCCTTTAACCAATTATCATTAGTGAATTTGAGAATATTTAAAGTTATCTTAAGTCACGCAATTCCCAACAGTAGTTTAAATGCATTTATTAAAGTATAAACAATATCAACAATTTACTTTACTCATATTCGAATTTAATAACGCATAAATTTGTGCTTGGCTTCTGTTTAAAGTGGAGCATTTCGCAGCTGCTTCGCTTTTGTGTGTTAGTGGCAATTATAATGCCCATGAGGCACTTCGATGGCCTCTTGCTCCGTGGAGGCCACTCGGACTCTGCTCTGGCTCTCGAGCAGCAGACCAAGGAATATGCAACAGGTTAATTCACGCGCGCGAATGCTTTTGGCCAAGTGCGTTCGGGGGGGAAGGAAGACGCTGATAAAGCCGACGACAAAAGAAGGCCAGCTGCAATGGCGGGGGCAGTGAGTGCAGTGCATGTTGGCAACACTCGGGGCCGGTGGGCGCAATGAGCAAAAGTGTCAGCCTTAAAAGGCAGCAGCGAAAAAGTTTTTTTGAAAAACATGCAAATTCGCACATGGCGAGGAAAGGAAGAGTTGGCGGGTAACGCGTCGGTGGAGGATGGTGAGGGTGAGGAGGAGGAGGAAGCATTGAAATGTCCATTGAAACAATGAGCGGCCGTTGCCAAGCGACCAAATTGGCAACATGTTGAGGCTGACCAGCGGCTGTTGCCCAGTTATGAGAGCAGCAGGGAGCGGGCGGGTTGGCATGGTGGGGAGGGATAACTGTGCAGTGCACATGAAGGTGTCATTTGTTGGAAACATGCATTTTCCGACTTGGGTACAAATCGCGGCGACAGCGACGGCAACTGCAACTGCAACATGCAACTGGCTCTGTTGACGTCAGCCGAGACGTTCAGACTCACAGCTCTGCTATCTAACGGCGTTGCACAGTGGTTGAAATGTAACAATATGTGTAGGAATATCTAATTAAAAGTTAAACGAGTTGAGCATTAGAAATGAGTAAAATCTATAAAAAAAAAAGAGACCAGCTCAATTTCTTTAAATTAAAATGAAAAACTACATTTTTTTATATATTTTATTTGGAATTTTAAATAACTCCTTAGTTCTAAGAGTAGTTGGGTAACTTAAATAATTAACACATAAGAAATTATAGTTTTAACAAATGAATTTAAAAATGTTTTTCAAGACATGAATGAATAAAAAATACATAAACAAATAAACTTCGTTTACACTAAAAAGTAAAAATACAAATATTTTATTTACAAGATAAATTCTTCTATATAATATTAATATAATAATAAATATAATAAGAATAATAATAATGCACACAATTGAATTATATCAACAATATTAATAAATAATAATGCATAACATAATTAAAAATTATATATAAACTGTATAAATATTAGTTAATTAATATATATAACAAAATATTAATTAATAGAAACGGTTTTAATTCTCTCTATTTCCAATGTGCTTTGGTGGGAATATGGCTTGTGGGCCAGTTACTGGGTTACCCGGCTGGTTGGTTGGTTGGTTACCTGGCACACGATACTTGGTATCGTGTCAAGTATTGTGGTATGGTACTGTTTTAGTACTCTCAAACTGGCCGGTCCAGGCAAACATGTGTCTTGCAAATTAAACGCACATGCCTCTACCTCCCCCCTCCCACTCTTCGGAGGGGATCGCTAGGCCGGCACCATTTTCCAAACACGTTTCGCTTTTGTATGGCAATTGTTTTGATTTTGCTCTGCCCTTTCCTGTTGCCTGTTGCCAGTTGCCAGTTGCCTGTTCCTTGTCCCTGTCCCAATCCCTGTTCCTGTCGCTGTGCACTGTCCGCTTTGTTGGCCACTCTGCTGTCAACTGCGTGTGTTTTCCTTTCTGTCTTAATTTTTTTTGTCGCTCTTTTGCGTTTTGTTCAATTCTGACACATTTTAACAATTTATGAGTCGACCCCACCACCCGTCTCAGCCCACCGCTGCCCGCAGCTTTGACAACTAAATTCAAAGCAATTCATACATCACATGCGCTGGCCTAGCCCAGTGTGCAGCACCACCTGCGTCACCCACCCCTCCCCATTCTCAACTCACCGTGACTGCAACAACATTGGGCGCACCTGTTTGAAAAGTGCGTGTGTCAAAGTGCGTGCGGTGCGTGGCCGGTGACATTTTCAGCTGCTGCTGCCTATATGTGTGTGTGTGTGTGTGTGTGTGTGTGTGTGAGTGGTGGTAACAACGTTATCCATTTTCTTGTGTCTATGTCTCGTATTCCGTGTCCGTGTCCGAGTCTATTCCTCTGGCAGTTGTCAGTTGCGCTTTGATAATTTCATTTTGGCCCACTCGCCGCTGGTGCATTTCAATTGAATTGCAACTGACAACTGGTTTTTACTTTTACCTACCTCAATGCCTCAACAATTGAGTTACTTGCACAAGTCCAGGGATTATTTTTAAATATACCTTATCGATTTTTTATAAATTTAAGGTATATTAAAAAGATCATTCTGATTATATACCTGAGGCATAATTTCTATAGTCAATTTATTTATTAGTTGCTACTTAGACGGATTTTAAAATATTCGGAAATACTTTTACAAAAAAAGTAAAAATAATCATGATAAAATTAAAAATGCTATTACATATTTTAATCTTTCATTACTTTTACAAAAGCAATAGTTTTTCAACTAAAATATAATTTTGTAATTAATTATTCTAAGGAGTAATTCTGCATTGAGTTAGTTACACTTGTCCAGGGACTCCCTTTAATTAGACCTTATCGATAATAAATGTAATATATATTGGAAAGATCATACAAAACTAATCGTTTTTCAACTAAATCATCATAGTTATAATTAATTATTCTCTAGAGTAATTCTGCATTTTAAATTAATTCACTTATTTTTTTTTGCTATAATTCTAAACTTACATTCTGATTAAAAATTGTAATTCTTGCGTTTAACATAATTCAATCCTATTACTAGTAAATCAACAATTTAATTTCCAGCATTTCATCTAGATTTCTTAGAAAACAATAAAATTGTATTTGGGTTCAAGGTGCATAAATATAATAAATAAAATTTATTAAGAAAAAAAAAACACACATTTTTATGGCTAGCTCAAAAAGTCGTAAATTCATAATTCGTTGTGGACTAGCTGAAAGATCATTCGATCTTTGAATCGACCTCTTTGATTGACTTCCTTGTTCAGCGCGCGTAATTTACATAAATTGAAGATGGCAGATGAAACGGGCCGAGAAAGCGTGGACCAGGCTGACCGGCCTGACCAATAATAACAATTCGGAGTCGTCGTCGTCGTCGCCGTCGCCGTCATCAGCTGGACTCGCAGATGCCATCAACACGAGCGACCGGAATCAATTTCAAAATATATATTTGCCGCCATCGCCATGGGCCTGTTTCTCAATTCTCGCATCGACAATCTCGCAGCTATTGGAAATAACCGACGCAGCAACTGTCATCGCACAAATGATTTGTATTTTTGTTTAGGTTATTTATGTTTCATAAATAATCGGATATATCTAGACGATAGTATGTCTGTTTGTGTGTGTGTATGTGTGTGTGAGTAGTCAACGGATGCCGCCGATCAAGATTTTATTTAAATGGAACTCATCAACGCTCATTTGGGTCTCCATCTACATCTCCGTCTCCGTCTACATCTCCGTCTCCGTCTTCGTCCCCCAACTCTTCGTCTTGGACAGCCGATGATGAAGCTCTGTTATTGCGTGCCTTTTGTGTCTGTTGTTCGTCGGCGTCGTCTTGCAACGCCTTTTGTCTTAGGTTCAGAGCTTTAATTATAGAGATTGCCCCGCACACTCCTCCTCCGACTCCTGACTCGTCGCTTGATGATGCCTTAATGTCAACTTGGAGTCGACGTCGTCGTCGCTGCTGGTTTTGCTTTCCACACGTTTCGTCTTTAATTAATGGATTTTGTCGTATTAAACTCATTAGTTTGCTTTCGGCCCATAATTTTAATTAATCACTCAAAATCCACGCACAGACTTCGGATTCGGTTTTTAGTCGACCTTATCAACTGCCTTTGCATACTAAACGAACCAGGCTACCTAACAAAAATTCATCAGAAATAATAATACTTTAATACATATGGATATTTGTGTATAAAATCCATATTTAAATGCGCTCGAAAACGAATTAAAAATTCATCGGGCTCGATGAGATCGACAGTTCGTTACTCAAACAGTTTTTAATTTCAAAATGAAATAAATCAAAATTAAGTAAGCATAAAAATAAATAAATAAAATACAAACCGAAGGAAAATCCAATATTAAAAGCTTCGTTTGGCAAATTAACATTCGCCATTCGATTTGATATATTAAACTCAAAATGTATATTTCATCATTAAAAGCAGCGGGCACAAATATAAAATATATATATATATATATATATAAATATATATGAAATCGACTGCCAAGAGCGGAGAACGATCGCATACAAAAACAAATATATATATCGAAACGAACAACAACAAAAATGTTCAAAAATGGAAACTAGTTTTACAGGTAAGACAGCGAGCAGAGGTCCAAGTAGTCTGTCGATGGGGCTCCGATCCGATCCGATGAGACGCGAACAGATTCGCCGTCGTCGTCATCGTCATCATCATCGTCGTCGTCGTCGTCGTCGTCGTCATCGTAATTGCCGGCCCGTTCTCACTTGGCTTGGATACCCGACCAATTCATGGCTTGACTCTGATTCTGATATGGCAACTCCCTCTCTCTCTCTCTCTCACACACACGCACTTGCTGTCTCGCTCTGTCTGTCTCTGTCTCGTTCGTATGATAAATAACAAATCAAACGCTAAAATGTCGGTAATGTATGTGGCATGTCAGAGGCTCCGCTTATTTATGGCCTGGATCAATAAGAATAACGCCCCAATCAGTGACTATAAATTAACGCAAAGACAAAAAACAACTTCAAAAATGTCGACGACTGAGAATGTTTCTCAGTTGTTATTGCCGTTTATTCTCATCTCATCTCTGTTGGCTTCGCAGCACGAAGAAATGTTTGAAAATGCTTTAAAAATGTCGTTGACTTGGCCCAAACCAATTTCATGCTGGTAACGATCTTAAATACTATGAAAACTGTAGCAGCAAATATTTAAAGACATCACAGATCGTGGCTATAAAATGCGTTATTATTTGTCTGTCTACTCAAAAGTTGGGAAACCACTTTAGAAAATTGATAACTAAATTTAATTGAATTATTATGCATTTAAGCCAAGCTCAAGGAAGGCTTCGCAAACATTAATTATGTGTTTATTTTAGCTGAAAGATTTTCTTTATACTTTGCCAAATTCCCATGAGATTTTTTTAAAAATATTTTTTATTTTATTTAAAATAAGCAACTGTTTTTAGTCATTATCAAATTTCGGGACAACAAAGTTTAAATAATGGAGTGTTTAGGAATCTTTCTTTGACTTTGTTTAAGTTTCGGTAGCTACTTTTCAGTTGCCTTAATTATTATTAAATTATAAAGCTTGTCAAAAAGTAAAAAACATTCTTTAAAAGTTGTTTACTTATTTGTACAATTGAAAAAGTAACTAAGATTATATACAAAAAATAGAATATAGTAAACTAGTTATATAATTTTTGCAAGACATTTAACTTTCGAAGCAGATTTGGGCCTACAATTAATTTAACAGTTTTTCTTATTGTTTTTCTCAGTGCAATTACTTGCACTCGTTTTGAGATCTTCAACCACAATTTTTGATACAGCTTTAGTATTGGGTACTCACCAAGCATTTCGAATGCAGTGTTAATTTGACTAAATTTTCAAGATCATCTGTCTACTTAGTTGAGTTCCCATGCCTTCTATGCTTGGCTCCGATGCTGGCTACGACTGGCAGCCGTTCCACTTGGCTCGGCCCACAAATCAAGTGTGAAATATATTCAAATCGCACCAGGAGCGGTAATAAAAAACAAAGGTAGAAGGCAGGAGCAAATGCAACGGCAGCCCGCAAGCAAAATGAAAAGTAGTAAAAATACGAAAATGAAGATGTAAATTATACCAAATGTGAAGCATTAACCGGTCAAAACAACAGCAATAACAACAACAACTCCAGGAGGCGGTGGTGCGGTGATGGTGATGGTGGTGGTGGAGCAGGCGATGGCGATGGCGTAGAAATAGCAAACATGGAAGGCAACTGAAGTTAGCCAGAAAGAGCCATTTCTGAATACCAGAGGCAGGTAATGCTATCAATCTACAAGCTGTATCTACCAGATACATGCAAGCCATGCCAGAAAGAGACAGCTACAACAGAAGTGTGTGTCTATGTGTGTGTGTGCGAGAGAGAGAGAATAGTGAATGCAGTACCGAGTATTCTAGAGTTCCGTCGTTTTGGAAACACCCTTCGCATTCAATGATTGATTGCTCATCATTTTTCATTCTTAATGAAAATGCACCCCGCTGGCAAGAGTTGGTATCGCTACTCGCTGGTTGGTTGGCTGCTTGGCCTGCCTCGGCTGCCTCGCCTGCCTCGGCTGGAACGGTTGGCCACGAAACACTGCCAAGTAGTACATTGAGAGAAACTGTCGGGTTTGTCTGTCCGACTGGCACAAACTACACACACCTGAGCCAGCGCGCAAATGCCTAACAGGCAGAAGGTGCAGAAGTTGCGATTATCGCGCATCTGACGGCGGCCAAAAAAAGAAAAAAAAACAAAAACAAAAAAAAACAAGCAGAAAAGGGAAAACATTGCTGGGGCTGGGAATGCAAAACTTGGCCAAATTCCACCTTGGCCGCCAACGGCCATAAAAATGGCTGCCAGCTGCGATACGCTGCGGCGATGGCGTCCATATCCACCAGGCCAGCTGCCTGCCTGCCTCTGCCTCTGCCTCTTCCTGCCTCTCTTCCTTTGGCTCTCCGTCTTCCTGCCAAGCCAGCTAGCCTGCCAGTCAACTGTCAACTGTTCCGTGCCTGTGTCATGCTATGCATCATCTTCTGGCAGTTATTAACCTTTGTCTCCCCACCTCTCTCGCTATCTCTTTCTCCCTCTCTCTCTTTCTTTTTTCTCTGTGTATCTATTTTTGCGAGTGTATCTAGTAAATACTTGTACTTTGGCTTGAGCCAGCCCCGCCACTTTTAGCTGATTTAGTAGCTTGGCGTGGCGCAATTGCTGAAATTAAACAAACCCCTCACAGTTGCTGCCACTGCCACTGCACACCCAACAAAGTGGTCGACAACATTATCCCTAATGAGCGAGTGCTTCCTATAAATTACTATAGTTAGTTTAAGGAATATTTTACAAATGCATTGAAAGTAATCTTATAGTATTAATACGATTAGAATTTAAAAAGATGAGTATAAATTAAATTAAATTAAATAAATTCATAATCATATTAAAATTTAAATTTAAAATATCAGAAGAAAATAGATTTCTTCTGGTTATCATATTAAAAAAATATATAAATTATATAAAAAAAAAAAAAAAATTATATGTATAAAAATGAATAAAATAAATAATATGAATAAAAAATAAATTAAGCAAATAGAATTAATAAAATACATAAAATAAATCATAGATATAAGATATAAGATGTATATAAAATAAATAAATTGAACAAAATATATAAAATAAAAACAATATATAAAATAAATAAAATAATATGAAATTTAAATTTAGCAATCTAATAATTTAATACCCGTGTTTTCTTTGCCTGTACCCTGCGCCTGAATTCATGAATGAATATGTAGATATATCATATATCAACAGCAACTAAGACTGTACAGTTTAGAAATATTTAAGAACTGATAACGGGGTACTTTTAAGTCTGGCACTTTCGATTTTCCACTTCTTATATTTTTGAGTTGTTAAGTTGTGCTTTTGATTGTGTGTACGTGTGTGTGTGTGTGTGTGTGTGTGTGAGTTGTGTGCAGTAAACAACTTCATGATGTATTTCTGTTTTTCGCTCAGTTTGGTTGTTGTTTCTGCGCAAATTACAAACAATTCGTTGAGCGTCGCCGTTGCCGTTGCCGTTGACGTCGACGTCGACAGCAGCAGCAACGTCAGTGGTGCAGAGGTCAACGTTGACGCCTGCGTGGCGGCCATTGTTAATGTTTGCTTGTTGTTGTAGCTGTTCTTGTTGTTATTGTTGCTGTTGTAGTTGATGTTGCTTTTCTGCTGCCAGCTCGCATCATCATTAATCATTTTTATTTGCACGCCGCCGCATTTGTTGGCATTTTCTGTTTGAAATGCGCCCTGTCAGCCCGCTCAGAATGGGGTGGGTGGGCGGATGGGAGGTGGCGCTTGAGAGCCACCCTTGTCAACGGCTAGCCAAAAAATTCCAGCAAGTTTGTCACATGCCTGACCAGAACCCAGCCCAATCAACCCACCAACTCAGCCACCCACTTACTCCAACCAACCACCCGCAAGGACACAAGCAGCTGTATGCCGAGGCAGCCATCATCATCATCATCAGAGTAAACAACAAAACATGGACAGTAAATTGTAACAGTCATAATGTAGCGAGCGGGACAACAACAACAACAGCAACAACAACAACAGCAACAATAACAACACAACAACATGAAGCAAAATGTCGACAGCAACTGTATAAATTATTACATTGTGTACTCTTAGCGCACATAAAAATACATTAATAAATATTATTTATGTATATTCTGTATTCAGTATACAGAATACTCGCACATTGCGACCCAGTAGACGCTTCTTCTTCTTCTTCTTTCAGCAACTGCCATATAACAATAGACATGAGTTGTTTTATACACTGAGAAAAAGGGCAGTTGTTATGTAAAAGAGAGATAGAGAGCGAGAGAGAGATTAACAGTTAGATAGAAAAAGAATAATATAGACTTTATAAATCACCAGCAGATTTGGTACATATATATCTATATACTACATCAGATCAGAGAGATACTTAAGAATATGTTTTAATTAAGAGTAAAGGAATTTGGGAAAATAATATTACAAGTCTTAAGATCTCTAATGTATATAGGATAAAGGAATAGGATGCATCAACAACTTTTTAAATGTATTTTGTATATCTAAATTAATATTATAGGTCTAAAAATCTCTAATGTTTATAGAATAAAAAATATTTATATTTTTTTTATTTTATAGCTATATGAACAACATTTAAAATGTATTTTTATTTATAAATAAATTATACACAAATTGTTAAGGATGTTAGCAGTTTCAAGTATATTCATTGATTATTATTTTTAACTTATATTATATCTTCCAGTTAGCTTATGTATTGCCGATCGTATAAAAAGAAATTAGTATCAAAACTTATTTTACTCGATTAGGGTAACCAATTCACAGTTAGAATTAAAATAAATATTTAAGGATATATAATTTTTTATATTATTGTGCTTCTTATACAAATAAATGCTTAAAAGAAGCCAGGCGTCTATCGATGAATTCTCTCAGTGTAATTTCATTGAAAAATTGCACATAAAGCCTAACTTCATTTCATATTTTTGACATTTGTTAAATCAAAAAAATGTGTATGGATTCCTCTTTTTTTTCATTTTTGTTTATGTGTCATTTTTGCCGTTTGAATTTATTTGTTTGTTTGCCATTTCGCGCGAATGCAAATTTTCGTAATTGTCATTCTCTCTCTCTTTCTGTGTGTGTGTGAGTGTGTGTTTTGTTGTGTTGTGTTTTTATTTATTTGAGCGAAAAGAATTTATTTTATGGCAAATGGAGCTTAAATCGCAAAAGGCTCCAACTTGAGTTATGTCAATGAATAATGGACACTTTCCCTAACGAACTAAGCAGATTTCACGTTGAAGAATATTGCAAATTTTGGCTGACTAATAAAAGTGTTTTGAAATATTCATTTTGTGTTTCTTTAATGATAATCTTGAATATTAAATATATTGCTAATAAGTTAATTGGTTTATTTTTAACCATGAGTAGTCGAAAACAATCAAAGAGCTCTCTTTCCCCTCCGATTTGGCCAGTTTTGTTTGCTTAACGCTTTTGCGCTGTGTCTTTTGGCCAGTGGAAATCTTGAGCGTTGTGCGGAAAGGCAATGGGCCATTAACTTGATATATGTATATGCGAGTTGGCCGACTAATGATTGCCGAATTTCTAATTATACGCATAAGAAATTATATCTGTCAATAAATTTGCCACTGTGCGCCAAAGCAACCAAAGGGCGTAACAAAAAGGACGAAAAAGAAATCAGCAATGGCCATAATTCACTCACAGCACACACACACACACAAACACACACACACAGATACACACAGGACTAGCGTAAATCCTTCCACAACTGACAACGGAATGGCGCTCAGTGCTTATAAATGATGAGTCCAAGTCCGAGGCAGGCGCATAATGACCTAGGCCAGCACATTGGGCGGGTCGGCGAAGGGAGGGGAAGCGATTCAAGCAGGAAATATTTGGCCGAATGACGCATAAAACAAATCCAAGCTAAAGGAGCTTCAACTCCAGCACCAAAACCGAGACCGAGACCAAAACCGAGACCGATTCCTTGCCCAGGGGTTGTTGGCCCAGAGCTTGACGAACCTCGCTTGACGAGCACCCAGCAAAAGCGAGCAGAAGGCGACTTCGGCTTTAGCTAGTGCTATGTGCACATCATCATTATCATCATCATCATCATCATCATCGTTATCGCCATCATCATCATCATCATGAGGAGCCAGTCCAAGCCCGCAACGAATACAACGTGAAGTTTTATGAAACCCTCAAGTTGAAGACACTTTGCTTGGCAGCTTGCTGCTGCCCCCGCAACAAGATTCCAGTGTTTAGTTTGAGGCAGGGTGGGCTGTGGTGGCTCATATATTTTCGCTCGTCTGACATTAACGGCTGCTATCGCCCGCACGACGAACAGCAGCAGCGGTGGCAGTGGCAGCAGCGGTGGCAGTGGCAGCAGCAGCGGCAAACGCTTGCCAAGCAGTTGGCCACCGTCTTTTGCTCGGATCGCCTGGCATCATTACTGGCAGTCCACGATTTATTGACAAACGGAGCACCGAGACGGGAATCGCCCAAAATTTAGAATCGGCAAAACGTCTTTGCTGCCAAAAGGATTGCCCAACTCCACTCCTCACTCCACTCCTCACTCCACTCCTCACTCCACTCCTCCGCTATTCTTTACTCACCGGATGATTGGGTGTGGCATCCACACACACAGAGCAAACGCCATTTGTTTCTATGGCCCATTTCGTTGACGCTTTCGGTTAGCAGTCACAAGGCACAAATGACGCTATCGTTGACTCTGCCTTCATTTGGCATTGGAATGCGTCAGCATTAAGCTGGCCAAACCAACCAGTTGGATTAGGTTTCATAACATTTAACGGATCGCAATTCGCAATTTTGGCATTTCTTATCGATAATTTAACTGGAGCGAATATTTAATTATTGCAATCATTTTTTAAAGAAATAGCAGCAACTATAGTGGAATAACTTTTAGGATAGTAAAAACATCTGAGAAAAGTCTAATTAAATCAGTTTTATCTTGATTTGATTGCTTAGAAAGTATTTAAGTTAAATCTTAAAAAAAATAGTTTATTTGGAATATTGCACAAATCAAATATGATTTTGCCATTTCCCAAATCGAGCCATGGAATTTGATCTATATTAAGTATATAATGTTATTTTGATCGACTCTTGAATTGACTTAGTCCCTTTTTTAATTATTAAATAACTGCTTAAAAATATCTGCTATTAAAAATATTTTAGTTTTTGTTGTACATGTGGAAAAAAAAAATTGGAAATTATAGTGGGATAATTTTAAGATGGTTTAAAACAGCTGAGAAAAGTTTAATTAAAGCAGTTTAACAGTTTGTCTAAACTTGATTAAATTGAAAAATCTTCAAAAAATATTCTTTCCATTTCCCAAATTGAGCCATAGAATTTCATCTATATTAAGTTTATAATGCTCTTTTAATCCACTCTTTTTTGATGCACTCAATCACTTTTTAATCATTAAATGTCTGTTTAATAAAAGACTATTAAAAACATTTAATTTTTTTGTAGTACATCTGGGCAAAACAATTGGCCAAGAACTGCAAGCCATAAATAAAAAGCACTTGACGTAGTTTGCCTGCAGTTTGTGTGTGTAAGTGAAATGGGATATGCCTGGTTGGTTGGGGGAGTGGGAAGTCGCTCCAGCGGAAGTGGCAACTCCTGCTCCTGTTGGCTAATGTGACTACCACAAATTCAGGCAATTTCGACGCCCCCTGCCACTGTTGAGCCGATGATTCATTTGACTCTCTACGACTGCCGTCGTCTAAGCTGGATCTAATGTCAGGAGCGATGCTTGCCAGAGAGACTTCCTGTTCCAGTCCCTGTGCCTGTGCCCAGCATCCATTCATTTGCTTGAGAGCGCCTTCGGCATATTTTTAATTGCCTAATTTTGCGACTTGAGTGATGGGCAATGCCTGCTCCGAGGGTTGCTCTGCTTCCTTCAAATGTCGTCGTTCAGCGTGATAAACGCCGCCGCTCGTTTGGCATTTTAAAATTGTCGCCAAAAACACAGGCAACCCGCTACCCGCCAACCCCGCCACCAGCTACCCTCCCCTACCCAGTGGCAAGTGGCTTCATTTGCTGCTGATGAAATATTTCAGGGCACCACCACCCCTATTCCGGCATGGGCATGGTAAGGGAGCGTTGTCACCATCGCTCGCGGCAAATTATGGGACAATATTTTAGGCTAATGTTAATGTTTTCCCAAAAATGTTCTCATTGTGCCAGCAAACCGTTCCGTTCCCGCACCCAGGAGCCTTCGGGCCAAATCTGTTAAATTATTGAGCTGAAGGTACTTTTCAATGCGGTTCGCTTGGCTTGGGTCGCATTCGGCTGCCGTCGACTGGGTTGGGGTTAAATGAGCAGCAACACTTGCCAGCTATTGTTGTTGTTGTTGTTGTAGCTTTCGAGTTGCCCCCCCGAGTTGTGCAGTTGTGTTGGCTTTCCGTATTCTTTATTTGTTGCCAGCGCAATTTCCAGTCGCTCAGGTTCTGTTAAATGTTTCGGAAAGGCAAAATGAATAAACGCGAAAAGGCTTCGGGAATGAATTAGTTTCTGACTTGACACCCAAAAGTGTAGGAGACTGATGGAGATGCCATCGAGATAAAAATTCATCTTAAGGGAATGGGCAATTTTAAGAAAACTTTTGCCATGTTACGAACAAATGATAAATATATATATAAATGGCAAAACTGATTAATTTTATACACTTGTAATTAAAATTTCGATTTCAAATACTTAATAGTATTTCATAAATATTAAATACATAATGATTTTTTGGTACACTAATTAGTTTTATACATTTGCAATTAAAATTTCGATTTCAAATACTTGAATTGCATTTGGAAATGTTAAAATTTCAAGACATTGCAGCGAAATGATTGCAGGGCTTGTTGAGGCCGTTGAAGCCATCACTCTGTCTGTCTGTCTGTCCGTCTGTCTGTCTGTTTGTCTGTCTACTTGTCTGTCTGTCTATATGTCTGTGCAATAGCACACGTCGCTGCAAGATAAAGTCCCGTTGAAGGAAAAAACACCACAAAAACCTGAGCCCCGAAAAGCTCTAAATCTTTTGGCTACTACTCTGCTCCAACTCGTCCAGCCAACCCATGCTGCCATTATTTTCCCTAGCTGCTCGCTTGTCTCGACCACCATAAAACACTTTAATAGTTCTTTATAACACACACACAAACACACACACACAAACACACACACACAGAGAGAAGGGAAGCAATACTTTGGGTAGGTTATAACGAGGGGGAGTTTGGCTGGTTTGGAACACCAACTCCCACTCTGATGGACGTCTTGCCAATGCCTTTCTCGATGCTTCTTTCTTTGGCGTTTTGTCGACTTTTGCTGCGGGCTCGCGTTTTTCGGCGCGTTTTAAAATTATGGCAAGGCTGTCACTTCAATGGCGCAAAAGCACCACCCAGCCACCACTCACCATGCGCCCCGCCGCCGTCTCATCCACCTGCTGCCGCGGGCCGCTTGCCACAATTGTTTTTGTTTTCTTCTGCTGATTTTTTTTTCATCTGTTCGTCGTCTCGTCTTGCGCCGCCTTCGCGTAATTTAAGGCCCAGACACTTGCTCAACTTGGTTAACTTTTCTTTTTTCTTCTTAATGATTTCTGCATAAGCCTTTTGGGACTAATTCATTGGTAGCGCCACGCATATGCCTCGAGACGTTTGTGCGACGCAACAAATTAACCCCGTTCACCTGCAGCCGCCTTCCAGCAGCAACCCTTAACCCTTAACCGGCACCCTCAACTCCAACTCAAACTCGAACTGAATCCACTCAGCTCTGCTCAGCTCCCAGGCGCATTAAGTCAAGTGCTTAACCGCTTCAACACTTTGATTTGATTTTGCTGGCGCTTCTATTGCGCTCCTGCTCATCCTATTGCCTGCCCCACCCCTCCCCGCGCTTAATCAATTGCCTGCCGCCCAATCCACGCCGAGCCACGCAGGCCCCGAAGCGAATTTTGAGACCTGCGCGATATTTGTGGGTGTCGGTGTCTTTTGGCTCCCTGCTTACGACCTTGCCACATGACACCTGCAACCTTTTGCGCGTCGATTTCCGTTTCCGCCGCCAGTTTTTTGGCTTTTGCTCTTTTTCCTGCTCCAGCTTGCATAGCAATTTTTGATGCCTTTTGATCTTCGGCTGCTGCCGTTGGACTTGGCGTGTTTTTAAATTAAATACCGCACAGTGCCCCCCCTTGTGCCGACGCCTTGGCAGGGCAGGGCAGGGTCCGCTGCTGTTGTCAGCATAATAATAATACGACAAAAAATTGCACGCTATGTTTGATGTTTAATTTTATTAAAGGATTTCCCCCGTTTGCCGTTGTCAAAATCCAATTAAAATTCACCGCCGGCATTGTTTGTCAAAAATACACATAAGACGTGCCACAGCAGCAACAGATAACCAACAAAAACAACGTCTAGAAAAACCAACAGGTATATCCGGAAAAAAACCAACAAACAAAAAAAAAAAACATTAAGCAAATGTTAGTTGTTTTTTTTTTTTGCAGTTCAGACTGCTTTTGTTTTTTAAGCTTTACGTGTTAATCATTTAATGCGAGTGCTAATTGATTTTATAAATAAGTCAAAAGGTAGACAAGAAATTATTAAAATCTGCAAATAAAATATTTATTATATGTATATTTACTTAATAAATATAAATGCTTAATAAATATGTAAATCTTTCAAATGAATATAAAATTTAAAAAATATTGGTAAAAATAAAATCTTCATTATAAATATATTTACTTAATAAATAAAAATGCTTAATAAATATGTAAATCTTTCAAATAATTATGAAATTTTTAAAAACTTTATGCAATTTATAGAAATTTACTTTGAGCTGTGTCATGTGCAAGTTTACAGAATATATGTTATATATATTACTCAAATATGTATTATGATATCTACAAAAATATTCGATGACCCACAAATTATTTTACAGCTGCTGCTCAGAATTTTTATTTACTGGTATCTCTAGTAATTATTAAAATCTGAAAATAAAATATATATCAAATATATATTTACTTAATAAATATGTAAATCTTTCCAACGATTATGAAGTTTTTAAAAACTATTTGCAATTTATATAAATTTACTTTGAGCTGTGTCATGTGAAAGTTTACAGAATATATGTTATATATATTACTCAAATATGTATTATGATATCTACAAAAATATTTGATGACCCACAAATTATTTTACAGCTGCTGCTCAGAATTTTTATTTAGTGGTATCTATAGTAATTATTAAAATCTGAAAATAAAGTCTTTATCATAAATATATTTATTTAATAAATATGTAAATCTTTCCAACGATTATAAAGTTTTTCAAAACTATTTGCAATTTATAGAAATTTCCTTTGAGCTGTGTCATGTTCAAGCTTATATTTATTACATATATATATTATATATATATATATATATTACTTAACTATTTAAGAAAGCCTTTATTATTAATACTCTTAATATCTAAACAATTGTTATATTTTTTGTGCGGCGCTTTGTAAAGCATAAATATTCGATGCCCCTAAAACTATTTTACAGTTTTACATTTATTTAGTGATATCTATTGTAGTACTGGAAATTCGTCAAGGGATCTATATTAAAAGACCACTTTCTCTACGGTAGCCGAGTCTAAGAAGGGTCACCGTGACGGGGATCATTGTGCTGAAAGAGATTTGGGTTTGAGTGATTTACGAGGGAAAGTAACGCAGATCCTTATTCATAAGAATATCAGCTGAGATCTGGAAATGAACTCTCCACACACACACACACACACACTAAGTGTATCAGTTTATCCCTTTGATCCAGGCAAAAGCAAGCTGAAAGCGAGAAGCGAAAGTGAAACGTGTCCCATAAATCAGGTCCCGCTTCTGGGCCCTGTCACTTAACCAATGCAATTGTTTTGGGCAACTTGGGCGTGCCGGGCATTGTGTGCCCTCGGTCCGAATGCAAAATGCAAATGTGCAACTGTTATGCCAACACACGTTGCATAAACGCAGTTTCGTCGCCGCAGGAGTCGCAGCCGGAAAATGTTGTGACAGTGATGCAGTTGCCGGGAAAATCGCATTTGCCAACATTGCGTCGCCGTCTCTGACGGATTAGTGCGGATTACTTGACGACAACGAGGACCAGGCAACGCGGGCGTGCAACGAATTGCGTTTGTTTGACTCTGCCTCTAACCTTCCCTCCCTCCCTCACTACCTCCTCGAACGAGTCGAGCTGTGTCGGTGAAAGTTGTGGCAGGTAGCATTTGAGCAAATATTTTTTTTTCTTTTTCTCTTTTGCTAGCCGACTTTGTGATTCTCGTGACGCACGCAGCGGGTTGGGCAATTAATTTGTGTTTGCTTTGTTTAGTTACTGGGAGAGAAGGCGTTTTGTTGTCTAAAGATTTTGTCCATGATTTTGTGCTCATTACGTGTGCCAAAGTGAAAGTGAGAAATATTCACAAGGTCAAATTTAGACGAGCATTTCTGAAATATGATTTACTTTTAGTATATTTTTTGCTAATAAATCTTAAACGTTTTCGGTAAAAATTTAGACAATTGCTAAGAATGATTTTACAAAATATTTGCAATATAAATAAATTGAAAAAATCGAATACAGAATTTCTTATTTCTTAAATTATGTTTAACGTATTTATTTATTGGTTTTTTTAATTTTCTTCTTTTTCATCGGATTAATTATGATATTTGAAGTGCTATCGCAGATGCATTTTTTTTATGTGTTTCACATTTTTCTAATGTTTTCCTGCTGCTACTCAATACGAAAGATATAATTAAATAAACTGGTTGGAGTCCGGTTTAATCTGTCCATCTTCGAATTGCTTATGCAAAAAGCAGTCGACTTTGATCTGATGTAAGGTGTTCCAGTGTCCATCACAAGAAGCCAGAAAGGAAAAGCGCAGTCAATTATCAAATTAATTAGCTAAGCTTATCTGAGAGCAATTGCAAAATGCAGCTTGCCGCCGCCGAGGCAAATCAAGTGCAACAGGTGAGATTTGATATCGAAATTGAAGCTGCATCAAAGTGACAGCGACACGGGAATGTGGAATTGAAGATGGGTACGGTGACTAGATCCCAAACTGACAATTTATAATCATGCATCATGGACACTTCACTCTGTGAAGAAACCACGAAGCGACAAGCCGATCGGCTAATGAATGATTGATGTGTGTGTGTGGCGATCTCTCTCTCTCTCTCTCTCTCTTACTTGCAACTTGAGTGCAGAGACTGGCAATTTGCTGACCTTGCATTTGCATTAATCATCATTGATTGATCACTGCAGCCAGTAAGTACATTCTCTGCCTCAAGTCAAGATCGCGCCACTGATCGACAGAGAAGTTGCCACAGCGGAAGCTGATATGTGGCACCAATATCAATTTGATAGCAGGCAGCCACAATGACGGACTAAATGACTGACTAACTGACTTACTGACTAACTGACTGGCTGACTGTCTGACTAACTGGCTGGCTGAGTGACTAATTAGCGCGACGATCGGCGGGTTTAGGGCAACGCATCCGCCTGATTGATGGCACCGCGAAATTTAAGAAGGATGCCAGCCAGCTGTCAAGTCATTGCGAAAAGGATTAGCAGCAATGGAGCGATCAAATGGTGCCGCCAGCAGCAGCTTCCAGAATCCACAGAATCGTTTCGCGGAGTCAACATTATAATAAAGTTGACACTGCCGACTGCGGCAAGATGATGGATCAGAGTGAATGGGAGAGTGCTTGCGTGGATCAGTCACTCAGTCAGTCAGTCAGTCAGTCAGTTAGTCAGTTAGGCAGTGCCTGAAGGAGTAGAGACTCTGCATCCATCGCCAAAATCATCGCCGACCCAACTCCAGCATATTCCATCAGCTGTCACAAAATATGTCACTGTCAGCCACATGAGATTTGCGCAAAAAGAGTTCTTCTTCGGGAGTTCTTCTTGTGGAGATGCTCTGCAGTTTGGGGCTACAGTTGGTGCGCGTTTTCGGCCAGATTGACAAGGGAACGCTGCTAATCCAATTTAATTTGAATGTCAGTTCGTCTGGAAGACAAGAGCAACACAACAACAACAACAACAACATAACAACAAGTCTCAGTCAGAAATCTGTTCTCTGCATTGGAATTAAGAACTTCTGATTTGCCTTTCACTCTTTCTACTATTTAATTTTTTCGTTTTTTTCTTTTTTATTTCTGATGGCGGCATTTCGAATTTGTCGGCAACTGCGCAGATTCCCAGATTCAGATTCAGATCCCCTCCCTGTGCCCCTGTTGCTCCTCTACCCAACACATGTTCGACTTAATTTGGTTCAGTGCTTTTTTGTGGCGTAATTTGTTTTTTTCCTTTGGCGGGCATCAAACACAACAAAGCATTTGATAAACCCCCAACAAAAAAACAGTCGAGCAGTCAACAGAAGCTAAACACAAAATCACCAAACGGAATTTATTTGAAATTCGATATTATATCCAAACAAAATATCATCCTACATCGTCCATCGTCAGCAGCAGTAGTAATTTTTTGGCATTCACCGAAGCTTCGATTCGATTTCAGTAGCCAATGCACAAAGTTTAACGGAATTGAAATTTAGTAATTATCGAATTCAAAATTCAGTTGCATTTCTGTGTATTGAAAAAGTGATTAAAAGTTACTAAAAGTTAGCATAAGTAATTTGATTAGATTTTATTTGGAATGCTAAATCGTATCTTTATTTTTAAATATTTACTATTTTAATATTGCAAACACCTAAAAATGTATTTATAACTTTTCCAAATCGTTTCATTTACACTTTTATAATTTACTAATTTTCTAAGTAATTTGATTAGATTTTATTTGGAATACTAACTCTCGCACAATCAATCTGTTTCTCATTATTTTTAAACATTTTTAATATTTGAATATTGCAAACAGCTAAAAATGTATTGATAAATATTCCAATTCGATCCATTTAAACTTCTCATTTGATGTCTTGTGAGTTACGAGAAACGAGCTGAAAAAAAGACGCATTCAGCTAATCACATTGTCAGATGGCTGCTGCCAAAAGTTGGGGCAGCTTTCGATGGCTGTGAAACGAACTCATTACGCGAAACCGAGAAATCGAGAATACTCTCAGGCACTCTTGAAAAGTGGCGCGATGCTTATCAGCGCTTCCACCAAACTCCAAAACTGATTAAATACTTAAAAAAAAAAAAAACGAAAAAGACAAAATAAAATGAAGCCAGGTTTACTCCTTTTCATGGCTTCTGCTGTTGACAGTTTGCAAGCCAAGAGAAGAAGCAACAAAAATAGTTACTTGGTTAGCTGACGACGCGTTTATTTAAAAATCGATCGCATCAAAAAACGGTCAGAAAAGGCACAAGAAAACAGCGGCAACAGCAGCAGCAGCAGCCGCAGACTTTAAGGTCCACAACAATGGGGCAGGCAGAAGATGCTGCTGCAACCGGAGCCAATGGAGACCCCGAAAGGGGCCAGCCAAGTGATAGACAGACACAAAACACAAGCCCAAATTCCAGAGCAGAGGCTCCAATAAATTTCGTTAAATGCGCACGCGTGCGAGAAACAATCCAAGCCAAGTGAGTGGCTTGAATCGAGGAGCGAGGATCGAGTTCGAGGATCGGTCGCCTGGGCCAGGCCAACCAGCAGCACAGGCAGGCAGGCAGTCAGGCAACCAGAGCAGAAGATGCAGCTACTAACTCAGTTAGCAGCAGAGACAATTGCGATGGACATCTCTCTCGCTGGGTCTCAATCGATGCCCCTTGCCCCTACCCCGTCCAGATCCCTAACCATTTGCGACTCCTAACAAGCTGATGAGACATGAACGCGCGCGCTTACCAAATTCCAAAATGTCACCGCAAAATCACATTGTGCGCCATTATTTTCCAACATATATAGTGGAGCACTGGAGGGGCACCTGGAGCAGGCACTGGCCCTGAATGCTCTGTGCTCTGTGGGTTCTCGATTCTGGATTCTGGGCTCTGGTAGCCGCAACTAATGCCATGCAGTGTCGTCGTGTCTCATATGCCATAAACATAAATAAAGGCACCTACTCCACTCTGCAGTCTTCAGTCTTCGCTGCTCTGGCTCAAGAAATGGCTCGCCAAAAATGTCGCATCACAAAAAAACAACAAAAGCAACATCAGCAACAACAACAACCATAAGCATAACTTTCAATATTATGGATGACAATCAGAAGGAGTTCAATGATAAAAACAATGCCTGGCAAAAGTTCAAGTTGGAAATTGGATTTGGGTTCAAGTGAAGCTTGAATAAATCCATCTTATGAAATATTGCACATTGTAAATGGAGCTGACCTAGATAAATCATTACGAATGCAATTATTATGCTCAGTTGAGGGAATTTTACAATATGTGAATTATTGTTATAAATTTAAAATTTTGTATTTTTCTAGTTTGTAAAAGTGTATTATTTATTACCATCGATAATCGATTGACAATTATAAGTAAAGATTGCTCAGTCAACGTTCTCTGGATTCTTTGATTGCTCAGCATTTTTCTCCAGCTTTTGCTCCATATTTTGAGTCATATTCACCTCAAATTTTTCAATTTTATTACCTGGAACGACGACCATTCCAGTTTTATAGAACGCACTACAATCTAATACAATATTCATATCATGATCGGTGCAGCTGAAGATGCCAATTACAACCCTTCTATTTTTCAGTGTAACACGCACTGCGAGTCCCAGCCACTTCTTGAGATTCCTCCTGCCCTGGGATAGCAGATGATCGTTGAGCTGATTGGGTGCATTACTCAAAATAGTTGGCCTAAACTTTGACTTATTTTTTGGTGTAGCTGGCGTTTTTTCGTCTTTAGCTGGGAACATTTTGTATGTTTCAAATTATTCAACTTTTTTTTTAGGAATTTCTCTGATATCTTTTAGTTTTAGCAATAGATTGCTTAGTTTAGATTTTAAAAAGCAGCTTCTGTTACATCTTTAATTCTATAAACATTTGATTTAAACTTAAAATTATAATATAATATTATTTATTTAATATAATATATCTCTAAAAAAAAGAATAGTTGAATGAAAACATTAAAATAATAGCCTATTTTTCATATTTTTGCATCATTTCTATATTTTATATTACAATATCAGATAAGAATTATAGTTTTTATTACTTTATTCATAATTTATGATTATGCCATATGCATCAGTATTCTACTTTGTGGCACCTCAAGCCATTCGCATGTTGGCTCCACTCATATGCTAATTCCTTGACAAGGCCCAAGTTGGGGCACGGGGGGGATTCGAGCCTATCGCAGAAGTTGATATCGCGGTTGCAAATCTTCGCATTTGCCCAAATGCTACACACAATGCGACGACGAAAGGCGCAAAAAAAGTGTCGCCATTCTTTTGGGCTTGTAAAAGTCGCTCGATCGGCACATGCAACTGTTGCTGTTGCCGTTGCAGTTTCAGTTGCAGCAATGCAACATCCACAACTTGGACAGCAACAACAACAACACGAATGCTTATACACGTTGTTCGTGTGTCCGTCCAGCTCTGTCCCTTGATGACCACAACAAACTGAAAGCCGGCACAAGTCCGCAGTCGTCTGCGCAACAGTTCAAAGTTTTGAGGGCCCGCTGCCAATTCCAATCGGATCGAAGCGAATAAGGTAGCCAAGCCAAGCCAAGTGGTAGTTGTTGGGCCTGGCAACTTGGCCAGTTGCAATTGTTGCTGCCATTGCAGCAACGTTGCATTCAACAACAACAACAGCAACAGCATCCCCACGATCTGTGATCTCGCAAAAAGTTGCCAGCTCCGACGGCAGCAGCGGCTGCCACATCGAACAAAAGCATTTGGCACAGATCAAATTGGATTTACATTGCCGATTGCCTCGGGAAGGTGCCACGACTAACATATACAGCTTGTAACGCCTCTCCTATCTCAGTTCTCCAGTTGTCTCTCTCTTACTCTGTGTGTATGGGTGTGTGTGTGTGTGTGTGTTGTTGTGTGTGGGGGTTGTTTGATAAATGCAGCGAGTAACGGCCAGAAATATGCCGTCAAATAATTAGAATTCAAATTAATGCGTAAATTTCCTTTTGAAAAATTCATAGGCAACGGCTACAAATAAGTTGCATGCCCCACTTGTACCAGAAGTCAACTATTCTTGTTAATATATTCAATATATATATGTTTACATGGAAATATGTTAAATAAAAATAGAAAAATGGGTTGATGCAGATTTAGAAAGATACATTTGCAACTTTCAGGCTTTTATCAAAAATTTCCCAAAAAGATAGTACATTTTTGACATCGAATTTGATCGCTGATCAGTAAACTTATCTACAACTATTTTTATTTACTCATCTCATCTCTATTTTGATAACAGATCAAAATATAAATGTGAGCATAAAAATAGATAAATTATATAAAACCGTATTTCCAAACAAAGTGTTGAGTTTTTTGAAAAAATTGTATAATGCGCTTATCAAATAAATAGTTATAATTATTATATATATATAATTAATATTATTAACATAAACATATAAATATAAAAAAATATATCAATGCATTTTGCTAATAACTTAAAATATATTTATATTTTTTAAAATGAGTTGCTGTATAATTTGAAAGCTTTTTAGCCTTACAAAATAAGTTTCAAAAATGTTAACTTTTTCCAGTATTTGTAGTAATTTTCTTGAAGTAATCAAACCACTCTGGAAGTGTATACAATATTCGTTAAAGTGTTGTATTTTTCACTTAAATTTCGCGCGGCTACAACTCAACAAAAATGAAAACACAAAAACAGCTCCCCGACATTGGCGATCGATCGCATTTGATATATTTGCTCCTCGAGCTGTGGCTGTGGCTGAGGCTTTGGTTTTGGTGGTGATGGCGATGGCGATGGCGTCGTCAAGCCGCAGTCTGAAACTCTGAGCTCCGAGCTCAGCATGCACTTTCCCTCAGTTGCTTTGTTGGCCATCCGTCGTCGTCCTGCTGCTGCTGCTGCTTCTGCTGCTGCTGGTAGCTGCCGCAGTTGCAATTGCTGTTGATGCAGCTACACCTTCGCAGTCAGCGTTTCGATGCCGTTGCCGATGCCAATCCTTGGGCATGGGCTGTAGCTGGTTTGTAGTGTTTATGTCGTTTATGTGAAATATCAGCTGCTCATGTCGAGAATGTTTGCTGCCTTGTTGCGTCTGCCACTTTTTGTTGCCTGTTGCTGCTGTTGTTGCAGTTGTTGCTGTTACTGCTGCTGTTGCTGTTGCTGATGTTGCTGCTGTTGTCGTTGGCGTTTGCTGTTTTTGGCCTGCAGCCTCAACGAAACGTTTTGTTTATGGCACTGGCAGCCATTGGTCACCGCTGGCCGCTGCTGCTGCTTGAATTTCAAATCTCAAGCTCCATGTACAATGCCCACTCACAGCTCAACACACTCCACTCCCCTCTCTCACCCATCGGATGTTTAACCAAGTTATTGCAAAACTGTGGCGTTTATTTCTATGCATAGATTTGCACCACATTTCGGCTTTTGCACTCAATAAAACTTTAAATAAACAAAAAGCGAATTCGATCAGAAAACGAATTGATTTTGCTGCCTTGTTAAAGGGTCAAATGCACAAATCGAATAATTGATTTGATTGTTTTTGTTAATATATTTGTTAGTAAAACTATACTTTATTAATAATCAACTTGTTATAATTAATATTTTTTAATTCTTATTATCTATAATTTAATGCACATTATAAATGTTCACTGGTAAATGTGGTATTTTTAGTTGTTGCACAGCATAAGAAATAATATCATTCTTAGTCTAAAACTCTATTACTAAATAAATAATTTTTATATGTACAACATTGAAACTTATATTTATCTGGTTGCTAAAAATGTGTCTCCACAATTAAGCAAACTTAATAAGCTAATAATATTTGCGATATATTACCTACATCAATATCATCATATATAAAAAGATGTGTCAAATAGCGCAAGTCTTAAAATTTCAAAATATTCTATAAATACATATTAAATATTGTTCTGTATTTGTATTTGATGAATTCTTTGCGGATTTTATCGTATGACAATTTTAGCTCGATTTATGAGTTGTTTTAATAAGAAACACAAATTGTGTCGTCGAATTTATTTTTGGTGATTATTTATGTCGTCCAGCGGACTGTGCCACAATCGACGGCATTTTTTAAATGCTCAACGATGACGACAACTTCTAAACGAAGATGAGATGTCTCCCCGTCGCCCTCTCGCCCACAGTGCAGATTGGTAGGGGGAGATGCATTTCTTGCTGATTTAGCTAATTGTTTTGGGCATTTTGATTTTGGGCTGTGCTTGTCCTGTTTTTTTTTTTTCTAATTTTGTAAATCGCCTCATAATGAAATGTTTTTCGGTCAATTTGAGAATGTTGTGCGTGCTATAAAACAAATATATGACAGGCACTGTGCAATAAATATGCTCAGTTTTAGTATCCAACGTTCCACCGATATTCGTTCGACCCAAAGAGCTGCTGATTCAATGATGAAACTGTTGCTGCTGCGGCGACAAAGCGTCGCGACCAACTGGCAGCAACATCCAAAAAAATAAAAAAAAATAAAAAAAAGAAGGAAAAAATTATAAATAGTGGGTGTTTCTATTTCTTCGATTGGCTTGATTGTGATTTACAGCAAATTTTATGTTTATTCAAATTTCTCTACACACACTCGAACACTCTCTCGAAATGATGCCCCAGAGTGCTCAGCGTTTTTTTTGGGGGCAGCTGTGTTTATATTCGTTTTATTATGTAAAATACCTTTCTCGGCCCATCAACCAGCTCCTCATCAGCATTAAATTATGCAGCAATCAAACACATCCAACTCGAAAACGAACTCTTAAAACGAGAGCAAAACTTAAAACACATTTTTCCCCTATTGGCTTTCATTCCTTATAAATTTGTATTTATCTCATTTTTAGTTGCTAATAAAGATGTTTGCGCTACATTTAACAATTACGAACAAGACTTATTGAAATTAAAAAATATATAAACTAAATTACCTCAAATAGAAATGTTGACGGAGATTGTTGGTGCTTTAGTTAATTAAGTACAAAAAATAGAAACAGAAGAAATAATAATTTGTTAATAAGAATTATTAAATTTGTTTAGATAACATTTCAAGCTTGTAGAAATTATAAAATCAGTTCAGTAAACAATAAACAGTTGATTCATAATGTTATAATAATGATATATTATTAATCTATATTATTAAAATATTTTATTATATTAAAATAATGTATTTGTCCCACTGTGCTCTGCGGCGCAAAATCACTAAACTTTGACAGATATTTATTGCACTTAATTTAAATATATATATATATAAAAAAAACGAAAAAAAAAATCAAACTAAAGCTTAGCATTATATATAAATTATTGTCAACAAAATTTGTTTATATTTAGCAGATATTTTTAGCTCTTAAAATAAGTAAAATTAATGAAATGAAATTAATTAAAAGTAGTCTTCGCTCCACTGTGCAGTGTGTGGCGCAACAGGCATTGAACTTGGATGCATGCAACGCAGCAGCAACTGTTGCCACAGCCTAACGAGGTGGCAGCTTGCGCTCATTTGTCTTTGCTGCAGGTCGCATTGTAGTCGTGCCCCTCGCACCAGGGGCAGAGGGTTGGGTTTGGAGTGTATTGGCTATTGGGGGGGTGCGACGAGTGGCAAGCAAACGCAGCCATCCGTCAGCTTTTAATATTTTTCATTTGTTCTTTAGTTGTTATTTATTGGCTGCCACTGCCCCAGAAAAACTGTCAACTCAACGGCGACGTCTCCTTCTGCTGCCGCCTCTTAGTTGACATCCACTTGTCATTGAATGCTGCAACAGAAGCGCAGGCAATTTGCATGTGTTGCAGTTGCAACTTGCTGATGCTGATGCTGATGCCGATGCGGATGCGGATGATAATGATGATGATGATGGTGTCGGTGATAATGATGTTGTTGATGGCTCCGCCTGCAACTTTATTTGCTGTGAATGCAAATTTTTGCGAAAAATTTGTCGCTTGAATGCAATTAATAAAAAGTTGGCGCTGTTGTTGCAACAACTCAACCCCCCCCACCCAAAATACACTTGATGCAGCATCTTTCTCATGTTGTTAATATTTTGTAAATTAATGTTCGATGCAAGAATGCGGACGTGCAAAACACACACACACACACACGCACACACACACACACATAGCAACAGAGGCAGCAGCAGCAGCAGCAGCATATTGCTGCCGTCTAAGCGACTGTTGCCACTGCTGCTTCTGTGTCTGTGGCAGGGCCAACAGTTTTTATTGAAGTATAACATTAAATTTGGCATTTCCACTTGTGCCTTGCTCGAGTTTTGCACATAAAATAACCATATATTATTTTCATTTTGTTTTTTATTCTTTCTACGGCGCCGTCTACTCACTTCTGTCTGTGCCTCTCTTTGTGGCACACAGTCAGCAGCGATTTAGCACAAATCAGTGCCAATTACATGAGCCAAGCAAAGTGTGCAGACAGTTTTACAGCATTTCTCAGCATCAATTGTTGATCTATCGTATTAACTTGGAAATTCACAAATAAAATATGAAATCGCTAAAAAATTATATTAGCTTACTTAGTATATAAATAATATAATATAAAAATAGTTTTTTGTTTATTATCTTAGCATTTTGGTATTGCTCTTAATTAATTAAAGTCTTAAAGAGAAAACAACAAAAGAATGCATGCATCATGAACTAACTATTCTAAAAAATATATAAATTTTGTATAATAATATACAGAGATTTATAGAGTACAAAAAATTACAATGTTAATTTAAAAGGTCTCTAACATACTTTTAGTCTTACCAACAATAAATTACTATTTTTTAAGCTATAAATAAGTGGAAAGTTAATTTAAACAATAAAATTACCAATTAATTCACTTTCAATTAATAACATTTAATTCCACCCAATAATTGATTATTGTGTTGTTTATTAGTAAAATAGTTTCCATATCACTTTTAAATTATCTCAGCAGCTATTTAAACAAAGTGCTTGAGGGATTTAATCCTGTGGATCAGTGATGTTATTTTTGCAAGTGATCCAATGGATATCTTCAAATATGAATATTTTCATGTGTGTGTGTGAGTGGATGCGTGGTGCCACACAATGGCATCTGTCTATCCAAACTAAGCACATGTAAACTTGAGGCGGAAAATGACAGCGAACATGCCAGGCATTTTCCACAAACACATGTTAAAATTCTATTTTCATTTGGTTTGGGAGAACTCAAAGCGTTGGGCATAGTAAATATTCTCGTATTGTGCCAATTTAACATAATGATTTATTGGCTTATTTATATTTTAAATATTTTTCATTTGCGCAGACTAACCTAAAGATCTTTCACAACACGCTGTTGATGATGAAGATCAAGACGATCCACAGTGAAACCACCCACGCGACGAACAAATCCGTGGTGTCAACAGAGGCAGCCAAATGTCTCCGAACTGTTCGATGGGGTCGTGGACCAAAACGCTATCAGAGCCACTGCACTGTCCAATTTACGAGACCGTGGACAGAGTTATTGAAGAGAGCAGAAGGGAGGGGAATACTTGCATGCGGGAAGGGATGCGCGCCAAGTGCATATTTTTGTCGCCTGCGCCAAAATGCGGAAATTCAAATGCGTGGGACGACAACGGTGAATAAGATGGACATAAGATGGCCAAAAGGCAGCCAGGGAAGGGAAGGGAAGGGGGGGGGGTGTAAACGTAAGCGTTAAGAGTTATGTTAATTGTTGGCATGTCAATTTGAATCACGACTTACACTTGTCTGTGGCAGGCACTCGCATGCAGCGATTATTTACGATATGCCGGGTGAAAATTGCAATTATCATTTTTTATTATGATTTAATGGTCTGACCAAAAGCTCGAGAATGAAGCAAAAAGCAGCTGAAAAAAAGAACATTTTACTTTTACACATATATGACTGATATAATGTATAGCTTTCTTTTCTGTTCAATTTTTTACATACATATTTAATTTTTATTAATTTTCACGCATCATCGGCAAATATTTTACGATGATGGAAGCGTTTTTTTCACTCGCCATAATTGTCGACGCTAAGAACAACAAGTTAATTAATTTGGCTAAATGATCTTGCTTAATGGGTACAACATGTTTAATGGGATTTTCGGCGCTTTTGTCAAAGATGAACAACGCTGACTAACATGCCACAGATATGAAATATGCCACCAAGCAAATCAGAGACAGAGACAGAGACAGAGAGAAAGTTAAAGAGGGAGATGGAATCAGCTGTTGAGGTGGGCGAGAATTATGATGTATTTAGTATATGAATTATGCGTACTATTCTTTATATTATTTGGCAAATTAATATTTGGCCAGTCTTTGCTATTAAGTTGCTAAATAGTTGGCTGCAACACTGACAAATCAGCTTAGGCTGGTTGCGTCAGAATATTTTAAAGAGATTGAATTGCATTTAATATAATTAATACTTTAATAACTATTTTTATTATTGTTAATACTACTATAATAATAATTATTATTATTTGAATTAATATTATTATTAGTATTATATTTATTATTATTGTAATTATTATTATTATCAATAATATTATTACCATTATTATTATTTTTATCATTATTATTGGTCTTATTATTATTATTGTTATTATTATTATCTCTATTATTATAATCTTTATTATTATTATTATTTATAATTATGAATATTATTATTATCATTATTATTATGAATTATTATGAATATTATTATTATCATTATTATAATTATTAATATTATTATTATTACTATTATTTTTAATATTTTTTTTTATTATTAGCATTATTATTATTATTACCATTATTATTATTATTATTATCCTTATTATTATTACTTTTATTAATTTATTGTTATTATTGTAATTTTTGTATTATTTTAATTATTATTATTGCTATTGTTATCATTACCATTGTAATATATATATATATATATATATATTTTTTTTTTTAATTTTAATTTGTGTTATAAAATATAATAAATAAATCCCAAATGTGTTTAGCCCTCGCGTCAGAGGAGTGAAAGAGCTAAGAAAAAAACCATTTAATCCATCCAAGACACACTTTTATAATAAATATATTTTAACCAAATACCAAGTCAGTTAAGAGCCACTCACACCAACAAAAGTTGGCTCCAATCACATGTGCACAATAATTGACAGAGGCGGAATATATTTATTGATATGGTAAGGGTAGTCCCGGGTCGGTTCGGGTTGTGGTTTGTTGTAGACCGTTTTTAGCAATTTTGCGCAAAATTGTCAAAGAGACAACTGTCAAATATTTTCAGCTGCGAGCAAATGTTGAAACTCATTAAACAAAATGGACAAAACGACAAAACAACAGTAAACAACAAAAGCAACAAAAACAACAAATTCAACGACAAAGAGTTGGCTCTAATTAGAAATAAATCGAAAATGTTTTGCAGTCCGTTTATATTTTGATGTCAATGCTCAAAATTCAAAAGCCATTTCCATTTGGATTTCGATTTTGGTTTTGGTTTCGGGTTTTGTGCTCGTTCTTTTTTCAAAATATCAACTGTCAACTTTTTGCTGCAAATGTAACTCACATTTCTATGACAGTTGCCGTCGCACATGTGTGTGCCCCTTGTGTGTGTGTGTGTGTGTGTGTGTGAGGGGTTGGGTAGTGGGTTCTGGGGTCTGGTTAACATTTTAGATTGCCATTTGCCGCAGAGCACATCGTGCTGACAATTTTTTGACACAGCTGAAAAATTTGTGCAAATTTCGTCTCATTTTTTTTTTTTTTTTGCACTTCTTGTTGTTGTCTGTGTCTTTTGTTTGTTTTGTTTCGAAAATAGCAATTCGGGTTTGTCAACTGTTGTCTAGGGGTACTCAATGTGTGTGTATGTGGGCGTGGCACTTGTACATAATTACGGCTGGCACTTCATTCAGCCTGTCCAAGGCTACTTATTTATTTTTTCCTCTTTTTTTTTGGGGGGTAGACTGTCAGCTGACAAGGCAGAAAACAAAGGACCATTTAGAGCTTATGAGTTGAGATATTCAATCTCTCTTCCCCCCCGCTCATCCAACTGTATTTTTTTGGGCATCTGGGTAGTGTTGACAATTTGGCATTTCATCTGCATTCAAAATGTGCAAAGTTTTACTAATAAAGTGTCGCCGGAAACATTACAATGGAAATGTGGCAAGGGTGTCCAATTTATGTTGGCATATGTAAAACGTAAGCATTTGTATAAAAAGTCAATTTTTAGTAGTAGCAATCTGTATTTTTTTTTGTAAGGAATTGTATTACTAAACACAGATAAAGGACACGTTTTATAATTTGCATATAGAAGTCTAATTTTGCTGGTTTCAACTTAATCAAATGTTTCATTATTTTTTTGTGATAAAAATCAAAAAGAATCATCTGTTTTCTTTACTTGAATTAATGTGTAAGTTGGGTGACAATTCATAAGTATGTGTCCAATATTTTTATTGGTTCGCATTTATTTAAAGCTGGCCGCACACGAATCCAAGTGCGAATGTGTCTTGGAGCTACATTTCTGACTGCGATCCGTAAGCAGAAGTCGTAAAAATGAATTTTTAATGCCTTCTGTTAGATGGAATAGGATGGCAGATGGGGGGAGGGGCAGCCAGGTCGACGTAGACGTAGAGATGGTGGAATGGAGATGGTTGGAGCCAACCATCATTTCAAAATATCGTATCGTAAATTTTCAAGTTAACATCAAAATTGTGAAAATTATGTACAATTCCCAGCAACAGCAACGAGGCCAGCAGAACATTCATAACCAAATTTATTGCAAATAAGAAAAATGTCCGCCGCAGGACAGACAGACGGAAAGTCCGAAGCGAAACAGAAGACACTGCTGGGAGGAGGGAGTCAGAGAGAGAGAGATGGAGATTGTAGCAAATGGTGGCTAGGTTAAGGCACAGCGCAGGACATTGGCGAGCTAAGGACACCGACATGGACATGGACATGGAAGTGGACACGGACACGGCGACTGGGAGCAGTCCCATTCGCAGTCAAACTCGAGTCATGTGGTCCTCGACAAGACAACACCAACAAATACATGCACGAGAGTGGTCAGCACAAAAATGTTGGGGAAAACTAGATGAAAAGCAGAGTAGCATAAAAAACATAAATGGAGTAAAAAAAGAAAACAAGAAAACTATGAAAGAAGATGAAAAAAAACAGAAAAACACAAATGATGAAAGACAAACATGCGCCACAAGGATAATGTGGACATGTGGACGGGTGGACGGATCCACAAAGAACACCACACGAGCTCCACACATATTTGTGGGTGTTGTCTTTTGGGGTGGTTGGGTTGGCCAGATTTCCATCAAAACAAACAACGAAGCCAACACTTGACGAGTGCGCACGGCGAGCCGAGCCGAGCGGGAAGCGAAGAGGAGACGCAGCAAATGATATCCTGGTGGATGCTGTTCCCGACTCCAACTGTCGGAATGTTTATCAAGCTGCTGCCTCTTGCCTCTTGGCTAAAAACAAGAACAAGAAGCAACAAAAAAGCAAAAAGGGTGTGCCCAAGTTGAATCTCTGGCGTGGCCAGAACTTCTCGCATTATGTAACTATCTGACGAGGCCCCAATAGAAATGTCAGAATACCGACAGGAATTTAAATATACCCACACACTTCTCCTGGATCTGGGTATAAAGCAAGTTGTCTTAAATATTCAGCTTGAGCATTGTTGCAATACACTGAACCAAAAACTGAGTGTTTGCAACATAATTTATTGTTGAGGGAATTTGAGCATACTAAATGAAATTAATTAAGAAATTATATATTTATTTTAAAAAATGTTGTAATTTAATAATTTATAATTTTAATATTTTATGGGATAAGCTATAAAATAAATTTTTAAAAATAATAAATAAATTTAATATATAAGGAAATCTACCTCAATTCTTATTTTAATAACTGAAATATGACTCTAGAAATTTATGTGTCGATCTTTGAGGAGTTTTTCAGAAATCGACGCTTTATATTTAAAATTTTATAGACTATTTTGATGATTAATAATATGAGCTCGATTTTGTACCTGGTTGCATTATCTTTTCCCTTTTACCTCGATCAAAAATGAACAATCAAAAATTAACAATCAAAAATTATTAATCAAAAATTAACAATCAAAAATTAACAGTCAAAAATTAACAATCAAAATTAACAATCAAAAATTAACAATTAAAAATTAACAATCAAAAATTAACAATCAAAAAATAACAATTTCGAGGGATTAAAAATAATTTTGATAAGCAAGTTAAATCTTTGCTTTTAACTTAATCGTGTTAGCTGCATTATGGCCTTTAGTTTTGGGGTTAGCTGCATTATGGCCTTTAGTTTGGGGTTAGCTTTAAGTCTGATTGAGCATTGTCCAATTGTACTCATATCTAAGATTATATTGACTTTGAGTATATTTTATTTTACTGTGCTTTTTTGGGGTCACAGACACCGCCCAATTGTGTTTATTTATGTAATGCCTGAGTAAATTGACGAAATGTCCTTGTTCCTCTTGTATTTTTGCTGGAAAGTATTTTTTTTTGTTGATTTCGTATTGGCTGCAGTCAATTTTCGTTGGGTTTTCATTTTTGCTTCTTCTGTAATTTGTGTTATTTGGCCATAAAGTTGATGGCTGGCTTGTTTGTTTGACAATCCGCAGGACATGATGGCCAAAAAAACCCAAAAAGGAGCAACATATTTTATTTTCCCTAATGACAGCTCGAGGCAAATGTCTCCAAGGACCAAAATTGCGAATAGAGAAAGCAAAGCAAAGTGGAAAACTGGCCAAGGATTGGGAGAAGCGCACATAAAATGTGAAATTTATGTTTTGGCTTTCCTTTGTTTTTACTCAAATCGTACATAGATTATACAGAATTATGACGAGCGCGTGTCTATCCATCGAGCAGGACAATGGCTGCCTTGTCGGACACCCACTTGGGTGTGTGTGGGGGTGGGGTGAGGGTTTGTTGGCCAACTGCCGTTGTGCTTCTCGCCCAACGTTCGACGTCCAACATCCAAAGTGTCCTGTGTCCAATGTCCAAATGTCCTGTACAAATAGTTTTCATAAATTAATTTTATTTCGCTTGTGGAGCCATCAAGAGCGCCATGTTTCTGACTTTACTGGGTGTCGGGTGTCGGGTTTCGGGGAAGTGTGCTTTGAGCTTTTGGGTACGGCAAACAATTTCCCAAAAAACAGTTTCTTCATATTTCTTTCCTAATTGTGCGACATTTTCGTCTGCAGAAATTGACGTAAATTAGAGCACTTTGCGTCGATTTGCGACAATTTGTGCGACAAAAAGCTGCTATCGGAAATTCATAAATATTTATGTATACGACCAGCTGAGTATATGGTTTATGTACATATATATATATACAGCATTGTAAATAGCCATAAAGTGTTTTCGAATAAATTATTTGCTGGTGTTTTTCTGCTAAACAAGTTGAAACTATTTCATTTGCACAAATGATGAAGGCACTTTTGGAATTTGCAAATCATAATTGAATCATAAATTGAGAACTAGAATTTTAGCTATTTTAGTAAGAATTGGAATTTTGAGTTGAATCAGAACTGATTTACTATTATTATCAGCCGAAAATCAAGCTGAAATTTTAACTTATTTTTAATAATAAAAATAATATTTATTAAAACAAAAATAAAAACTTAAATATAGAATTAGCGACAAGTACATATTGAAGTATTTAAATCTGTCCATTATTACTTTTAGTGACATCAGTTGTGGATAGTTCCGCATGTGGCAACTGTTGCCGTCAGTCTTGATTTGGATGCATTCGGCTTGTCATTTGGCAGTTGGCAGTTGGCACAGCTGACAGGCGAATAATTCAAACCCCACCTTTTTGGCAAAATTGCGCCAATGTATTCCTGCAAATGTCCAAAAATATCAAGCCGCTGGCGGCATTAATTATGAATAGAACAATTAATCTCTAATTATGGCTGAACATCTGTCATGTGAATTATTAGCGCAAATGGGAATGAAATGAAATCCATTCAACGTGAAAGGCAGCCCCCTCTTTTCACCCTCCCCTCTCACTCTCTTAGATCTCAGTTCTCATCTCGTGCTGACGACCTCACAGATCATACTTGGGGCATGATCTTTTTATGTGTGCCCCAAAGCGTTTCCCTCGCTTTGCCACTGTTGCTGCTGTTTGCTGCTGCTGTTGATCGGATTATGACAAGCAGCGACACAACCAAAAGTCGACGACGACGACGACAGCCTCCGATCCTCCGATCCGCAGACAACTCATAAGTTGGATGCCTTTTGGCGAATTTGCAGACAATGTTGACGATGCCAACAGATGCAAATTGTCGTTGTGTCAGCGTGGTGAAGGGAGGGGGGGGGGACTAGCAACGGGCAACGGGGCAACTGGCGACTGGCGTTGATTGCCGTCTGATCACCGCTTGATTTGGATTAAGTGAAAATTCATTAGATAATTTCAGTGGTCGCTCTGTGAGGCGCACTACCGCAGTTCTCTCGCAGTTGGCCATCCATCCATCCTCACAAGACTCACCAACTCTAAGTATGCCAATTAGTTTATATTATCGCCACGATTCGCATAGTTATTCCACAACTCGACTTCCCGATTAATGTCAAGGAAGTCGTCGCAAATCTGAGTTGCAATTCCGCCAAAGAAAGATCGCATTGTAAGCTCATTAAATAGTTGACAGCTACACGACAAAAAGTCCAAGATAATATTGGCAACATTGTTGCCAACATACGCTCAATCTTTGATCGATATTCCACTTGGCATCTCAATGTGAAGACAACAAAAAAAAAATATGTGTTGGCGAATTGAAGGGTATTCGATATAAGAATCAATATTAGCATTATAAATATATTTGTGGGATTTTGTAATAATAATAATCAAATATATTAAATTGTAAGCTTTAGCAATAAAATATAAAAAAAAATAAATGGTTTGTTACGGCATCAATATAAAAATTATGAACTTATTACAAATAAAATCAAAGACAAATATGTAGGAAAAATGTAATAATAAATTAATTATTATTAGCTATTAAATTTAAATTTGCTTGTATAGCAAATCAATATTACAGAAATTAATGTTTAACAATGTCTGATATTATATATATATATAAATATATATAAAATCTAGCTTAAGCTCTGAAAAGTTTCCGACCAAATAAAGATACAAGACATTTTTCTAATGTTTTATTTTTTATTTTTCAACATAGTCTCCTTGTAATTCTACACACTTCTTCCAGCGATGCTCCCATCTCTGTAACCCGTCCAAATGGTACTCGACATTTTTCTCTACAAAGTAATTGTTCACAAAGCCGATTACCGCTTCATTAGATGGGTATCCCGGGCCACCAGGCGCAATTATCAGACGAGGGAACGAAACAGCGGCACTTGATGCTAGATCTGATGAATATGGACTTCGACAGGTCCAATACGTTCTTACTATAATTCATAAGCGATTTAAGCAAGTAATATCCACTGAGGTAGCGAGATAGGCTTGAGGATACAGGATTGTCGGTCTACTGCACATGTGATCATTGTAGACTGCAAATTCAGCCTTCAGCCTATCCAAGTAATGGGTATGCGTAGTATGCAACAGGCAATTGTAGGTCCTTTGTGAAGATCGACTCACATCCTAACAGAACTGCATCGCCCTATGCCAGGAAGCAGATCGCCAGCACTTTCCTAGCCGAAGATGCAGGTTATGAATGTCAATGACATAGTAGCCGGCTCGACCCATGCAAAGATCCTCACATTCGTTCAGAAACTGGGATTGATGGAAGAGATATAAGCTCAGAAGGGGGCACACTAGATCTATTAGGTCGCTGTGCAACTAGACCCCTCCATTAATAATAAAAATAATAATAATAATAGATATATATATGTTCGAATTCACATTTTTAATACCAGTAAACTTGTTAATACTTAAAAGCACCTCGTATACATACTATATTTCACTCTACAAGCTACTTTTTAATTATTAAAGCTAATTATGAATTTTAATTGAAATTTAGCAAGTTGCGAATGAACTAATTACAATACAAATTGATATTTTTTTAAGTTAATAAAGCAAGCTATTATTTTAATTATAATTTAGCAGATTGCAAATAAATAATTAAATAAAATTGGTCTTATTTAAGTTAATAAAAAATTTATTCATTACTTATTTCTTATTTATGTTAAAAAAAACCAAAACCAGTTTGTAAGTTAATTTATATTTGTTAAACATATTTGTCTATAAAAAGTTGCAGCGGCAATTCTTAAATTAACCTTTGTTGAGAAAGTTGCCACATGCTGCAAGCTGGTCAAAACTTCGACAAAAGATATATTGTCAGCAAGGCAAATGGAAATGCAAATGACTCAATGAGTTGCAACTGTGCAGAGCCATAAAAAACTTCCGAATCAACTTCCGATGGGAACAAGGACAAAAGAAGGGTGGCTGGGGGGGGAGGGAGAGGGAAAGTCGAGTGAAGCAGCTGCCAACACGTAAAGAAACATGGTGCTGGTGAAGTGATCAAAGTGGACAAGTGAACTCCATTAAAACACTAACGTTACGTCAAGGACCAAATGATGGATGTGCCTAAGGCGAAGCACAATTTTCAGCATCAACTGCAGGCCAAAAAACCAAAAAAAAAACAGGACACTGTGCACAAGGACACAAAGAGAAACAGCAACGACTGACTGACTGATGGCTCCTTGCTGTGTGTGTGTTGTGTGTGTGTGTTGTGTGTGTGTGTGTGTGTGCTTGTGTTGCTGTTGTCCAGCGATAACTGAGTTGTTGTTTGGACGCAGTGCAACGCGTCGTATGTGTAATATTGTGGATGGATCTGAATACCAATCAGAGAAACAATTCTCTCTACTCTCTCTCTCTTTCTCTCTCTCTCTTTCCCTCACTCACACTCTCTCTGTTTGCATCTCGCTCTTACAGTTTATGCTGCAAGTACTGTCGCAGGATGTGATGGCAATTTAAGTCAGACAGTCACTCACAGAGGCTGCAGGATAAACAGTTTGCTGCTTGGGGCGTGTCAAAACGCCTCCACACGCCGATGCTGGCCAATTGTTCAATGGGGTAGCTATGTGTAGGGAAAGAGGGTGTGGGTGTGGGGTTGGTGTCACGGAAGTGCGTCCTTTGCACCGCTCATGAAGTCATTCACTCAATTTATCGTTTGATGAATGTCCTGGCAGATAGCCGGTGCCGGTGTGTGCCCAGTGCATGTAACAACAATAACAACAGGATGCCAACAACAACAACTGTTGGGTGTTGATGCTGATGCCATCATATGTGCACACACACACACACACACACACACTGCACACGCACACAACACATTTAATGGCCATTTGAGCAGTTGATAAACGTTTCGCTCGTTTGCGTTGATGAAATGTTGTCGTTGTTGCTGCCATTGTCCTTGCTGAGTCCTTGTTGCATTGTTTATTTATGCCTGGCATATGGAGCACACATACACACACACAGACACACACACACACTGGCACACACAACATCCTCTGGCCATGCGTTTAGTTTTTGACGCTTATTTCTAATTGTTTTTGGTTTAGCTTTTTTGCCTCCTCTCCCCCCGCACTTTTTGTTTGATTTATGAGCCAACAACAGCAAACGTTTTTCGTCTTTTTTTGGCAGTTTCGTCGTTGGCCTGGTCGACTCGACTCGACATGTCTCCACAGACTGCAATTGCGCCGCTGACAATGACACTATTATGATGTCAGACAATGACAGGCGACATACTCATTCATGGCTCACATCCACATTCACTTCCACATCACTCTTTTTTTGGGTCTCCAATTTCCCATTTTGATGAATAGTTCTTGCAGTGCCCGTGACTCTGGACAAATGCTTGGAATAGTTTTTTGATAGATGAATAAACTGTTTTGTAGCTTTTTCTAGTTTAAGAAGTCAACTTTTTATACGCAACTATATATATATATATATATATTATATATATATATTCTCACTTATATATATGCACCTTAGTTAAACAAATGGCATTTCATATAAGTGCCAATAACTCAAAATTTGAGTGCAAAAGTGCACAAAACGGAAAAGCTATAAAAATATATATTTTTGTCAACAACAAATCATATTATCCCAATAGCAAACAAACTAAAATTAACAAATAAAAATAAAAAAATAAAGATGAAACAGTTAGTTAAAATTCGTATCTTTCGAATATTAAACACACTTCCAGTGATTTTAATAATTAAATAAAAAGTAAAATATGTAAAAATTAAAATGACAACAAATACTTTTTTCCAATGTCAGCCTATAAATACCTCATTTAAATAAGAAAAATATTTATAATATACATATAAAAATATATATATAAGCAACAATACAAAAACCAATAAACTTTGATATTTGAATTTCAAATATAAAATGCATTTGCACTTTTACATAAATAAAAACTTAAATAACAAAAATAAACAAAAAAAATATGAGGGAATTATACATTTAAACAAAAAATGCTGTGTAGGAGGAAGCATTTGGTGACCACTAAAAAAAACATGTAACTAAAAAATAGAATATGTAAAGAATAACACACAAAATAACAATAACAGTTTAAAACTAATAATTTGCTTTTATTGAGTGTTGCTGATGCAATAAAAAAAAAAAACATTTTAGTCGCATTTCTCTTTAGGCAGCTCGTAAAATATTTGTATATCTTATTGTAAAAAGGGGTATTATAAAATGGATTTAACATATGTAACAATATGATGAGAAAGGCATAGAGTGAGAGAGAGAAAGAGAGAGAGAAATTTTGAGAAAGAGTTTAAAAGATTTGTATTAGTAACAAGTTGATTTTTATTTTAATTTGATTGTTTTGAAAACTTTATTAATATTTTATAAAAAGATTACTCAAAGATTTATTTTAAAAAATATTAAAAAAATATTCGAATTTATTTTAATTTTAGTGCAGGGTATTTTCTAGTCGTTTTTCAATGAGTACAAAATTCTTAGTTATTTTTGTTTATCTTTTCATTGACCAAAGCAGACCAAAATTTGTAGCTGCATTCGTCGACAACAAATGCAGTCAACGAAAAGGGTTGCGTGGGACAGCGGGATGTGAGGGTGGGGGAAGTATTCGACTAGGAGTTGGAGGCCTGGTCTATTAAAGCAACTTAACGAGCCAACAAATTACTACACGTCATAAAAGCAAATCACAGAAAAATATGAAGGGAACACGGCCACTGCTTTTGCTAAAAATAAAATGAATTCTTTGGAGATGGAGCTGGAGCTGGAGATGGAGATGGAGATGGAACTGGTGCTGGATGAGTACACTCATGAATGTCCGCCGCATGATTTAGGGGAGCAGCTGTGTTGGCGGCTTTACCTGAATGCGTCATGCCAATTTATGCATCCCATGAAGATTGGTTGCGGTTTGGTTATAATAACTAAACTGGGCTAAAATGGGAGAAATGAGGGCAATAAAAGTATAAACAAATTAATGGGTCTATTCTGACTCGTTAGCAACACAATTTCAAGTAATTGCTATTTTTAAAAACTTAAAGTAAATATATAAATATGTATAAAATAAAAAAGATATATATATATATATATATACATATTATTTGTGCAGATTTGCTTACCTTCTAAACATCCAAAAACAAAATCTAAACCAAGTACTCACAGCTAATTTCATTAACAAATGAAAAAACTAAACAAGACTAATTCGATTTTTTTTTTTTTAATCTAATTTCAAACCTGAAGTATAATATTATATTAATTGATATATATATAATTTATCATCATTGAGATCTGAATCGATATAACCATGTCAGTCCAAACACTCTAAATTTAGAGACTTTAAATTTTGAATATGAGAAATTGATTAAATTGTTCTTTGAACATGTTATTTTTTTTATGTAGACTGATTCTAAATACAAAATTAATATTAATTAATTAATAATTAATAAAATCGTTTACTGGTAATCCTCTTTACAAATATATTAAGTTTTTGGCAACATGACTTATCTCATATAGATAAATACTTAATTCAATTTTCTCTATAATCTAATTTAAAGTTATATTTTTATATATTTATATATTTAAATATTTTTTTATTTTTCTACGATTTACTTTTCTGACAAAATCTGTGCCTTTTTCGAATGTTTTCAACAACGCAATTGCAAATGGATTAATTTGGGCGGGGATTGGGATTGAGCGAGTGGCAGAGGCAATGCTATCATCATTTTTACTGTAAGTTGTGCCCACGGAGCCGCGTTTGTCAAGCAGCATCCACCGGAATGTGTTTGGGTCATTCGCTGTGGTCGCGGATGGCGGCGTATCCACGTCTAGGGCTTAAAGGAATCGAAGGGTTCGTGGACGAGAATCGGCACCTGTCCCCATAGTCAGGGGCATAGGGCATGTTTGTTTTTGTGGAGGTGGCTTAACATACCCGGCCACACTCTGCGTCCCGTTGCCGAGTAGTCATGCGTAATCTCCCGTGCCTCATTTACTAGATACGCGTTTACCCTCGACTTTTTGCTCATCAGCGCCGATATGTATTTTGTTTCCTTTAGATCAAGTTGCCGCATCGCATTGGCCAAGTCCCGTCCAATGCCAACGTTTTTGATGAAGTGCGTCAGATGAATTCCACTCCGGCGTCCTTTACCCCCGATTTGAGTTGACTTGCTGTATGCGGCATAATTGCCATAGAATTGGTTATTGATCTTATCGACATGACTCAGTTCTTCGGGGTTTTTATATAAAAACGGATTGGAAGTAGCAGCTCCTAAATCCATGCAGGGAAAACCTCTGGAATCGGGAGCAGTATTATTTTTCGAATGAAAGCCATCGCGATAATAATTTTCATATAGCCCGAAACGACGCCTTCGTCCATTTTGCCTGGCCAGCGAATCCATGCCGATGCCCGCCCGATGCGCCAATCTCCCCCCTCAGGGATTGATTGCAGAATGGACAATAGCAGGAGCAACGAGTCCGGATGATAGAGATTACGCAAGTTTTCCACTGCTATCGAAGATGCCACAATAAGTGTCACAGCTCGGTCCACTCTATCCCTGCTCGACCTTGTGTCCTTATGGCTTCAGCACCTGTCTAAATTTCTGAATGCTCAGCGTGTACAGGAAATCGGAGGCGATATCCGCCTGGATGCACAGATCTCTGGCCAGAGCCATTATAATATTCCTGTTCGTCTGGTTCCAAAGTTGCTTGAGCGAAATCTTTGTGTTTTCAGATCTGAATTTGCTCGCCTTATCGAGACCATATCGGCGCAGCCAGTCGATCTTCCAGCTGGCACTATTGATGCACCTTTTGGCGCCATCCTTCTGCCGCGTGTGGAAAATGCAACCCCAGCGGCCGCTTAGCTGATGGATGCATCTGCCCAATTTGGCAGCGATGGCGCTACTCAATTTCCATTCCATTTCAAAATTCTGCTGCGAGAAACCAAGTCTCGAAATATGTGCTTGAAATTTCTATTTTTGAAATCACACCTTGTCAATTTTACAACTTTAAAACAAAATATTATATTAATATTCAATTATTATGTATTTAAATATTTATAAGTATTGAATTTATTGACACTTTTTAGAAATTAAAATCAGCTTTTATATAAAAGAAAATATTTATTTGCTTCCAATTTTCTTTGAACTTTTGTAATATTTGACTTTTAAAAATTATTTGTTTCAGTATTGAATATCGATATTTTCTAGACTCCTCAAACTTAAATTCATAATTTTTATAAAAACACATTTTAATCCAAAAATTTCGATTGTTTTGCAAAAATAAAATCAATTCAAGCTTGCTGAATTGTCAATATGCACATTAAAAGCTGATTTCAAAATTAATTTAAAGTCAACGATTTTATTAAACAAAGTCTTCATTTTTCTTAAATGCATATTAATGATGAGTGAAAAATTTGCTGCAATAGACGGCTTGTTAAAATTTATATTTTTTACTCACTTACTTTAAAGAACTCAATAAAAAGACAATTTAAAGTTTAAAAACAATTTATTTGCATCAGCAAATCAAATTTCATCCCGTTAACGATTGAAAATTGTGAAGACAACTGAAAAATAAACGTCAAGCGAAAAAAAAATGCAAAAAAAAACATGTCAACTTGGCTTGCAGTAGCTACAACGAAGACAACAACAACAATTAACGCACACAACAAGACAAAGCAAAGCAACCAAAAAAAAAATAGTAGAAAAATCACAAAAAGAGAAGAATAAAAAACATAACAACTAGCACAGCTCATTGGGTGCACAAGCGAGATAGCACGAGGCGCTGCTCAGACAAGTGTGAGCGGCGCACTGAGGGGAAGACAAGACAAAACAAAAAAAATGTTAAGAGGCAAAAGCGACGACAGCGTTGAGTGAGCGCGAGAGAGCACAAGAGAGAGAGCACCTATTCTGCTAGCAGGGGTAGTGTGCTGGGGAAGTGAGGAACGCGCTGGCAATGAAACAGCGCAGCGTCTGCAAGAGGGGAAAGAGAGCCAATGCCAATTGGCATACGCTCTCGTTCTCATCAGAATGACAGCACCAGCTGCTGCACAGCGCTCAATAATAAGAGAGAGAGAATTGTTTTTGTTGTCGCTCTGCTGAGCGTCTCTCACTGTCCACTGCTCCAACACAAACAAATGCACACACACACACACTCATACACATGTTGGCGCTGCATGTGCAAACTTTTGCCGGCAAACGCTAGCAGCGACGTCAGCGGCAGCAGCGCTGACAACTGCGACGGCGACCTCCAACCTTAATATTTAAATTACTAAAACGGAACCGAAATCGCTGCAGCTAAATTTAGAATAGAATAAGCAATTGTTACTTGCATTAAATAACTATACTAAATATAATTAGAATTCAAAAATAAATAAATGAGATTTTAAGTTTTTGGTGAACTTTGTAAATAGTATTTAAAAATAATTTAAAATGTGAACCAGAAAGATTCTCGCTTTTGAGCATTTTTTATTGGATTTTATCGATGGGTGACACTTATTGGAATTATTAGTTTAAAGGGGAATCTGATTAGAAATTAGACTTATACCAATGGATTATATTTTCTTAATGGATGTCTCGAATTATTCTTATATGTGCTCCAATTGGTTTATCATTCTTTTAACCATTGAATGAATCGAATCAAAATTTCAAAACAATTCTCTTTTACTGTGCACAATAAACTTTTCACCCAAATGAAAAAAAAAAATTTATTAACATAGGTAAAAAAAACAAAAACAGCTTATTTTCTTTATTATTATTTTACTTTTTTGTAACCCTAATATTTTATTTCACACTTAATATACTAAATTAAAGCAATATGACAATTTTTATTATGGTTTATATTTAAACTGTTGAAATAAACATCTGATTTCCGATTTTACATTTTACGGTGGCAAAAGAAGCCAAAATAAATTATTAAAATCTGCATAAACTGAATATTTTTTTCTTAAACAATAATCGACAAAAATAATTTTTTTGTATGGGATCTCTTTCTCATACTTTCTATAGTCAGTTGGAATATATCATTAAACCCATATTAATAACCAAATTTAATAGTCTTCAAGGAATTTACCTAATAAATTTTAGCTTGAAGAAATTGTTTTTAATTTTTCTGATAGCTAAATCTGTCTTTAACAACTGATTTTTTGAATAGCCGAATTTTGAAAATATGTTTTGGGGTCAATTATATGTTTGATCAAGTTTTGAATGCTTTGTATACAAATATGAAGCGATAAAAAATGCTCAAATAGCTCATAAGCAAAAAAAACGCTTACACAATAATTGACGTATTTTGGGAATCGGCAACTATAAATAATCGATAGATCACAGCCCAATTTTCGAATAGTTCATCTGATTTTATCAGCTAGCGAAACGAAATGGACTTTGATCTGAGATTCTAACAGTTCGGCTGAGATTCAAATTATGACTGGCGGATGATTAAAACTTGTTCAGGTTCAGATGCGGCGACTATATCGCAATATCTGATCCATCAGTTCGCACCTGAGTTCAATAGAGTTTTCATGTTCAAAGAGCGCCGCCAAAAGCAAGCAAACAAACAAATAAACAAATTTGTGGGAGTTTATACACACACACACACACACACACATACATACACACACATAAGTAAATACATAAATCAATTGTTAATATTATAATTGAGAGGCATCAACAGGTTCGTCAACAACAACAACAACAACAACAACAACAACTTCACCCGTTTGAAGTCGTTCCACGGATGTAATTGTTCGCCGGCCGCCTTTAATCTTTGGCCTCCGAAATGTGCCCCAAAATGGGCTCCAAGTGATAGATACTTCCGTGTCGGCGGCTTTGTGCCACTGTGTGGGTGGCAACCACTTGGTGGCGCCCACTGCTCTCACCTATAGATTCATATATGCACAGAGAAAAAATTTAAAACACAGAATTTAATATTAAAATTATATTTATTAAGTCTCAATACAAAATGTACACAAAATTTATTTATTTATAATTTCAATTAAAATTTAATTGAGTAGAAAATTTAATTTACTTTATGACTGTTTATTTTACAATATATATTTAAATATTATTCTTAAATAGGTGTTATTTTATTTCTAATTTTGTCACCCACGATTTATTTTATTTAAATAAATATGTAAGTTAATTTAATTTACTTGTTGCTTATTTATTTCACAACATATTTAAATCTTAATATTTAACTTTTGTTATTTTATTCTTAATTTTGCCTATTTATTTTACAATATATATTAATCTTAATATTTAACTTTTCTTATTATATTCTTATTCTTATCACCCATGATTTATTTTATTTTATTAAATATGTAAATTTATTTAACTTACTTTTTGCCTATTTATTTTACAACATATTTAAATCGTTATCTTTAATATCTATTATTTTATTATTAATTTTAGCACGGTTCATTTTACTTAATTAAATGTGTAAATTAATGTAAATAATTTTCTTTTTTAAATATATAAACTAATTTAAACCACATTTGATAAATAAATATTTTCAAAAGTTTTTCTTTTCGTGTATTTATAAGTGCAATTTTTAATATTTTATTGACCCGCCCCTCACTCGACAATTGTTGGTAAGAATGCTTTGAACTTGTTCTATTTGACGCAATTTATGTACAGTCAAAATCGGATCGTAAATTGACTAAAATTATGCGTAAATAAAGAAAACCCAAAAGAACGGAAGGCAACGTTTGATCTTGCCGAAGAGATTCGGGATGTGGGATGTGGGATACGTGAATGTTTCGATATGTCTTCAATCATTTTTGGAATTTTACTTTTTCAAAATCGAGTCGAATCAGTTGAAAGAATTATAAGTCAAGATTAGTTTTCAAATAGGTTTCCCAACAATGCTACGGAAACAACAGAATCAAACAATTCGAGAAACTAACAAGAAATCCCTTCAAAAAGAGAAAATGAATTTGGAATTTCCTCCGTGGATACGCGTCAGTGGCTATCAGAAGGATTGCGCCAATTTGGTATATCATTTCTTTTATGATATCGGGTATGTGGTCAAAAGTTACGTGGCCACAAATGTAATTTTTTTTAAGTATTTGAGCAAATGGGACTGTAAGATGGCACTCAGCTACGATAAGCAGAAGATTGGATATGGCGGCGATATACTCGTAAGCGTTAAGCCAGATAATCCTGTATTCGAGACCAGAGTCGAAACAGTCGTTGATCAAGAAGATCTGATCTCTGAAGTTGTCGACGGTTTGATGGATGATGACCCAACACCAATTATCGATATCGAACCGGAAAGAATCATGAACTACGAACGAGAAATAGTTCCCAAGATGACATTTTTCCAATGGTTGAAGCGTAAAATATTGTATTTATTTTACATGTAAATTAAAAATATTTTTCTAGTTTTCTGAATTAAGATTTCACTAGAAAAGAATAGAAAATAAATCAGTAAATTTTTGAAATAAAGAGCAGATTACGAAAAATGCTTGCGAAAAATGTATTTCAAATGAAAATTCTTTTAAATTAAAAATATGTTTCTTGTTTTCAGAATTAAGGTTGCACTAAAAAAGTAATAGAAAATAAATCAGTTAATTTTTGAATTAAAGTGTAGATTAAAAATGTATTTTAACTTGATATAAATGAAAATTCTTCTGCATTAAATCATCTAACGTGTTTTCCAGCATATTTATATATTAGAATCCCCCCTCGGTCATAATAATGTCGATGGCAATTAAATTGAACTCGCATTGTTCGAGATGCTATTTGCATGATAGCGACATTATAGAATTTTTAATTACAATAAATCAATTTAAATAAAATGTAATTTTTCAATTTTATCAAATTGTCATTATGCGTAATTAATTCCTATGCACAAATGGATTTTACTGCGCCACATTAGGGTGCGCCTCGCACCGTAAAACCCTTCTGGCCCCACCCGTCGCACTCTGGTGGCGCCCTCTAGCGTTGGCGTCGGTCAAACAATTGTGTTCTGCTAACTTTTACGCGATTGTCGAAGCGATTACGATGCCGCAGCTGATGGGCCCGAAGGGGTGGTTGCGAGGGTGTGTGTGTGTGTGTGTGTGTGTCGAGTGGTTGAAATAATCGGACATTTGTTTTGTCAAAAATAATGCTGCTTAATTATTATATTTGTAATTTATTTGCGCCCAACGCTTATCAGATCCAAATGCTAAAAAGTATGCATGCTGCTTTAATCCTACATTAATCCCGCACAAAATGCAACAGCAACAACAACAACAACAACAACTACAACAACAGCCTAAAAATAGAAATGACAGTAACAAACAACAAAAGCAATTCAAATGCAGCGCATAGAATGCATAATTAATTTTTATTTTGATGACAACGTCAATGCATCCCAATAGAACAACCAACATCAACATAATATAACCCCGCAGATCACAGCCTAACCCCCAATCCCCAATCCTTTCCCAACAACATATCCCGCAGTGCGTTTTTGCGTTTGCCAGGTTTGCAAATGTGCCGCAATTATTTTGAATTGCATAACACTGGCAACAGCGTTGCCTGCCTGCATTTGACTCAACAAAGCCACACATCCAAATGGACACAACACACCAATCAATATGTGGCAGAAATAAGTTTAAGCCCTCTCTTTTTATAATAAGAGTATTTTGGCCATGTTCTCTGTCCGTCAGTCCAGTCTCGTTGCGCTGGAGAAAGTGTTAAGCATTTTTGGCAGGCTTGCAAATTGTTATAATCGATAATTGCATAAGTCAAAAATTGTGTTAAAATTTGTTTAATGTTCGCAAAGAAAATAACAAAATAATTGTACCAATTTCGGAAAGAATTCTTTTCCTTATTTATCACATTATTAGAAATAATTTCTATGATTTAGTAACATATATTAAAAAAAAATAAAATGCTTTGTAATTTTAAGATTTGTTTCCGCATTTACACAAATTATTTCTAAAAAAGAATTTGCTAAAATTCATTGCGTTTTTTTTTAGTCCCAATTATAACACTTTTTCTCACATTTGCTAATCAGATATTTGTTCCTTTAGATACTTTACATATGTCTGTTTGTACTTTATGAACATAAATACATACATATAAAAATACATACTTATGTATATATGATTGTGTGTGCGTGTGTATGCCTGATATTTTTGGTTTGAAACACAAATTAACCTCATTTGACAAAACAAAGCAAATGGCGGTAAAATGGATAATTTGTTAAATAAATTGTGTGATTTTTATGAAAGCATTAAATATTTGCTTTTGTCAGCATTTTGGCAATTGCTGTTGCTGTTGTAAACTGGTTATTTGCATTCGATAAATAACATAAAATTAAAATTCTTTTGTTGTCTTTTCATAGTTTTGCATTTTTTTTTTCTTTCGTTTTTGTTTTTGTTATTTTGTTTATAGATTTTCGTTAACAGATACAAATCCGTTTAATTGTAATTTTCATTTTTTTTTTTTGGTTTTGTGAAAATTGCGTTTAATTTTTATGGCCAGCATATTTGGTTTCCCATGCCACCACATTACATGGTTGTCACCAATTACCGAAGCATTCCCCCTCTTTAACTGAACCCCCCCCCCCTTCGAATTAACCCTCCTGGAAGCTGATGTGCAGTTGCAAATCCTCTGAAATTATTGCGTTCATTAAATTTTAAACAAAGGTGATTCGATTTTATAATTCGAATTGAAGCACACACTCATACCCACACTCACACACACCCACACACACACTCACACACACTCACATACACTCACCAAAAATGGCGTACAGTTGTGCTCATTATTTATTTAGAACAATTGCAAAAAGTATTTAATAATTTGGCATTTTGTATTTGGAGTTGTTCCCTTATTTATTTGCACAATAGTTAGCATAATGCATTTTATTTGTCATATCGAAATGTGGGATCAACAATTGTTCGTTTGTTTGCAAAATTCATTTATTATTTTCGCTCATTTTTCCAAATTCCTATTCTTTTTATTTGTCAATTTTAATTAATTTTTACCCCATATCCGATATACAAATTTATTTATTTGGTTTAATGCAATACTTAAATGCAAATAGGCAAATTCATATCAAAACCTTTTGCGTTTGCATTCGTATTTAATTATTTAATACCAGCATTATAATTTTAATTAACCGCAATTAAATCGAAAATTTGATAGTTTACGGTTACACTTACGGATATCAGCAGGAATTCAACCCATGGTTTTTCGGGCACTTTGCCAACTGCCAACTATTATTATTTATATTTTTTAATGATATATTATTAAGAAAAATAAAATAATTAATATTTCGTAACTTTATTCCAGTTTGAAGAAGATAAAGCACTGTATTTAATATTTACTTAAGCGATTTTCTAAAATTCCAGGCGAAGTATTTGTAAACAGTGATTTTAAAAATTCTTACATTTATGGAAAATTAATTAAAAAAATTTCAATTATTCTTTCTTAATGAAATGTTATACTACTTTTATCAAAGTGAATTAAATATTGTTTTCATTAACTATATATAAAAATATTAAGACAATTAGAAATAATATTTTGTTATATTATATTGAATTCTCCTTGAACCCCTAATCCTCGGGATCTCCAGTGAGTATGAATTTATCCATGCTTTCGGTATGGATCACATCTTGAATCGTAGTCGTTTCGACGATTACTTTTTGGTAAAACTCAATTGAATTCCCTCAAAGCGAAGTTCACTTTGAAATCAAAGTTAGCTTTTCACAGAAAACATTAAAAACGATTTCTTAAATAAATAACTTTAACAGTTACATTTTTTTTTCTTCGATTTTAATTCACTGACTTCATAAATGAAACGAATTGAAAAATTAGGTATGGGTTCCAAACAATATCGTCGCATTTTCTTGGCAGCAATTCTGATCTGTGTATTGCTGTACTACATAATTAGCATCCTGGTGCCTTATGGTGACCAGGACGAGGATGAAATTAAAGTGGGCTATTTTGTCAACACCTCGGGATGTCGCATGATGGCTCTGCATCCACTGCCACCACACTCTCGTCACTACATGCAACGATTGGAGGTAAAGAAATGCACCAAGCCGCAACTATTTCGAGCTGCAACGGAACGTGGCAAGAATTACCTCAAACTGAATATGTCAGAAGGTGAAATCCTAACTGCCTTCAGGGTGACAAGCATTAACCATATCCTCTGTAAATACGTTCTGATGGAAAGATTCAATGACTTTCAAAACATACAAAATGCTACAAAAATGTTCCATTTGAGCAAGGAAACACCACAAATCGAAGTTGGGGAAGGCAACCAAATGCTGAGAATTCAGTGTCAAGGAGCAAACAATAAGACGGATTACCATGATGTTCACTTCTTTATACCTCCACCAACTGTACTGGTAAATAAAACTGCATCTTCAGATCCGGATAGGCTATCCGTTATGATATTGGGCATCGATTCCATTTCCCACATCCACTTCATACGCTCGATGCCATTGTTGCATGGCTATGTGAATTCTTTGCCACATGTGGAGTTTTGGGGCTACAATCGCGTGGGGCGCAACACCTATCCCAATCTGGTGCCACTTTTTAGTGGACTAAATGAGTCCGAGCTGAAGTCCGAATGCTGTGATGGCCAAAGCGACTACGACGAATGCGATTTTCTGTGGAATCTTTTCAAGGATGCTGGCTACAGCACCAGCTATGGGGAAGACACCAGCATCGGTGGCACATTCAACTACGGCAAATCGGGTTTCAGTCGACAACCAACGGATTTTTACCTGCGACCCGTAATGCTGGAAATAGATCAGAACACTCGCTACAGTATCGATCAACGAGATGAGATTCATTGCACGGCAGGACGAAAGTATGCGGAAATTCTGTACGAGTTCATCCACAAGCTGATGCCTCAGATGAAGCGTGGACCTCACTTCTCCTTCTTCTGGCAGTCGCAGGGGGTTCACGATTACTTTAGTTATGCCCAGTTCTTGGACGAGGAGTATCTGAATCTGTTGCGGCGCCTAGAAACCGAGGGTATCTTGAATAATACTCTGGTACTCCTAATGTCCGATCATGGAATGCGTTACGGTTCCTTTCGCAATACCTACCAGGGAATGCTCGAGGAATCGCAGCCACTTCTGATAGCTCTGTATCCCAACTGGCTGCAGCAGTCTTATCCCTTGGCCATATCGAATCTTGGACTTAACTCTCATCGTCTGGTTACCACCTACGATTTACACGCTACTCTCAGCGATTTGACTAATTCAAAACTGCTCCTTGATAGAAATATTGGTCTTCAAGCGATTGCGCTTGAGAAGCTGGGGACAAAGATGCCTCGAGGCATCAGCCTCTTTCTGCCCATACCAGAGATTCGAAATTGTGAATTCGCAGGAATTCCGTCTTCTTACTGCCTGTGCCACTCTTTAAGCCAGATACTTGCCACAGATCAGAGAGCGCAGCGTGCTGCTACATTTGTGGTGCAAGTAATTAACTCAATCATATCCGAGGAGGAGCTTTGCCACAAATTGAGATTGAAAAAGGTGCAAGCAGCCTATCTCTTAAATCAGGAAAACAATAATTATGAATTTGAGGTGAAGGTTCGACTACAAACGACGCCGGGCAAGGGGCAATTTGAGGGAACTACAAGATTTACAGGGAATTCACTAGCACTAAACGGAGCAGTTATTCGAACCAACAAATATGCTAATCAATCCCATTGTGTGGACAATTACCACATCGAAATGTATTGTTATTGTTTATAATATTAAAAAATAAAACATTTTAATCAATTTAACTATTAAATTAATTTAATATTCACAATAGAAATTTGACATAAGATTCTACTAAATGCATAAATGAGTATTAATTTGGATATAGTTATGAATGGGATATGATAGGAACTTAATAAAAAATTCTGTTTTATATTCTATATTTTATAGAATATTTTTTTTTACTTATCTTTGACGAAAATCTCTTTTTAATATTCAATTAATTGATTATCAAATATTTTTTGTAGCATGCCATTATTTTATTATCATTTTAAATTGTTTGCATGGTCCGAATAAAAATTTTATTTGATTGGAGTAAATACAATAAATATGTTGAGAAACAGAAGATTTGGTTGGATTTGCATGGGAGCTATTCTGATCTGTATAGTGCGATATATTCTGGTTGAACTTGTTCGCTTAAATGAAACCAATCCCGAAGTTATTGTGGAGGATTACTTTGTGAATACCTCAAATTGTCGCATGCTGGCCATGAATGCATTTCCCAAAATATCACTAATGTACCTGCGGCAAGTAGAATCCAAGAAATGCAACGGAACACAACTTTTTCGTAGCGAAACCGTTTCTGGAAAAAACTTTTTGGTAATATCAATGTCGCAAAGGGAGATTATGAGAAGCTACGATGTGAAGAGCCTATCCGAAGTTAGCTGTAAATATACAAAAGTTATTCGATATAATGATCACCTCAATCGAAATACGATTAATAAAACAATTCGCTTGAGTGATGAAAAGCAAATTATTAAAGTCGAAGGCGGTGCCAGAATTCTGCGAATCTTTTGTTATGTCCGTAAAAAGTTGGTCTATCATGATGTGCATTTTTTTCTACAACCACCACACCTCCAAACTAAAGTCCATCCCACTTCCAGACCAAATCGCTTATCTGTTATGATCCTTGGCATCGATTCCATCTCCCACATGCACTTCATCCGCTCGATGCCACTGACAGCTGCCTTTATAAAGCGCCAATCCCATGTTGAGTTTTGGGGCTACAATCGAGTGGGTCTCAACTCGTATCCCAACATTGCTCCCCTGTTAAGTGGCCAGAGCGAAAAGGAGCTGGAGGCTGGATGCTATCGGAATAAATTATATTTTGACAAGTGCAGACTACTGTGGAATCACTTCAAGGATGCGGGCTACAATTCGAGCTTCGGCGAGGACAACAGCTGCATTGGCACATTCACCTATGGAAAGGAAGGCTTCCAACATCCGCCCACCGATTTCTACTTGCGACCCGCAATGCTAGAGATAAATAGTCACACTCGATATAGTATCGATAAGCGATATATGATTCATTGCAGTGCCGGTCGCAAGTTTGCTGAGATTCATCATGAATTCATTTACAAACTGCTGCCTCATTTGGAGGGCGGACGACCTCATTTTGGGTTCTTCTGGGAAACGCAAGGAGTGCACGACTATTTCAATTATGCTCAGCTGCTGGACGAGAGCTATCTAAAATTATTCCATCAACTCCATAATAGGGGTATTTTGGATACAACTCTTGTACTGTTTATGGCCGATCATGGTTTGCGGTTCGGTTCATACCGCCGCAGTTTCCAGGGCAGACTCGAGGAATCACAGCCTTTTCTCATAGCTCTGTATCCCAAATGGCTGGAGACGGATTACCCCCTTGCAATATCGAATCTGCGGCATAATGCACATAGTCTGGTTACAACCTACGATTTACATGCAACACTTAAGGACTTGATTAATTTGGAGCTGTTCCGTGATGCAAATATTGCAAATCGAACGACGGTGCTTGAGAGATTGGGTCAGAAGATGCCTCGAGGCATCAGCCTCTTTCTGCCCATACCAGATTTGCGTGGTTGCGATTTGGCCGGCATTCCAGCTCACTTTTGTCTATGCCGCAACTTGCATCGGATACATCCGACTGACGGCAGATCTCGTCGAGCTGCTGTGTTCATCGTGGAGAGCATTAATCTGCTGATAAAAATGCATCCACGCTGCCAGAGATTGCAGCTAAAGGAGATTCAAGAAGCCTACGTTCTTAATAGGCACGGCGAAGAAGAGATGTTTGAGATTATGGTTCGATTGCAGACGTTCCCCGGTGAAGGACAATTTGAGGGAACTACGCAATTTACGGCGGATTCACTGGCCTTAAATGGTGCCATAACCCGTATTAACCGATACGATAACCAATCTTATTGTGTGCACAATTTTCACATCGAAATGTACTGCTATTGCCTATAAAGCTTTGGCTTAACTAGAATTTGGTTTTGTATTCAAAAGTTGTAACAAAAATATGGGAAAATTGTATTTCATATTAAAGCTGCACTTCTGATAAAGACCATTAAAATAAAGCATTTTGTTCATTTCGAAAGCGTTAAAGTTATCAACCGACTGACCGACTCGCCGCCAGACAGTCGACCCCTCCTCCTCCAGCTAGACCCAATTTAATTTTCATTTCCACTCCCATTTCCAGTTTATGCTGTGGTTCTGATTCCATTCCCAGTTGACTGTCCCTCGGCGAAGCGAGTTTCACGTCATTTCAATTTGACGAACTGATAAATGTCAAATGGTTTATGACACTTGTCGCTTGCCTTTGGCTTTGGCTTTGGATGAGGTTCGTTTTAACAACTTGCTGAGGGTGTTTTGGTTTTGTGGTACAGCTTGTAACACGAGAAATTACAGGCCGAATAGTTTGTCTGTTATTTTTTAATAAAATCCGCTAACAAAATGTGGACAATATAAACTATGAAAAAAAATGAAAGTATAGAGAATGATATATTATAGTTATAGTTGAGCTAGAAATAGTTTTGAACTCCTAGTATTTTACGCTAAATTGAACAAATTTATTTATAAGCTTCCCATATTACTCCATTTTAATTAAAGCTGCAAATTAACATTTTATAGGGTATTATGCTTAACTGCATTTTCATTTTGCCACAAGCATAATATGTGATTTGTATTGTTGATATTTTTTATTGTTGTCGATTTTAGTTGTTTTTTGTTGCCTTGTTTTATGAGCTTTGTATATATTTATTGTCATCAAATGAATTTTTTGTTAAAGCTTTTTGTATAGATTTGAATTTATGAGTTTTGCCTCATTCGTCTCAGAGATTTTTTATATACGTTATAATTTCCGATTGTGAACCATCAATATTTTTTTTGTGCTAGCTCCAATTTGTGTGTGGCACTAAAAAGTGAAGCTTTAAAGTTTTTTATAGACCACAGTCTGTGGAAAATTATGTAAATCGTAAGCTGTTCCAAGTGAACATTGTGGTTTTTAGGCTAAGTATGACCACATTAAATCAATCAGTTGGCGAGCATAAAAATTGTTGTGATAGAAAAAAAATATACAAATTTGAATGATAGATTTTCAATATACGTTAACACATTTTGTAGAAGCAAGTCAGAACGCAGAAGAATAGTGAGTTCTGCTTATAAATAATCTGAGCACAGCTGTTAAATATATTCTATTTTTATTCCAAAACTCTGTTGAAAAAAGATTAGTAAGTAGTTCAATATAATTTATTTTTATTTATATTATATTTATAAATATTTATATTTATTTTTCTCTGCTGTTCATCCTGATCAAGAATCTTATGGAGCCAAATACCTGTTACAGATAAAAAAATCCAAATTTTTCCCATTTCTAATTTGTGGTATAAAAAGAATCAACTAATTTGTATTCTTGTGTTGCTCACTTTATAGTCAGTCATTTTACTATGCATATAATTTTGGGTAATTAACATGGTTTCATGAAAATGCACCGCAGAAATCGCTTTACATGAATCAAATGTTGGCGCTGCCCGCAGCGGATAATTTGCGTCAAAATGTCAGTTTATTTGAAGAGGCAGTCCCCAAAGTTGGCAACGATGAGAGACGTGCAATTGAATTAAAATTAAAATACATAGCACACAAAAAACTGCATTCGTTATAATTTTCAATTTATTTACGAGTAATGCACACACACACACACATGCATACACTTACACACATGTGTGCGTGTGAGGGGGGTCAGTGTTGCAACAAAAAATTATAAATTTAAAAAAATAATTAAAAACCATTTGACTGCGCCTCGGTGGATGGCAATGTCATTGCCGGATTCGGATTGTCCAGCGCACAACTCGCTTTCAATTAATGCAAAATGTCCTAAAAAGAACGAATTTTTCACTGATTGTTGGCGATTGTCAAGCCGACTCCGTTGACAGCAGCGGACAAATTGAAATGCGCCCGGAACGTGATCCCAGCGAGATCCGCATTTCGAATCCCCTTTTCCAATCCCCAAAGTTTATAGTAGCTTTCATTCATCTCCTCTTTTTTTTATATATTCGTTAAATAATGGGATAAAAGTATATAAAAATTAAGCAATGAACAGTTTCAGCTGCCAGTCGACAGTCCATTTTTGAATTTTTTAACCTGTCAAAAGATATTTTAAATGTCCAGCAAAACGACGACGGCTTGCATTGTCCACATTATTATTACGCATGGAATAATATTAAATAAAATAATTAGCACTTTTTAACATTTACTTAAAAAAGTAAATGCTTACTAAGTAAATAGTAGGCTATTTATAAGTAATTGCTAAGTAAATAGATGGCTTTTTAAAGCCTGAAATATAGTTTTGAGGCACAAATCAAACATTTTCGGTATACAACTTTGCTAAAGCTGAAATGATGAGCAATACTAATTGTAGTAAATGGTAAATTTTGTAACAATATTTTTCTGTCAAAATAAAATAAGAAATCGACTTACTCAATATATTCTAATATACAAAAAATACTCATAGCACTTTAAGGAATTTTCACAAATATAACAAATCGTAATTAACTATACTATTTAGTAAGGTTTGGTTTGTTTTAAAAAATGCTATGAACTATAAATTTGGATGGTTTAGTTTTGGTACACTCGATGTCGCAAAATAAATCTCCAATTAGGCAAACAGGTAATCACTCAAATCGTTCTGATTTCATGCGGATTGGTTATCAGGGGGAATTGGGCTTTGATAATGGCTTACAGCTGGTGTATTTGTGTGTGTATGAATGGCTCATAAATTAATTCAATCAATGTCAAAAGAAAATGTTATTTCACATCAGAGTGCGGTCATAAATTGCAGTCCATGTCGATCTTATCGCTAATCGATGTATGTACGTCGAGCAGCGAGTGGGATCGAGATGTGATGGGGTCTGCAATCAGCATTTGCTGCTCCAATCTCAACAAATGGTGTGGATGACACACATTTTGTGGGTGGGTGGGGTAGGGGGCGGGCAGCTCATAAATTAAACTTAACTAATTTATCTATTCATTGCGTATAGAAAATTGCGTACAGATTGAGATTAGCAGGTGCATTTATGAGTGCTCGAGTGAAAATGCTAAACTGAGTCAGTCTGCTGTTAGTATTCATTGCCATTGAAGTCAATCAAAGGGCCATCTGTCAAGTGAAAAATGATTTTAAAATCACTTCGCAAAGCTGCAACACTTAGCCACAGAGTCCACAAGTCGAGCGCTACTCCAAGTGAAGAAAAAAAAAATTCATTGATAACGGATGCGGGAAACAGACACTTTAAATGCTTGCGATATTGTCAATCAAAATTCAATCGAAGCCATGAATCATGACAGCGCCGCAACGATGGTTGATGCTGATGATGGCTTCAAGAGCGACACTGTCTCACTCAGCACACTGATGGATAGATGACTGGTTGGATGGTTGGATGGATGGCTGAATAGCTGCTCTTGGTGCAGCTCGAAAAAATGAAATCACTCAAACATTGAATGCGTGTTGAATGGTTGTTGCCACCATCATCCATGCCTCGCTCTGGTAGGCACTTGCCGTTTGCTGAGTTGAGCACTGGCAAAAAGCATTTAGCATTGGCATCCTGCCGCTTGCCACACATGCCACATGAGATCCTTGTCCTCGTACGGGTGCGGGTACGGATGTCAGGCACATTGAGCTCGTCATCTCGTCTCCAACGACTGCGTCGTCATCAGTCAATGTCATTGAGATAGTTTTGACGTTTTTATGAGCAAATGATAAGTCTCACTCCGCTCGCTGCTGCTTGTCTGATGGCCGTTGTTTGACACTTGCCAGCCCCATTCACCCCCCCTTCACACACAGACACACACACACACACACACACACACCCTTCAACACTCCACAATCTACATGAGAAGTCGACAGCCGTTTTTTTTTTTTAATATTTTTATTTGCGTTTATTGTGTGCACTTGAAATTTATGATTTTAAATTGACGCTGCCCTGATTATCTATCTGTTCTCATTTTAAATATAGCTCTGACAGAGTAAGACTTTATCTAACCAGATTGCTTTGGCTATCAATCAATGTGGTCATCAACGCGAACTGTCCCAAATTTTATTTAACTAACTAATTTTATGTATTATAAAGTTGAGCAACTTGTGATTTGCACTTTAAATTTAGCTAATGCATTACAATTTAAAATGAAATACAAAAAAGAAATACCTCGACTAATATAGAGAATAGAGGGTATTTAATTTAGACAAATTCAAGTACATTTTTCTGGTATACTCTAAAAATTTTTTTTGGTTTTTGATTTTGAATTTTAATTGTCTGCGTTTCCTTTAGCTGTATTGTAGATCTTACTTCTAAGTAATTTTATTTAAAATAAAGTACTTATAAAGATATATCTCCACTTAACTCCCCTCTTCACTTGAGCTTGTTTTAAGCATTAAGTTTTGGTCAACTGTCCTCAACTGCAAAACCTACATCAGAAAGCAGCAAAATACTCACTATAAGTTACAAAGACCTTGGGTCATAAATTTAGAAATATGATTTCCTAAAGCTGAATCTGTATAAAATAAATTTCCAAAAAATTGTTGGTGGCCACAAACATAGCGACAGCCTTTAACCATTAATAATTATATTGCATTGTTATTGATCAATTGCAAAATTTTAAATTTTGCCTACTAATATTGACTTCCGTTTCCGCTCGCAAGTATAAAGTATGTTTCCGCAAACCCTTTTTAGTTATATCTCTGCCTTTTTCTCACACTATTTTAGTAGCCCGTAAAATATGTTATCGCCGTTGTTTGTAACAACGAGTTTCAAAAAACAAAAAATAAACACACAAAAAAAGTAAATATTCGCAGAAAAAAATAAAACAAATATTGCAAATCAGACAAATAAATTTTGCAAATAAAATAGCCATTTGCGAAATATTTGACATTTATTAATTAAAAATGGTCGAAAATTTATATTAATTTTATTCAAATTGTCAACGACAACAAAGGAAGCTAATTTCAATTTATTTTATTTGTCTCGCTCAGGTTTGTCAGGCTGCCAATGTCAATGCCGCACCAAACAACAATGCGCATAGATAAAATGGACATTTCTAAAAAAAAAACATACATAAATTCAGGCATGGTTCTTATCTATCCCTAAATAAATCAAAAGTATTAGCCGTTTCGCTCATAACCATTTACTAAAATTGTCAATTTTATTTATTAGTCGATTAAATAAATGAATTCGTTTATGCAGCTCAAATTAGTATATAAATATTCTGCCTCTCCTCATCCTCGGATAAATATGGTATGCATATTTCTGAAGCACAAAACCCAAATAAAACACAGTCGCAAAAAACTGAAGACTCAATGCCAACCAGCTGAGTCCCTTGGCGAGAAGCTGCACAGCATAGAAATGATCGTAGACAACATCCTCGCATCCTCTGGTGACCAATTCGATTTCTCCATTATGATGACTATAGCAGGTCGGATGCACCTGGCGCGAATGCATCAGATAAGTTCGTGGGCCTTCCAAACCACAACAACGCAACTGATAAGAGAATATATATATATAACATCGATAAATTTATGCTATTCCTTCTGCACCTTTGTCTGTATCTCAATCCAAAATTGATCATTGTGCTCAAAGTATCTACGCCAATGTTCTGTTAGAAATCGATAAGCATCTTTATCCCTTATAAGCATCGCTAGATACAAAACACAAGTGGCATAAGTCCGATGCATAGCATATATAAGCAGAGGTAAATACTGGATCAGAGGTATACAATCATTCATAGAGTTCAAAGAGTTCAGTTTCTTACCAACACAGCAATCCATTCGGTTGTCATATAGATCAAACTAATACTTAGATATATAAGCAACATTTCAAGCACTATAATTCCAGTTAGTGATAAATATACCCTTATCACCAGATACTTCAGTTTAGTAAACACAAAGTATTTATTGTATTCTAAAATAGTTGGCAACGTTATTCGCATTGTAATTGCAATTATCAGCTGAAATGGGTTTGTTATTATATCTTTAAGAGTTTTGACTATAATCGTGACTTACTCCAAGTAAAAGTATGAAAGAATATTTTACAGCAGCTGGAAACATTTTTTTGAAATGTTGTAAATTACGAGGCACAGTTGATGCTACAGCTTCATTATGTATACAAATCCAATAAAACCGATAAGAACGAGACTTTATTGTTAACATAAATCACTCAATGTGATACTTTTTTTTATACTCCAAACCCATTAAAATGGCAAGAAAAGGTATAATGGTTTTTTGGCAAAAGTTTGCCCCAGTCAGAATTAATTATTGTTCAGTATAACTATTTTATTTGATCGATAACTCCTTTTTTGATATTTATATAAATATATATCCATATTAACATTTATTTTTAAGCTAGAGTCTTTTAATTGATATATAATATTAATTGTTATTAATAAAAAAATTAATTTTTGAAATTTATGTAATATCGAATGTCCATGTAAAATATATAATTTTATTGTAATCGAACTCACTCGACTACAACATTCACAGTTTTTATTTTTTTTTTTACATTTATTAAAAGCTTTAAATTAAATTAAATTAATTTAAATTAAATGCTTTGTATGTTTTGCAAATGGTTATTTCTGTCATTAAAAAATTCGAATTTTACTGAACCTATAAGATTAAGTAGAAATTTAATTGAGATAAAATAAATTTTGTTTTGGTTGGTTACTTTATATTATGCTATTTATAAAGAAGTAAAAAAATAAAAAGTTAAATCAAATTTTATAACAGTGCGGAATATATATGCACCTATATATCAGCAAAAAATATTCGAGAGTTAGTTTAGTCAAATTTGAACTGAGATCTACAGGATATGTTATAATCGAGTCTGTATAATTTTTTATTAGTTTTGTTTTTGGATTTTTTAAGTGTGGGAACAAATTTCCGTTGTTGATTTATGGGATTTGTTATATTTGACAGTTGTTGTTGTTGTTGTTGTTGTAGTGGCAACTACAGCTACACACACATGTGTTGGGGTGTTGTTTTGGGTTTTGGTTTGGTGTGCGCTATTCTATAATCGGCTTTCTATATTAATTTAAATTTTATTTTTGGCATTTTATTATAATTACTCTTGATAAATGTAAATAGTCATCGTTAGCTGCAGCTTTGTTGTTTGTATTATTTGTAATTGTTGTCGTTGTTTATGTTAATATTGTAATTGTTGTTGTTGTTGTTGCTGTTACATCTACTGCACTTGATGTTGTTTAATTTAACTGCCCTGCGACTCGGTTCCCCCTCGATCCACTCGGCTCTACTAATACTCAAATATCTCGTTAGGGAATATTTGTCTCATTTTTTTTGGAGCTGGCATTTTATTTCTATTATCAACCAAAAATATTTTTGCGGTTTTCTGCGTATTCAATTGTTTTAGTAATTGTTTTTGTTGTTGTATATGGTAAAAATTAACATTATACCACCAAAATGAGGCCATCCACAAAAAAAAAAAAAAAACACAAATAATAAATGTAATAATTTGCACAAATATTTATTATACTTACACACAAATACGCTTGTTTATATTTATAATGTTTTAATGCTAATTTCAACAAATCTAAAAGCATTTGTGGCTCTGTCCCTAAGCACGTTTCATATATATACTTTTATGCTATATCTGCTGCTGATTAATTTTAATTTTAATGTCACATTTGATCATAAATTTGCTAATTAATAAATAACACGTTAAGCCTTTTGGTTTGGGTGACCAAATTATATGCTCTAAACTGCTAAACAGGCTTAAATCGCTTCGCTGCGGGTTAGCACCCAAAAAGCTCTACTGAAAACAGTTCCTAAGTGCTAGTTTGCAGGGAATATAATTAATTTTCTGATTGCACCACATAATAAAAAATTATAGATTAAAAATATTTATAAATTATTCTTTACATTTTTAAACTTTGGACTATTCTTAGTGCATTTTGAATAGTTAAATAAGTAAAAAATATATTCACAAACAAGTCAAGTCTATGGAAAATCTATACAAATGACAGCTTTAAGTTGTCAAATTATATTTAAACTTTTAGTTTATCACACACAAAATACTAAATCCACAAATTACAAACTTAAAAAAAGAAATTTTAATTAAAACACGATGGGTGAGGATCGTCGTAATAGTTATGATGCCGTTTCGATACCATCCTTTGAATCTTTGTCGGAGAAGTCTGAAAGTTCGCATTCATCCCAAGACGCCATACAAATAACTAAGCATATGGTGCACAATTTGACATTGGAGGATGATGACGAGAATCTTATGTATATACCAACAACACCACCCGGTTCCGCTGCTAGTTCCAGAAAAGTTTCACATAACTCTAATTATGATGTTGCCGCTTGTGTTAGCCAACGTCTTTTCAGTCCACAGCTGATGATCCTCTATGCGGATGGTGACATAAATTGTGCCCTGCATTATTTAATCGATTCACTGCACGATCCCTTCTCAGCAAATTCGGTGGTCACCGTTCTCGTGGAGGAGTGCATCCAAAAGGAGTTCGTGCAGCGAATCCAGTCTCAAATGCAACCACTTTCCGAGCATGTTGCCACACATCCCAACTATTTGGCCACTTTAGAAATGATCGGCAAGCTGAACGTAAAAACACTGAGAGCTGACAAGCCGCTGATTCCTGATCCACTGGTCTCACCTATTCTGGTTTGGAATTGCCAGCACAGCATGCTGGGCGAGGGTCCAACGGGTGTCATCTGTCTGCACACGTTTCGCTCCAACGCTAAGGCCATCGAGATCAGTCGCAGGGAAAGCTTTCATTTCTCGAGCAGCAGCATTTGGAACGAATCCATCGAGGGAATCTATCAGCTAGCAGTTGCCATCAATTGTCCCATATTTTACTTCAATTGCAACAATGTCAGCTTGTCACCAATATCCTCAGACGAAATTAATGTGTGTGCTTCCAATGGATTCCACTATGAGAGACTTCCAGTGAACGGCAAAAACAAGATCATTATATTTCCGTTTGGTGCTCATATTAGCCAGAAAAGTGTGGAACACCAACCAGTTCCATTGTCACCCATCTCATTCCTGAACGAATGATTCGATCACATTTTTGTTGAATTCATAATGCTTCCTTATACTTATCTCGTTTACAATCAAAAGTTATTCAATTGTTTTCGCCAAAAAATTAAAAAATTTCAATCAATATCTGGCAGCTATTTTTGGTATCAATGATAAGGCATTTTATGCTAATTGGCTTTGATGATGATATCGCATATCGAATATCGAATATGATGGCACCTGTCAACGGTCATAATGCGAGTAATTCATATGCAGAAATATCTTCTTTTGTTGCTTGTTTCATTTTGGTTTAGGGTTGCTTAATGGCTCCGTCTTATGTAAATAAGAGCACTTAACAAACAAGTTAATCGCATGACTAATTCAGCTTTCAGCCGTTTCATTTGGGGGCAGTTTAAAGCAGCACTTTTGCCTCCTTAAGCCCAGTTTACACGACAGAGATGTGGGTTTGATATTGAAACTAAAACTAACTAAAAATATATATTTTAATAAGGGTTCATTATAAGTAGTTTAACTCCTTCATTGAGTTCAAGTTCAGCAATTAAAAATTCCAAAATTAATGTGTAAATAATTTTGGAATTTTTAATTGCTGAACTTGAACTCAATGAAGTCTCTCTGAGAAGGTAAATAAATCTTCAAAAGTTGTCTTAATCATTTCAATTTAATTTACAGTGCATATAAAAGTCGTTCACTTCTGATACGTTGAAATCCCACTTGCTTTTCAACAGTTTTGGTTGCGATACATTTTGCGAAGCTTCACTTCATGTTTACGATCGACATTTAAGAGCGCCAAGCCGGACACATTGTGCGACGGCTTCAGCTGGCCAATAAAACCATCAGTTTACGATTGCGGACTGTGGCTGATGATGATGATGATGATGATGATGCTTGAGTGACGGAGTCGTCGACACACCTCCTTTAGCACTTAGGAGCGCCAAAAATAAGCCAGGCTCATCATTGCGATTATCAGAATTGAATTAATGCCGTATAAATCTCTCCAGATGGTCAAATTAGCTTCGACTTATATATATATATATATATATTTGTGTGTGGAGCAGGTGCAGCCTCGAGTTGGAGGACTCTAATTCTGGGTATGCTGAATGCGTTGAATTCATTGTTAAATGCGGTTTGAATTATTTGTCTGTCTGGCTGAGGCCTCCCACTGGAAGTGACATTGATGCTGACATTGACAAACCACCCACAGGAATCCCCCACTTTTGCGACAAAACAAATGAATTTGTTAATGGCCAGTGAGTCATTCATTCACTCAACCAGTCAGTCAGTCAACCAGTCAGTCAGTCAGTCAGTCATTCAATCAATCAGACATGCGGCTAGTCAGTGCCTTTTAGCATTATTTAATATGTAATTTTATTGTTATATGTTCGCAATCGGCATTATGCAAATTGCATATTACCCTGAGTAATTGCTGCGCTGCAGAGCCAATTACTACCTGTACCATTTGCCAATGATCTCTTCATAATTTCACATAGAATATGCGTACATAAAACTAAAGTGTAATCTATTCCATGGCCCACAGTCTGTTAACACAAAAGACAAGCAATTGACTTAATTGCATTGCAATTCAATTTTATGCAATTGCTATCTTAATGTTCTAATGTACATGTTCAGACAGTTATAGTCGATATGTGCAAAAATTCAAACAGCTTACTAAAATTTGGCTGACAAAACTAAAATAAATATTCCATTCTTGTTCGCATAACTATGACGATTTTCTAGAATCTCTCTCTTTGAACCAGTCACTAGATGTAGTTTTTAATTAGCGTTTTTTCGAAAAAACATTATTTAAACTTTAAGCAGCGTATTAATAGTAATATATCAATTTAGTTTTGGAGGTCAACCAATTATTAAAAATGTATTGCCTTTAAAAATGTAATAAAAAAACAATTGCGACACACTTTCTAAGTACTTGCAGACCAAACTTTAAGAAGTCATCTAAATAATTTAACCAAAAATAACTAGTCGCAATTATTAAAGTTTTCAAAATGTTTATTTAGTCAGAGAGATATATGGGGATTTAAAAGTCTGTTAGCTTGTTGCCCACAAACTCAGCTCATATAGGCGGGTGGCAGCAACGGAGGCGTACTCTAAGCTGGCAGAGAAACAGTGCAGCAAGGACCAAGGACTGCCCCATTGCTTGGAGGAGCAGCAGCAGCAGCAGCAAAAGTAAAAGATGAAGGAATACGAGAGTGGAAAGCTGTACGTAGCCGTCAGTTTCAATGGTGTCTGCAGAACTTGTCACTCATTCAATAGTTTGAAAATTGCAAATGTCACTTACAACTCAGGCAACTCACACACACACACACACATATATGATGTGGCATGTGTGTATCTATAGCTATGTGTAAACATTCTAGCCAAGGATGCGACTGAGACAATGTTGCTGGAGACGCTGCCAAAGGACGACAAAGTCTACCAAGAATGCCGGAGAGGATGACGCGTCAGCAGACGATGTGAATTAAAACAAGGCCAGGAATAAAATAATAAAAGGACAAAAGACAAAAGCATAAGAAAACTTGAGCCCTCTCTTCGTGTGTGTGTGTGTGTGGGGGGGTGTGTGTGTGTGGGTGTGTGCATGTGCGTGTAAGTATTGACCCATATAGTGGGTTGGGTAAGCAAGCTGAACAAGTGCAATCCACCCACACACACACACACACTCACACACACATACAAAGTGGGTACTGGTGCAGCATGTACGCATCAAAATCAGACTTGTAATCCAAGTGCAAGTTGCGAATCCAAAAATACATCCATCGGCTGCAGTGGCAGTGGCAGCATCTTCTAGCAGCATCCTTCGGCTTGGCCAGAATGGCAGGCATCCTTCGAGCTTGCCTCGCCTTCCACTGCACTGCTCGCTTGCGAGTTGCAGCAGTTGCGCAAGGAGCGAATTTCGCCGGGGCTGATGTCACGTAGATAGACACAGACATGCAACTGACAGACAGATGGAGAGACACTGTGACACGACACATTGACTGACAGCTGCAGGGCCCGTGCTGGAAGTTGGGCCACTGATGCCTGGCATGGTGCGGGATGCGAGATGCGTGCTGCGGGATGCTGCGGAGACGTTTTATGGTGCTCCTGCAAAGGATTGTGCAAGAAACGGCGTGTGCAAACAAACCGAAAGACAAAAGCAAATGACGAACGCTTTGTTGGTAATACTACAGCACTGACAAACCCAGCGAGCAATTTATAGAAAGAGCAAGCAGGAGGATGCATACAGAAGGAGAGAGAGAGGTGGGGGGACTGGGGACAACTAAGCACTTAGATGAATATTGAGAGCGTCAAGGAGAGACGACCAACTGGCGATTGTGGGACAAGGCAGAGCAGTCAGTTCCGAGTCAGTTCTCAGTGCATAAAATGCAGAGCACTCAACTCCAAATCTTAGCTTCAAATGTTCTTTGAGTCGATTAACTTTAAAAATACCTATTTAAAATTATATGAATTGTGA